>JANZLQ010000055.1:14975998-15004022 GCA_026212715.1 Elanus axillaris | reverse complement strand
TCCCCCATCCCACTTGGCGGGGGGAAGGGGTGAGCAGCTGCGTGGTGTTAGTTGCTCGCTGGCGTTAAACCACGACAACTACACACCATCACTGGCTTGGAAGTAAGCAGGTGTGTGAAAACAAACCATAAACACAAGGGAATGATTTATATATCCTGATGTTTATATTCACACCTCTGAAGATCAGTAACAAGGAAAGAAGGTGCTAGGAGCACACAGCTCAGGAACTACAGGATTTCTCCATTACATTTCTTGAAGGGGGTCTATTAAGATTTCACATGATTACAGTAACTCCCAAACTGATTCTTCTCCTCCCAAGGGGCAAGATCTGCTTTTATGCCCACAAAGGGTCCAAAGCTGCTAGGGAAGATCTCCCACTGCAGTGCAGGGGATGATGGACAGGCAGGTGTCCTCCCTCCCAACATCCTCTGTTCCCTTACCAGCTCTCATTGTAACCAACCCTTTCTCATCCCTAGAGAAGGTCAATCACAGCCAGCTAAGACACAAAGTCTGAACAGAGGTAAGATGAAGCACAGCAACTTTCCAGATATGGACCAACTCAACAGCCATGATAAAGGGTAACACTGAAAACACCTTACCTGAAGGGTGAAGGGCTGAAGGGTAGAAATCTACAGGGGTGCGACTCTGGGCCATGCGAGGGTCCATATAAGAGGGCATCATCATCCAGCGAGGATCAAAGCCAAGCATCTGGGGGTGTGGTGGGTAGAACGTCCGTTGGGGATGAGAATGGGATGGGGGAGGATAGACTTGCTGCTGCTGCCAGTGCTGCATCTTGTACAGCTGCTCCTGCAGGGAAGAAGGATGGGCCGTTTGACATGAATGGTCACGGTGCCAGGAATCACACTTGCAAACTGGCCAGCCAAAGGAAAACACATTCCATGTGTTAGAGGCTCAAAAGCAGATCAGATGGGAGGGTAGAGCAGATAAGGGCAGTTCACTACCAGCTGGGAATGTGGCAGTTGTCATTATTCTCCAAACACCCAAAACAGTCAGAATATGCTGCAGCCAGAATATGCTGCAGCCAGAATCTTACTCCACTATGGGCCACACTACGTGGCCAAATGCAAGGGATCAGCTTCAAGACTGGAGTTTGCATTTTCTAAATGCTTCTATGAGACACAGGACAGCTTTCTGTCAAACAATTTCTTAACTAGAACCAAATACTTTAGAAGATGTTGCTGTTTGGAGGAAATGCAATTATCAGTTATTTAGTGTACATATATATTAGTTCTACTCACGTTAGCCGAACAGATTAGATAAGAATGACCTAAACTCAATTAAGACAGCTATTAATATTTTATAGTATTTCCTGTACATCCTCCAAAGATGGGCTGACACCTTCAGGTTGTGTCCCATCTCCCACATAGCCAGTTCACTTTCCTTTAGCTGAGGACTGTCATGATGCTGACCTGATTTGGCATTTAACTTTTGCTGAAGTTCAAGAACCTATATCTGAAGGAAGCTTTGGGTACTGAAGAAAGCTTTCAAAGGTAAACAGCTCCAATCAGCATGAAATACTTCTATTTACCTGTCAAACTTTCCACCATCTCTTCTTACTAAGCTTACAGTCAGTGTCTGTAACTGCTTACTGTAACTCGTTATAAAAAAAGCCAATCCCCTACTGCAGAGCAAGAGACACCCTTAAATCTGAGCCTGACACATCATTATGGCAACAGAGAAACTTAGATAAATGCAAAGATTATGTCCAAGTTATCTAGTGCTTCAGTACCTTGGAGAAAATATTTCATGAATGATACCAGTACTGTTTATTATTTTGTTCTTTTCATGGAACCACTGCTACCAAAGCAGCAATACAAGCCAGCCAAAATCCAAACTGCCTCATATATACAAACAACACAGAGGATAAGAGAAAATAAAATGAAAATTTCATGTTCTTCCAGTAGCAATGACCTGTGGTGTTATTAGCAAGACAGCAAAGACAACCAATTATTTTTGGTTTAAGAGCATCTCTTTTAAAGAGTAACATTAGCAGCATTTGCTGCTATTCATTTGAATCATGAAAATGTCAACTGCCCAGTAACAAGCACAGGGGAACATCCATGAAAGAGCAATTACTGAGCTTCCAAGCAAAAGCCAAATGTGAGCTCTTCACTAAGGTTTGCAGCAGTGTTGATTATATCACATTTCAAGTGGTTATTCTATGAAGAATGGCAATTAACTTTGCATTATCTCGAGCGTGGATATTCTGCCCCTTGCTTTGACTCTGCTGCCCTAAGGAGGCTCACTGCATCTGCAAGAAGAGCTGAACAGTATGTACAGCACATACAGCACTGTAAGGCTGGACGAGATGCAAGACATATAAAGCAGTTCAGGCTGGTCTGAGAGGCCCAGAAGAGATTTTTCAATGAAACAAAAATGAAACCATTAAGACCAAACATATTTATGGTGCAAAGAAAATACTGAAAGAACCTCACAGAAAAAGATTTGGGTAGGTAGAAGATAAGAGCAGATGTAGAGGACTACCTCTCTGCAAAGGCAGGAGGTGGAATGAGAAGCGTGCCACTTCACAACCCTCATGTTCAGCCCAGAACTAGTCCAACCACCTGCCAACCCAAGCACAATTTGCCCCTGGCAAGCAAATAGCTACCCATACCTAACAGGGTAAGGGCACAGCAAGTGCAAAGTGAAATGGAAGCAGCTGATCCCCAAAGGTTTTCCTTTCCCTTGTATGTTCAGCTCCCTGTCACTGCAGCAGTGCTGAAGAACAGTGGCTCTCATCTTGTGCCAGGAAAGAAGACTGGATGATCACCAGGTTCACTGCCAGCCGAAGGCATTAAAGACTTTGCTGGATCAGGCTTACAGCAAGTACCAAAGTAGCCACTGCTGCTCTTTTAACTTTGGACACGGGAAGGGGAACACCCCCAGCTTCTCCTGCGTACACACATTTGCAAACCAGAGCTCTGCTACAAACAACATAGGCCTAAGATTACACACTGTCAGGAGACACCCAGACAACTGTGCAAGACAAGTAAATTCTGACACCAGTGTCTACTTTTCTCCCAGGCAAGTGACAAACATGACCTACCCACATCTCTCCCCCCTCCAGAAAGCCCTAACCACAATAGCTCCAGTGTCACAGGGTACATGTAAAATTCATGTAACCTGTAGAGAGTCCTTTTACCTGCATCAGTCAGGATACATGTGTGATCTGAAGTACTGCCAAGCAAACACAGCAGTTTTGTGGGGGTCCAAAGGAAGAGGGGTGGGAGTGTCACAACTATTACCTGCTGCTGTTGCTGCTGCTGCCTCTGGAATCGTGGGGGAAGAGACTTCTGATATTTGTTGAATTCCTGTGCTGGGGAGGGAGCCTCTCTGAGTTCTTCCTCACTGCTGCTTTGGGCTGCTGCTGCTGGGGCTGGAGTCTCCTCTTCCAGGTAGCCAACAGAGACATCCTGTGTGTGAAACTCAGGGGTTGCTGCAGAGAAGAAAATAAGACTTGATGAGCCCTGCTCATGACAAGATTTGTGCGTGCACCACCACACAACAACATACACGTGTGGGCAGGTCCTGACTGCGTTATGTGGTTGAACTTTATGACAATCATATATAGCATGTTACACACTATCTCCCTGATTTGCCTTGACAGCTCTAGAGGGCTTTTTCCATCTCATTTTTGTGATAAATTCTGAGATCCTCCTCTGCCATCAGCCTTCTGCTTAAGCACTGGGAGAAGTTGTCCATTTCCCCTGTTACTCCTTAAACCTGCCAGCACTTACTGATAACTGATTTACTGACCTGTGGCCCATGAGCACTTTCTTAGCATCAACATCTAATCATGAGAAGATCAAGAGGCCCATTCCAACAAGGTCTCTGCTAGCACAGCTGACTGAACATAAAGGCAACCAAAGAAGTTTGCACTTGTTTTAATAGTTGGGTTTTTTTTAAATGAACCTTCATCACCAATGCAGAATACTCTGCAGAATACATGAAGCAGCTGACCTCTCAAGTGCACCTGAAGAATCCTCTGAACACTCCCTCCCAGGAACTCTCCCACACTTCAGGGAACAGATTGGCACAATCGCAAAAAAGCAGTTTTAAAAGGTGAGGCAAACAATGTTTCTTTACCTCTACGGAACGCATGACCATTCTCTTGCACAGCATTTTTCTCTGTGCTTGGGGGTCGCAGGTCTTCATTGTCAGTGTGTTTCTGGGTCTCCCCACTCTTCTGAGCCAGTTTGCATTTCTGATCAAGTTGTTTCAGCTTTGCAGCACAGGCTGCCAGACGCTCCTCCCTGGCTCGCCGCTCCTCCTCCTCCCGTCGCCTCCTGGCTCTCTCAACAGCCTCTGAGATCTCAGAGTGCACAAACTTCTGTCTCAGTGGCACCTTTTCTTCTTTATCTTCGAGGGACTGCTGTCTGAGGATACTTCCCAGTGTGGGCTTCTGCCAAAGGAAAAACATTCCTCAATAAGCATGGCCCAGACATCTCCTGTATCTTGGGCTTTGCATCCCACGCTCAGAAAAATCCCCTCCCAACTCCCTCCCCTCTATCCTCATGTACACAAATCTCCCTTTTGGTGGGAAGTTATTGCTATCTGGTTCGGTATCTCCATTTTCTCACTGTCTGACAACCTGACTGCTCTGGACCAGCTTCAATTTCTTTCCTCTAGTGGGATTGCTATGCAGATGGATTTCTCTCCAGCTGGATATAAACAAAGAATTGAGAAATTCATCAGCATCCCCCTTTCAATAAAATGTCAAACTGGCCTCTTAAGGACAGCGATGCATTGCATCCAGCGCCACAAGCCCACTTACATAAGTTTAACCTACCTGGTATTCAGATGCAGAGCTCCAGCCATTCAGCTTCCTTGGTGGCTGCTGTGAATCTTGCACTTTCCGGACTGACCGGGATAAGCCAACTGAGTCACCCCAATTCTTTCCTTCCTCCAAGGTGTGTTTGACATCTGCACTGTCTGCAGAGCTCAGGGACAACTGTCGTTGCCTTCTGGGATCCCAGCTGTTCCTGTCATGTAAACAGCTTTGCTATTACATTTGCTACTTGCCTCAAAAAGCACTTGCAATACTATCAGGTGGCAAAGGCAACTGACTCTAACAGAAAGGAAAGATCAAAAAAAAACACCAGCACAAGTACTGCGCTTTTCCTCCTATGGTACATAAGGATTCAAACCACTATTGAGCAGCAGGAAGAACATGAGACACAAAAAGGGGACTAGAAAAAAAAAAAAAAAAAAAAGCTTGGCATCCTGGCACTCAGCTTCAAGACCTATGCACACCCTTGAAGCTCACTCAATCAATGGCCAGTGAAATCAACAAAGTCATAGTATGAAACAGAGGCGGATCAAGCCTCAACATTTAGAACAAGTTTTAAAAAGATCCTGGTATTGTTTACTTTTACTGAAACAACTGTAGGTGCGAATACAGCCACTTCTTACCACTTCTGTCGTCCATCTTTAAGAGTTTCTTCCTCTTCCTCATCTTCACTAAACTTCAGTTTCTCAGAGTAATCCACTTCATCATGAATGCCTAGGAAGGCAGGATTGAAGAAGGGATATACGAGAGGAAAGAAATAGTTCCCTTTCCCTGATAAAGCTTATGCCCTCTCAGGCACTAAACCAGAGAATGCACAGGCTTGGCATAAACTACTTGGAAAGCTGAATGCCCACCACAGGTACTGGAAATGTTGTGAGTAGTGTGGACCCACACAGCTGAACAGCTGGGATGGTCCCAGAGGAGGAGCAGCAAGCAGTCTGGAAATGGCGCCTGCAAATGAGGATACAGCCACTCCTGTGCTATCCTGTCACAGGATAGCACAGACTGCTATCCTCCTGCTGTTCGGTGTTTTCAGCTTTTAGGAGTCTTCAGATCCGGTTCCTTGAGTACAGTGTGATGGAAGGATCAGAAGGATCCATTGTGTCATCATTTACACCAACAGCAATTTCACAACTACACAGACCACTCTTTGCTTCCCCTTCTTCCTTCTGTGGCAGCGAAACAGAGCCACCAGAATATCCTGGCTATTTCATGCTTCAGGGAGGAGTAACTATTTTGCTTCACCTCCTAAGCTGCTGTCTGAAGCTAGAGAATAGAAGGCCTTTACCTGCCCATCCATCATCCGCATCAGTATCTAGTTCATCCAGCCCCTTTAAGTTCTCTGCATTGATAATGGTGGGCCGAGGTGCTCTCTCTACTTGCTGCCGAACTGGACGTGTTGGGCGAGACAGGCTGAGTCTGTTCTCCTTTCTACAGGGAAATGCAAAGAAATGGTTAGAAACAGTAAAGAAAAGAATGTAGAGCTGAGTTTGTAACAGTGAATCAGTCCTTTTCTACCACGTACTTATATATGATGGCTCCAAGTTTCTCTCCCTGTCCAGTGAAGTTTCTTTCCCTTGTTTACCTGGTACCCACTTCCTAAGGCTTACAGACCAGAGATGCAACCCTTCCAAGTCCAGGATCACATACAACTACTTCTCACAACCACCTGCTCTTCAGACACACAGTGCTTACAGTCCTGCAACATTTCAGATGCTGCTGTAGCCAAAGAAAAGCACTGCTTCTTTGGGTAAAAATCGGGTTCCCTCTGTGGCTGCCTGCAGCTTCACCCACGCAACTGGGGATCCCTGGCCAAAATTCTTGCATAGTTTAAGGTTCATGTCACACCAAAACCTGCCTCTTAAATGGAACAGTCATGGCAGCCTTACCCATCTTGGTCATTCATCTGGTATTGTCTGAAAGGTACCCGGGGTTCAAGGCGAAGCTGAGGAAGGGGGAAAGACCCTCGGTCCAGAGATGCAGGGGTCTCAGATGGCTGTTGTGGACACATCTGGAACAAGGCAGAGCAGAACAGTCTTATTTTCTCTCCTTGCCACAGGAAGGCTTACCCAGATTAGGTTACAACATAGGCACAGTAGCTGCATCCGCACAAAGGGAAAACAAACATTTCACATCTGGCTGCCTAACAGGCCACGTGCTAATGGTTGTCCTCTCCAGCTCAAGGGAAAGCAGCAACTTTTCCTTGGGATGAGCAAGGCTGTGCTACACTATTCAGGCGTGAAAGGGTAAATGCACAACAGGGGAAACTAAAAATAGATCAAGAGAAGGATCCCTGAGCAAGCCCTGGATACCAAATGAGGGTCCAGAAAACAGGTATGTCAGCTGACTTCTTCAACCCACACACACGTTATAAGAAGTAAGGACATTAGGCAGCTGTGGGGAAAGGGCAACTTACAAAAGCAGGTAGCATGTCATGGTATGTAGGTGGTTGGTAGACATTTCCCATGAACTGCGAAGCCCCTTTGCGGACAGGCTGAGCTGGGCGGAGAGACGGCTCCTTTGAATCGCTGGCACTCACTGAGGAGGGGGCTCCGTCTCCAGTGCTACAGGTCTTGCTGCCCAGCTCAGCAGGGGAGGCGGTCAGAGATGTGGCAGAGGTTATGTTCCTCCCACCGCCCTCCCTCCAACTGGTGACATCTGGAAAGGAGGTAATAATTACGTTAACATTTGTAAATGCAGACACTCACTCTGCCAGAAAGTCTCGAAACTCAAATACTCTGGTCAAGCCCTAATTACACTAAGCATGTAGAAAAACATCAGGGACCAAGGAAAATTTCCAAATGCGTTTATTTTCTTAAGAGACTAGCATCATCAGCCGTTACTAAGTAATTGCTGCACCAGTGGTGTCCTTATTTGTCAGTAAGCCTAAATTCCAACCAGCTCTGCTCCCCATCTCAACAGTCCTTACCCTGCAGAATTAAGGCCAATTAGGTCATGTGCAAACACTCAAAAGGGAAGCCACATTACACCACCCAATCATTTCACTTGTGACTCCCCTAGCCCAGGGGGAAGTGGCCTGCTTTGCAACCTCCCACAGCGATTTTTACTCAACAATGTAGTAGATAGATGACAGTCCATACTTGGCTGTCTGGACCACAGAACTTGGCCAGTGAACATCAGCACTACCTGTAAATCTGTGGTCATTTGCTAAGCAGCTTGACACATGTGAGGTCATAAAAAGATAAAAGGAAATGTAAGGATGGAATATCTGATACCACTGTGAACTGGTATGCCCCTGCCCAAAACACAAGTCTATGGGGTTATGAGCTGGGATAAGGCACAAAGACACAAACATTCACTTACTCTGGGGGCGGAGGCTTGGTCCTGGCCCATACGACGGATCTAAGGCGCCCTTTTCTTTGCCAACCTTGTCCTGCTCGCCGGCTGCTTTCAGCGTCGGAAATTCCTCGGGAGAGAAGGATAACAGTCGGCTTGAGGCCCTTGAACCTGTCAGACAAATAAGTGTGGGACTCAGAGAAGATCTTTCCACTCTTTAAATTCCCCTACAAGATCAGCCTGGAAATGTGTTTCCTGAGAATCTGGGCCTCCAGCATATTTAAACCCAAATTACTACTGTACCAGCACCTCAGCTCACACCAAAAAACACTCTCAGACACTGTCACCAACACAGCAACACATGTCCTCACCCAGTACTCCCACACTCTTAACTTGGGATCTTCATTTAAATTGTCACGTTCAACGAAGCCAGAGTCAACTTTCTCAGCTTCCAATTATTTTTGTAAAGTACAAAATTCAGACTGAAGCAGAGATATAAATTCTGCAAGACTGCTTATAGATGATCCCCTGTTAACAAGTATTTGACATTTCTATTCAGACTCTTTCTGCTCAGATCTCACTCTACTGGGGAATTCTATTGTTAAAGATTTCTGGCAATATACTCAGTGAAAGACCACAGATAAGGACCGAGTGCTATATGCTATACTCCACTCTCCTCCCTGCTGCAGCATTTTTAAGATGCAGACCACTGGCCAGATCAGGCCAGGTTCATTTCTAGTCATTGACAAATTGTCTTGCCGTGTCAACAGCCACCCTAAAATGACAGCTTTCTGTCCATTCTAAAGATCTCCCAGTGACTGGAAAGCAAAACACAGCACATCTCAAATTTGTTGGCAAGGTAACACTGAATAAAAGGAAACTGTCAGCATTACTGCATTACTAAACATTTTAAAAATTGGGTTTTGAGAACTGTTTCTTGGTGTTACTTGGCTAATGCTCTTTTTAAAAAGGGCATTTCAGAATTACCATGTTAGAAGTATCAGCAATGAGTATTGATGACCTGACAGAAGAGTCTCATCTATCCTTCCTTGCACTAAATAGTCAAGAAGGACTGGCTTCTTGAAGTCATTTTCACTTTATAGAACTTACACGCTGCACAAGACCTCCCAGATGAAGATCTCCAGGGAAGACGCTGCAACTGCTGCACATAACATCTTCAAATATTTTGGACAGATGAGAATACAGAAGGACATTTCTCAAACACACCACAAAATATCCGAGATGTGCTGAGAGTTCCAATTTCTACTGCATTATTCTACTGAACTAGAATGGCAATGAGAATACTAACAACACTAAGTGTCTTTCAGGGGAGACTTCTACCCCCCCCAGGTAAGGCTGCAAAATGTAATGACTGTTAATGTGCAGGCATTAACAATTTGCACTCTAACCCTAGGCAGCACCACCCTGATAAAAAGTTTGGTGCAATTTTTTTTCCTCCAAATGCCCCCTGTACAGAAGACACAGGCATGGAGCAGTTCATAATTAATTTACTAGACCACATTTCTTCAGGATACATCCTCCAAAAAGGTTTTACAGCAGTAATACCTAAAAGAGAGCAAAGAGCAAAAGATTTTCCTCTTTGTCAATAATATTAGAAACTGCTGTATTAGCTTAGAAGGAAAAGCAATTGTTCAAGGCCACTGGAGAAGAGGTGCAAGGATGGGATGGCCTAAGAAGTCCTTTCAGCCAGATTTCTGATGCTTCTGTGATTCAATTACCTTCTAATTAAGCTGCTCTTAGCCACATATGCAACTCTTTTCTTGGGTTGAGAACTCTATATTGATAAGTGTGACCTAGAATGAGTTTTCAGAAAATCTTTAAGAACATTGTTAGATAATCAGATTTCAAAATGTCTGTACAGGAGGTCCACACAGCAACAGTCTCAAAAAAGTACCAATTAACCAAACAAGACACCGTCTTTGCACTGGCCACCAACCTCAGGCGAGTTCAAGTCTAACATTTAGCCTTCCAGAAACACCCTCTCATTAAGGGAGTCATTTAATTTAGGATGGGCTTGTCCCCTCCATATCTATAATCTGCAGCTGTCTCGGTTCTTTCCAATCCCTCTGCAATTTCACTCAACAAGTGAATGGTTCCAGGCCTGTTCACATTAGAACGTTGGAACTGAGCTATTATACTCGCTATAGTTTTAATGGTAGTACTCAGTGCAGCTGGAAACCACCTCCTGTGTGGAAATGGATGCATCTGAAGACAACTAAACTCCCAATTTATGTTAACACTGCTTCAGGATCCTCAGTCAAGCAGAAGCCATTAGCAACACAGTTGCTCAGACAGACTTAACAGAAAGGCGTCAGCCAAGGTGTAAAAAGTGCATCCTTGCAACAGCTTCAGTGCCACATCCACCCACTGACACCAATACCCTTGGACCATGGATGCTGTGTACAGCCTCCCTGAGCATTACCATTACAGCCTCACTTTTGACCACCTAATTAGGTGAAGCTCCCCATGCCATTAGCCATGGAGATGCCTATGCTTCCAGTCTCCAATGTCCTTTTCTTCTTCTAAACCAATCCCTTACTTCTTCCACTCTGTTTTCTGCACGTTTATTATACACTGCTCTGGGCTGATGGAAGATGCTTATGAGGGGGGCAAATGTTTCCCTTCTCCTTCAAAACCTTCACCTCCCAGAACTCCCTGCTGCTTCCCAAGTGCACCAATCATTCTGGTTCAAGACGGCAATGGGGCACATTCTGTTCAAGCTCTCTCACGCACTGGCAGACCTGAACAGATGCAGTTGCCTCACTCCAGCCAAAACACTACACAGACTGAAAACAAGACTCATATGGCCTCACTGCACTGTAACCAAGACAGCTGTGTCCTATTCCACACCAGTCTAGACGGGAAGGACAGGAAGAAATGGAGTCCACCCCATCTCATGCCTGTCTGGGAGAAGCAGGCACATACCCAGCTCCATTTCTGTTTATCATACTCACCACCTTCTTGTCCTGCTGGCTTTCCATTCAGCTGTGCCCATGACTTTGGTCCACCTGGCACTGAATTTGTACTCTGAAAACAAAACAGAAGACAAAAAAAAAAAACCCAACGCCCACAGATCAGTGAAGTCTCATGACTGTTTCTCATTTCCTGGCTGGCACCTGCTATGGTTCACACCTCTAAATCACTCAGATGTCACTGGATACCACAGGCCTCCCCAGCTTGTTGTTGGGACTAAAGTCAGTTGCTCCCCACTCCAGTGCACTATGATGCTACAGGAAAAATACTCTCCTCTGTCCTGCCTCTCATCTCTCCTCTGCTCATCTTCACCAACTATTTCCTCAAACCATTCCTCTTGCTTTCCTCCCTCTAATCAAGCTTTCCCTTTGTTCTGTTGCACTTTCCCAAAAGGTCCCTCAAATGTCTAGATTTGTTCCATGCTACACCTCAGCCTGAAGGCTACCCTACTTTCTCATGCATTAACCACTCCTCTCCTCTTCAAAACACAACTCCTGTCTTATTTCCCTGAACCTCAAGGACTGGGATTTGTTTTTAAACTAAAAGTGTGAGATCTGTAGCACAGAGTGGCCAGGTCCCTGCACTCTCTGGGGAAGCTTTCTTACTTGCCAGTAGCTTTTTCAGGTCCTGACAATGGCTACTTCTCCCACATAACCAGATCTCTTCTTATCAAGTCTCATCAGACTGGGAGCAAGAGCTGGATCTGACACTTGAATTAGACCCAAAGTAAAATAGTTTAGAAGTGCTAACCAGCCATCCCACATTCCAGACACTCTTTCTAGATTGAAGCAGCACTTTCTGCACACACTTGAAAGGTACAGAGGTAACGTGCACAGAATTATACTTTAAGTGCAGCACAGCATTCCTTGGGCACAGTAACTTGGAGTCAAGACAGCCAATTCTACAAGAATTGATTATACAGGAGCTGCTCTGTAAATTGCAGTCTGCTGATTCTTACTTGTACAAAGCAACACAGACAATTAAAGAAAATCCTCAAGCTGTCTGGGGACAGGGGAAGCAGGGTGAAAGTCACAGAGACCACTTGCACCTACCTCCTGGCTGATTGACTGTGTCGGCTTCTGTAAATTGGAGACAGATTTCTGCAAACCCTGCTGCGGCAGCGACTCCTGCAGCTGTGCAGCTGTCACACTGGAACTGAAAAGAGACAGCAGAGGTGAGATCAAAGGGGAAGGCAGGCAATAAGACAGACACAACTCTGGCAATATAGCAGTTGCTAAAAGATCACGCTAATGTTGGCTCAATGCTGGCGTGGACAACAGAACTGATTACTATAAGGTCCAACGCACACGACAGCAGTGCACAACTACTGCTGCTTGCCTGACAAAACTTTGCAAAGAGTCATTCTACCTACCTCTTTTGGTCTGGCTGATCCTGCTTGTTTGCCCATCCTGTACCGTCCTTGGGTACTATAATGATGTTGGGGTCGTTTCCTTTGTTCTCAGACTTCAAGCTAGGCAAGTTTGCAGGAGGTGGCATGCGCCGGGCAGCAGCAACTTTCCCAAGACTCTGTAAGCCATGTCTAGGAATAACTAGTGAGAAAGGAACAATGGCAGGTCATAGAGGGCTGGGTGCAGTCCCAACAGAACTGTACGACAAGCAGCACCACTGCTGCTATGTCAACATACAGGACATTTCCCACATGACCACAGTGTAGCAGCTGTCTGTTTTAGCAGCTTTTTAACAGGCAGCCAGCCTCCTACAAGAGTCGGGAGGGAGACAGAAATAATTCTCCCTAACAGAAAACACCCACAGAGTCTTTTAGCTACCTGTGCGGATATTCCTCTTTCATTTCACCAAGAAGCAGCAGCAGCAGCACCCTTTCACAGCTTGGGGAAATGGCCATCAAAGTCCACCTCTTAGCAGACAGGCTGGTAATCTAACCCAGGAGTCCTGAGGTCTAGATTTTCCAGCTCCACCCACCAGATCACATTTATTAAGATGGTATTTTATTTTCTTTGGTTTTCTACTCCCACACCAAATCCAGAGCCAGTCCAAGCAACGTTTCCATTTTTTTTGACCCCACCATCTACTTTTGGTCACATCTCCACTGCAAAACTAACTCAAGTTCTTCCCCAGAGGCCTTCAGTCCTCAACTCTCACTTCAGACAAGGTCTGACCAACTTAAGGCACTTCAGTCAACTTAACTGCCCTGTTTTGTTACAGCCTAAGGCCTGGGTAAGACTTTCACTCAAGTTTGCAACCTGACCACTTTGCAGCAAGGACACAAGCTAAACGAAAGGGCCAACAGTCCACCATCTGTTTTGCCATAATTCCTCCATGTCTCTACAATAACAGCAGCACAAAGAAACAGAGACATTTTCATTGAAGTCCTAATGAAGCACAGGCTTAGACAGCAGCAAAAACAGCTCTACAACCCAGCTGCTTCCCACTGGGCATCCTACCCACAGGGCCAACAACCTGAATTAGCTCTGCAACAACACTCTTGGAAGACACCAAAAACAAGCTTTCTGAAAGCATTTCTTACCTGTAGTTCTGATAGCTTCTATTGACTTTCCTTTATACTTATCAAACAGGCTGAGAGTCGAGTACTTGCTTTTCCCATCCTTTCCCTTGGTTATTTGCCCCAAACGATCGGACATTGCGATGAAATGTCATCTAGTAAGGAAATTTCTCTGCGCCGCTCCCGATCTGCCTTTTAACAAAAGAGAACCAGGGAAATGCCATCAAACGGATTATTTAGCCACAGACAAGTAAAAAGTAAAACATCCACAGCTGCTAGAACTGCATATATTCAGTGAGCAGACACACTAAGTTACAAGGTTTTAACCCCCTCCTCTTAGTTACAAGAAGCTTGTCCAATTTAAGATTAATAAACTGAATGAAAAGAACTGCAGGGACACACTTCTCACAGCATGATTTTTTTTCTGCCACTCTAGTGCTGAAAGAGGTGAGCTTCTTTAGGTATAAGAATACAAGACAGGGTCATCAACACAGTCCTTGTTTTAAAAGAACAAGTCTAGCAATAAGCAGCTATGCACAAGGATTCCTAAACATAAATGACAGAAAAGCACTGTTATCTTATACCACACTGGAATTTATCATTGGGTTTCCTAATGAAGTGCTCCTAGCCGGGTTTGTAATGCTTAAGATTACAGTTGCACACTGGCCACAGTTAATGACTCATACCAGCAATTAATGCTTTGAAAGCATCACCTGAAGGCAACAGAGTTATTTCTTCAAATTCCCTTTTCCCATCTGCTGTCCATGAGAGAGAGTTAAGGAGTCCAAAAACCCTGCTCAAATGAAACAGGTTCAGATGCTTGAACCTGATAATTCAGCAGTTCTACAATAAATCCTGAAAACAAAAAAGATTACATTTCTCTGTTGCTGGCACCTTCAACATCATTTTTAGCTATAAATACACTTTTCACAATGGATGTGGTTTGTTAATTTTTTCACTCTGATCTTTGCTGGCACAACATCTGTGATTATCACCCTTCATGCAGGCAGTCTCTTCACTTTCACTTTTTGGTCTTAGAGCCTAGGACAATGCTGAAACATGAGGAATGCACACACTGTAGGTCAACTTGTATGTCAGAAAAGAAACTTTGCTTAGTTTCAATGGACCTTTCTTTCATTTTTTCAAGAATAATTCTCTGTTCTAGATTTTCTCAAATCTAGGAGCTCTATCTAACCTTTTCACATGTAATTTAGATTTCCAGATTTCTTGTTGCAAAGCCTCCACTACAAGCCTAAAACTGCTGGCAGTTTTATTATACCATCTGCTAGGTCCCATCTTAGGGTTGCAACTCTGTCGGAACAACAAAATGCTATATATATTGGACCTTCCCATCCTTCACCCTTTCTGAAACTCATCCAGCTGAAAGCATGTTTTAAACGCAGTCAGAAATCACTCTTTTTGAAAGAAACTGTATCTGACCAGAGGCTACAACTTCAACCAGGAACACCTTATCAAACGTGATTTCCAGTTAAGAGGATTAGTCCATCACGCATTATGTACAAAATAAAGCATAGACCACAAATATGTTGGATACAGCCAGTTTCAGACTGTACTGTGATCTGCAACTAGCTAGGTAAAGCTCTTCTAAAGGCTGCTGCCAGGGGGCAAGTTCCTGACCAATAAACCTGGCACCACACAGTGTTCATTCTTGCATTGCAGGATTTAAATCAGGCCTGCCAGGAGCAAGAAGCTGTAGACTCTGTGTGCTAGGCAGCAAGCAGCATGGTCAAGGATAGAGGAAGAAAATAATTTTCTGTCGCTCAGTAACAGCATCCACAGCATGTTCAGGAAAAAAACCAAGCTCCACAAGAAGCCCCTCACAGCCACCTTTGCTGGACCACCACATGAGGCTGCAGCATGAAGACCTGTGGAGGCAACAGGGCAGGCCTGCATTCTTGAGGCATCTTTTTCTGCAGAGTAGCAAACAGATTTTGGGCTCCAGTCTGGTTCAATCTTTGCTCAGATGGTCACCATGCACCAAAGAAAACAACAGCTCCTCCCTCACTTGCCCATTTCCACTCTATTTTTATTAGTAGGACACACATAAAAGAGAAAGGGAGAAAAAACACTGATTAGCACAGACTTGGCAGGAAAGTAGAAGCTGGACTGAGAACAATGACCTGTTTGGACTGACAGAGTTGTGGGGAGCCTTGGACCAGAGGGAATAGCAGAGGGTGCTGCACGCCAGCCCTCTGCTACGCTGGCAAGAGCACAGCCACCTGCTCTTACAGGTGTATTGAGCCCTGCACAGGGAGCCTGGCTCAGGGTCTATCCAGACCACGTCAATCTCACACAATCCCAAGCAATAAAATCCACTCTGAGGTTTAGAAAACTCAAACCAAACACAATTGGTAGTCATAAGAGAGAGAGAAAAAGAACTACCACACCAGGTTCAGGAGTTAGCCGGTTAACAGAAAATTCCCAAGTTCCTGAAAGTCAGCATGCAGGGTAACGCTGCCAAAGAGAAACCCTGACAACCAGTTATGTAACTGGGTCTCAGCTGCCTCTTGATTACATCTTTTATCATTAAAAGGATGCAGGAGGAATAAACAACCACTTCAGAGCAGAGGAGCTGGGATCACATAGGGATAAAGCCCCTTGTCAAACTTTCTAGGACAGCCACAACTGCTGCCTGGATAAGTGAAATTTTCTTTGAACTCCTTCAACTCTTTGAAGCTGAAAATGTGAAACACAGCTTTGTTTGTATGTTACATGTGCACTCCAAAGGGGAAAACAAGTCCATGGAGAGGTAAGGCAATTTCCATACGGTCACTGTGCAAAGAGGCTGCAGTGGCACCGAGGCACCTCGGAGCCATCCTGCAGGCAGGACCCTTGCTGCCTGTCCCTCCTGACAGTAGCCAGCTGCAGATCTGAACCAGTCCATGGGTGTTATTGGCCAGAGGGATCACTCGGCACCCAGGTCACCCACAGCAGTTCAGAGAGGCCACAGGGACTCCCCAGGCTGTCACGACACTGGACTACTTTCCCATCACACAGTCAAGCAGGGAATCCAGGCAGGGATCACCAAGGCCTTCCAGTCTTGCAGAGCAAAGCCATTTCTGATAAAATTCAAGTTCATTAAGAATCGAACTGCCAGCCTGCATGCTTATTATTAGGAGAGCTAGAACCAGAGGCACATGCCAATGCTGAAAACTGACAGCCTCAGCAAAGCCTCTAGCCTGTGCTCAGGGTTACCATGTCCGATAGCTGACCCTGAAAAAAGCATTACTCTCTGTTGCAGAGAAATCAAAAACCCATCACCAGCATTTCTGCAAGGTTTCTCTCTGGGTTTATAGCAGTCTTTGGGGGAAGGTTCGCTATCAGTTTTAGCATGGAGCATAGCTCTCCCTGTCCTCAGGAATAACAACATTTCCTGTAATATCCATGGACAGCACCGAAGCACAAAATATTGACTGCCTCAGTGGAATCAGAAAATACTGCAATATGACCAGTTACATTTGAGACCCCAGGGTACAAGTAACTGCACCAGAATCAGCTCCTGGGCAGAGAGCTCTGTTACCCAGGAGTCTTCATGTGCACATCATGTTACCCTGGATTTGATGTTTGGGTGCTGACCCTGTCTAACTGCCTTTTAAAGGGGTACTTTCTAATCCAGAGAGCAGCAGTGACTTTTTAAATGCCAGGGCATGCAAGTCTTGAAGCTACAGCAGGGATCTACCAAGCACGGGGAGCCTGTCCTGCAAAAAAAGCCATGTGAAAACCTGAGTTACTGGCACTGGTAACAACTGGAAACCCCCAAGCTGAAAATACAGCCAAAGGGAGAGACTCCTGACAAACAGGATTGGCTGCAAAGCTCTTTGTAAAGCTGTGTATGAAGGAGGCTGGGCTGCTGGTGTTTTATTCACAAGACTTCAATGGAGCTTGAATACCTGGAAGTTAGCCAGCCTTAATTGAGCAGGGCAAACAGATTTATGAAAGGTAACACACACACATACTAGAAGGAATCACTTCAGATACTCGCACACCACTGAGCTCTACACTGAGCACAATCACTCAGGCAAAGGACCCGAGACCACTGCAGACCTCCATCCTTGCTCACTTCACAGCAGCAGTTACAAACACAAAACAAAGCAACAGGATGGAGATTAACAGTGAAAAGGCTTTTCTCCAGAAGCAGGAAGATTTTTGACCCGAAATTTTATACAAATTGTTCAAAAATTCACAGTTTGCAAAAGCTGAACTCTACTTTCAAAAAAGAGACATGTTTGGCGCTGATGTTAAACTGAGATCTATTGTGGTTTCTAATGGTACTGATAATGTGAAACCTTTTTAAAAGCACAGTATAGTTTTACAGAAAATTAGTGATGTTAGCTTTTCTTTAAAAACACATGGTCAATTTTGCTGGCACTTCTCACAGCTAAACATTTATCTGTCAACAAGAGACACCACTACTGGTCTCCTGGAACATGTCCCACCAAAGAAACACCTATTTGTGAAACAGTCACCACCTGCCTCGGCGATGGAAAGACACCACTAGCTGCCCTTGGAAGAGCTTTGGTGAAACTGTGACCAGCTGTCCTAGGGACTCGGTGCCAAAGGCACTTACATCCTGTAGAAGCCCTTTTTGGGCCAGGCAGAGATCATCAGCCTAGCAGTGAAGAGACCAGATGAGCATTTGGTTCCTAGGAGAGACTGCTTAGTAAGGAGGGGAGCAATAGGAGAATATCAGCATCCAAGTACAAAGTCAACAGGATCAAGGCAGAAGAGCTGTGCAGGAGGCAGAAGCTGTAGCAAGTCTAGGCCACAAGAAAACACTCGCTGCTGTTCTATTGTATTGTTTCCAGATGGAGCTGCCAAGGTTTGTTGGTACACCTGAAAAAGGGCTTGCCGAGACCCTGAATGTGGCACCAAATCTTACCAAACTGGGAGAAGCAAGTTAGCAGTCTGCAGTGTAGAAAAAAGGTAGACACCCTGTAGCAAAGACAGCTCCCGATTCGTAAGGAAAGACCCTCCTTGCTTAGCTGAATAGGTGCATTTGGCAGTACCAGTTCTTTAAATTCTGCACAATTCCAGCTTCTCTCTGCATCTCCCACGAACCTTGTCTCCCCATAAAAACACGGAACGGGAGACCCAGATCACATCTCCCATGATTTATTGCAGAGGTATGCTGTTAGCTGAGTAATACTGTCGGAGGCTGTCTGCCAGAAGACTTGCCCGCTGGCCAGCCCCAACATCAGGCCTCTCTAAGCCAAGCCACCCTGGATTTGAGACATGCAGCAAGACGGTGAAGCGGAGAGGCAGTGTCTTCTGGACAGTGTATCTATCATTAACTCTGTGGCGTGGAGCTCTACAGGCAAAGATAAAACATGACATCAAGGGGGGAATAAAGGCCATGTCCTGTAAGATGACCTGACCTCATTTTCTCAGCTCTGTCTTCACCAAGCTTACCTGCTGCCCCCTCTCATAAATGTAACAGGTTGGGAATCACAACTACTGTTATTGAATCACTGCACAGTTCTAAAGAAAACAGATCTTTCTGATCTCAGGTTTGACCTGTAAAATACAGAAGCCTCACTTCTCTGCTAAACAGCTTTCCCAGTGCTGGGAAGGCAGGCAGGCAAAGGCAGCCAGAAAGGGTGCATTTGTAACTTACTGTAAAACAAATAAAGCAGACTGGAGTCTGGAGAAGACCTCAATTGTATTTACACAAAAAAAAAAACATTAACAAATTCTGTGGTCCTTTCTGTAAGGGCTGAACAGACAATGCCACACCCTGGAAAGGAGCCCTGACCTCCAGTAATTGAGGATGCAGACAAAGATAAGAAATAACTCATCCTGAGGATGTGCGACTATGGCACAGAGCAAAAAAAAATCCAGTCAGAAAGCTGGTTCACAGCCCACAGAAAGTACTTGCAAGATCCTGTGCTCACAAAACTCCCCCTCCTTTCCAACAGCAGAAAACCCAAGGTGTGCAGTTAATTCTTTCCTTGAAAGGAGTATCTGTCTACATGTGCTGGGTTGACCTTGGCTGGGTGCCCACCAAAGCTGCTCTGTAACTCCCCCTCCTCAGCTGGACAGTGGAGAGAAAATATAACGAAAGGCTCATGAGTCAAGATAAGGACAGGGACAGATCACTCACTAATTACCATCACAGGCAAAGCAGATTCAACTTGGGGATAATTAATTTATTACCGATCAAACCACAGTAGGGTAGTGAGAAATAAAACCAAATCTTAAAACACCTTCCCCCCACCCCTCCCTTCTTCCTGGGCACAGCTTCACTCCCAAATTCTCTACCTTCTCTACCCCTGCCACAGCAGCACAGGGGGACAGGGAATGGGGGTTGCGGTCAGTTCATCACACATTGCCTCCACTACTCCTTCCTCCTCAGTGAGAGGACTCTTCACTCTTCCCCTGCTCCACCGTGGGGTCCCTCCCACTAGAGACAGTTCTCCATTAACTTCTCCAACATGAGTCCTTCCCACAGGCCACAGTTCTTCATGAACTGCTCCAGGGCAGGACTCCCACGGGGTCACAAGTCCTGCCAGCAAACCTGCTCCAGCGTGGGCTCCTCCCTCAATGCGCTCACAGGTCCTGCCAGGAGCCTCCTCCAGCATGGGCTTCCCCTGGGATCACAGCCTCCTTCAGGCATCCACCCGCTCTGATGTGGGGTCCTCCCTGGCCTACAGGGGGACAGCCTGCCTCACCATGGTCTTCCCCCACATGCTGCAGGGGAATCTCTGCTCTGGTGCCTGGAGCACCTCCCCCCTCCTCCTTCTTCACTGACCTTGGTGTCTGCAGGATTGTTTCTCTTACATGTTCTCACTCCTCTCTCCAGCTGCAGTTTCTGTTGTCAGTAACTTTTTTCCCTTCTTAAATGTTATCCCAGAAATGCTACCACTGTTGCTGATTGGCTTGGCCTTGACCAGCGGTGGGTCTGTCTTGGAGCTGGGTGGCACTGGCTCTGTCGGACACAGGGGAAGCTTCTAGTAGCTTCTCACAGAAGCCACCCCTGCTACCAAAACCGTGCCACACAAACCCAACACACTACAATAGCCCTCCAGAGAAACAGAGCCAGTTTTCTGCCCATCTGTCCCATCATACCATAAAGAAGGAACCGACCTATTGGCATCAGCTTGTCAGGAAGGAATAACTGTATCTCTAACCCAAGAGGAAGTGCTGCAGGGCTTTCATACCCCTCAAGAATCAAGAGCTGATTACTGCAGGGAGGCAGCAAGCTATCTCACATGGAGCAACCTGGAAGCACCAACTACCAGCATCACACTTGTCACCCTGTTGTCCAGGCCATAAAAGTGTTAAATGAGACAAGGCCCAGCATGAATTGACTCTGATGCACCTATCTGTGAACCTCACCAGGCTCAGAAGCCATGACATCCTCTAGGCACTTCTGCAGCAAGAGACAATAGAAATAAAGGAGCATAGTTCTTTGCTGTTTCAGAGGCAAAACCCACAGAGGGCAGAGCAGCTCAGTTCAGCAACAACCACCTGTGGCCTCAACAAATCCAGACCCCAACCACTCTAGTACAAGAGGAAAGGGAAGTGACCTAGTGATCCTCATGAGCTGCCTGCACAAAAGAAGGTTCATATTCAAATGCAAATCTTTACCCTTAGAGTTGTACTTATGCTCTGGCTCCTCCACAACCAAGGCCCAGAGCTGCAGCACACTTACCTACAGCCTCCAAAGCAATTCTGCCTTCCACTCTGCCCTGCTTGCGCTCCTCCGAGATCTGAATGTCCAGGGAGAATACACAGATACAAACAACATCCTGTCCCCTCAACGCCAAAGCAAGGAGGCTGATCACGAGCAAGCAATTTAAATCCAAATACAAAACAAATCCTTGGCATAATGCTCTGTTGGCAAAACCTGTTCAGAAAGCTCCTCGCAACATTCAGCTGAACTGCAAGGCAAACTGGGCATTTAGGTATCTGAGCAATGATAACAGACTGCATGGGTAGCACAGCCAGTACTATCAATCCTATTTTACACGCTGGGTAACCAAGGCAGAGAAATAGTTTGCTCAAGTAACACTGTAAGCAGTGTTCGAAGTCCCAGACAGAGCTCAGGTTTCTGTCCCAGCCACCGAAACCTGCACTGCCAAGACCCTCAAAGAAAATGCAGCTCTTGATCAAAGGAGCAAGTTGTAGAGAGCCAAACAAGGAGTGAATGCATTGCAACAGCACTTGTCATGTCTAGAACAACCTCTTCCAGTGGAAGAGACTGTTCACTGGCACAGAAAGTAGACCAAGTCCTGCCCACTGCTCCAGAGGAGCCCACGAGGGCAGGAGGCACCCACACAAGCACCGACTGTTCTCAGGCCACTGTACCAGGTCTTAGGACTGACAGCTCAAGGCAATGACTCTCCCATCACTAACAACTAAATTGAACACCACTGCATTTTAAGGTTGTGAAATACCCTTAGTCCTGACACATCTGCCACACAGACTTTGAAAAATCATCACAGCAATCCATATAACCCAGGTGAGATACAGCAAGTGTAGCATAGGTGAAGCACCTGTGCTGCCAGCTCCAGAACCCAAATGTAAGTCCCTGAATCTTTTGACATAGCTCACCCTGGAGAGCCCTACACAGCCAGGGCAAGGACAAATGGAAGGACCATGACCCACTGCTGCCAGAGAACAGATGCATTCTGAGGAGCAACCAGAGCAATTCTTCCAGTCAAGCCGCAAACATTTCACAAATCCTTCACCTGGTGCCAAGCTCAGCAACTTGTTCCATCTCCCATCAGTAAACATAGATTTTACAGAAACAAGCAGAGAGGAAATCAGAGGTGTCACAGCTCCAAGAGATGAAATCAGAGCAAAGCTGACAGGCTTTAGGGTTAAAAGTTCTGTTTTCGGGAACAGATACAGTTCTTTCCACACAAATGCCATCAGCTGTTGAGTAAGCAGCTCTGTTTTCTCTGCAGTCTCGGGAAGGATCACACTGGCATGGGGAGGTGGGTGTTTACCTAGTGCTGATGAGCCTCTCTACCAGATATGGGCTTTGGTAACACCTCTCCACACTCTCGGGCTGTCTGCTGACTTCAGGGCCTCAGCTACCACTTGGGCTATGCAGAAAAGGTGAATCCAATGATATCAATCAGCAGGCAGTAAATGCCAATCAATCACTGCACACACAATGGAGAAGTTCCTGTACACCCCTGCTGAGCAGATCCCTCAAGTCCTGTTCCTCCCCAAGGCGCTGATGGGAGCTCCTCCGGCAGGCACCTTTACAGCCAGACAGGCCAGCACCAGACACACACACTGCAGGGTACAAAGCTGCCCTGGCAAGAGCTGAATAGATCTCTATCAAGATTCCTCTGATTTCCCACAGCCATCAAGACTGATGCAGCCAGTTCAAACCATTAATAAGATTACAAGCAGTTCAGACAAGCCTGCAGTTCATAAACACTGCAGATGCTGAAGCTTCCAAGGAAGTATTCCTCCAGGTTCCCCCATTTTAACAACACTAGGGCAATGCAGTATTGCACAGCAATTCTTCTTACAGGAAGCCTATTCATAGGAGCCATTTGCACTACAAATGAATGCCAAGGAAGCTAACAAGAATCTGATGGGAAAGGGACACAGATACAAAGTGGCAAGAAACCATGCTACATGCAGTGTGATTCACTACTCTGAAGAAAGGAGCTTTACATATCTTTAGGTAGCTTTAGGTTTCCTGGAGAGCTAAGCAACTCTGACTATGTACAGGACATCTGGACTATGCCGAACCAGACAGGAAGTGAAAACATTTCACCAATGCTTTAATGTACGTGGATATTTGCAGTGCGTAACTGACAAGGTGTGTAAGCATCACCACTTCTACTTTCCAGAGAGCAAAATGACACCACAGAACTCTGCAGCTACGCTGAGTGGCAGAGCAAGAAAAAGACCCTTCATCTCCCGCTTTCTGGGGCTGGAAACCACCCTCTGAATCACACTGCCTTCCTAATGCTGTGGGTCTGGCAGCAGCACGAAGCCCAGCTCCAGAGGAGTTCTGAAGGAGCAGGTCTGTGTGCTGGGTTGGGGAATGCTGCGAACACCTCCTAAATGAACAACCCTATACAGTGCTTTCACTGCAACAGGATCACAGGCATCACTAAAGGCAACGTTTTGCTCAGATGCAGAACACCAACACTGTACTAACACTCAGATCTTGTGAATCCGCTCCTAAATGACGGTTTGTGAAGTATCAATTGCTAGGTGGGAGCTTGATTCTTTGGTTATTTCAGAAACAAGATAAAACCATACTTGATACTATTCCAGCCACGAAGAAGCATTTCTTGAGCATGTCCCCACTCCCCTGCCTGCTTCACAGCCCACTCCATACTCTGAACAAGAGCACTCAAGGCTTTCATATGGGCTCCCAGCCCACATACAGGTAGGAATAGCTGAAGAACCTACCCCACAACAGAACTCTTCCAAAAAAATCACTGTATTCCCACACAAGAAGTGCCTGGAGGAGGCGAAGTCCCAATGCAAGCTCTTCAAACCTGTCTCTATTCACTCCTTGCAGCACCATCACTACAACACCTGTCCAAAACATCTCAACGGCTACCCAGGAAGGATTCCTCCAGCAAATCTCTTCCATCAGGGTGCTAACTCTGCAAATACTATATAGTATACTCCTCTTAAGTGCGACTCACCTGAAATCCAAAGCCTATTGATGATGCTTCCAACAGCTAATTGAAGCCCTGTGAACATCTGAAGTACTACAGTCCAACAGAGTTGTCCTCTTGGCCAGACCCTAGGGTGCTGTTAGCAAGTCCTCACTTTCTTCCTGCCATTTTCCCTGTATTCCTCTGCACTTAAGCCTGGCTCACCTTCACCTCCTGTTTCACTTTCGCATGTTTCAAATCTGGCCCTTACCTCTTCCCTTTCAAGGTATGATTGTTTTCACCAGTCTGTACAAATTAATACCCCATGTCTCAAAGATGTAACAGTGAGCTCTTTTGCTCCTTCCAGTTTACCAGCACTTTCCTGAAAATTTAAGTGTTCAGAAGTAAAATAAAGACACTGTATTTTGGCTGTAAGCACAACAACCCCCTGCAAAACTGCACATACACCTTTTAACACCTCAAAACCACCTCCTGTCCTCACAGACCCCACAGCACTGTGAGTCAAGCAGCTTCACAACCAACCAATGCCACAGGTAAATACAGAACAACCCGGGGCTACTAGACTAGCCTCCAGTCCACTTCACTTATGGTCCCAATGCTCCCAGACCAAGAAAAAGAGATCATGATTTACAGCTATACGCATCCAAAGAGCTTTGCTCCAAAATAAGTGGCTCGTAAGCTCCAACTTCTCAGTTTATTCTGCAGAGGAAGCACACGTGCACACAGAGGACATCCTGAATACTAGTACAAGTTAGTAACTGAAAACAAGCCCAAGCTATGTTTAAGTGAGGCTTAACGTTATAATACAATCTCCTGCTTTAGCCCCATTTTCTCCTCCTGTGTGAAAGAATAACTATTTAACCAAACCAGATGGGTTCTGCATGTATCTGCAAAATCTCCTTCAGAAGGTGCTTTCCAGGAGTGTGCTGTCACGACTTTCATAACAAAGTCACTTAATTTCTGCAGTTAGAAGATATTCTGCAAAGGAGAGAGCTGTACCTCCCCGGCCTTTACCTGTTCACTGTGCTTTCACCTCATTGTCTGGTACCAGACAGACTCACAGTCATATTTCTTCTATTCCAAATGACAAACTAGTGATAAGGAGCTGTGAAATTATTGACCTATTAGGAGAATGAGTAAGTGCCACATGAAAAACAAAACCCACTTAGAAGGTATGATTAGCTGAAGAGCAAGGCCTAATACTGAGACAACATGCCTATTGCCAAGTTGCAGAATAAATGAGGAATCTAGTGAGGAGAAGCAGGGATGACCAGAGAGGTCCAGCCCTTGGAATAAACACTCTCCCTCCTTCCCCTAAGTTACCATCCTGTATTCAGTCTCCTGTTCATATTGCTTCTATTCCTACAACAAGAAAATACACAATTACAAGTGGAAATACCACTATAGCAAAATTGCTTTGTGCAGACTATCACCATCAAAGAAAAAATAAAACTGCTTACTATTATTTTCAATGCAGCAGCACTTAAAGTTAGCCTGGCTCACCCTTAAATACTTTCAATTACTCAGGTAAGTACAACGAAGGCCTTGAGCAACCAACACTTTTGAATCTTAAATAGGCAGGTAGCTCTGTAATGGGTAATCTAACAGGCTCTGTACTGTACAGCTCAGGCAAACTGGAGGGACTACCAGATATGCCTAAACATGGTCCTCATTTTTGCCACTTACACCTCAGATGCAATACCCTGCAGGACAAGGAGGATGCAGTGCAGGAATCGGGTCCTATGCAAAAGCATCAGTGCCACACACAGGAGGACTGAGGACTGTTTGTCCTTATACCATCACACAGTCAGATACCATGGCACACTGCGTCAGGCATTAAGACAAATACAGACTCTAATGCCAGCCTTACTTTTAGAAGGAGGTTGTTCAAGTAAATTACCCTTTGAAGTTAGGTTTTACACAAAGCTTTAATAAAAGGCTTTATTAAAATGTCACTATGAAGTTAAATCATTTTAATAAAAATTCTTTAGGAACATTAGTCATATTTATTAAAACTAAAATACTTTTAAACCCTACATCTCCTTTCCAGCATTGTATGGACTACTTACTTACTTTTCCAGCTTCAGCCAGTTGGCTGAGTTTTGCTTTTAAGCTCTCATGCACACACCAGGAAAAAAAAAAAAAGCCCACAGTTCATCAAAAAACGCACTGTAAGACCCAATAAAAATTCTCCAAATTTAGAAAAAACAAGGCACCAAGGCACTATATAATGACAACTTCAGAAACCTATATAAAACTTGTGGTTTATTACTTACTTTTTTTTTGCAAAAGGAAAGGTATCTTCTCAAATCATGTAGAAATATATTTTATCAGTGAAGACTACTGAAAGCATCCTAAAACGTGTGACATCTAGCGTACTCAAGCAATGCAGAAAGCAAACCGACCAACAAATAATAAAAGGAACCAACTTGCATTCAATGTACATATCAAATTAAGCACAAACCCAAAACACAGCTAACAGCAGATGTACTCATACTGGCCAGAGAAAACATGCAATTAAAAAAAAAAAAAACAACAAAACCCACAGCAATCTCAAACAGTATTTGTGATTTGTCTAAGTATGACTTTTAATCTGAACTTTTTAACATGAAAAATAGTAGACCATTTCAAAGAGATCATACAGGAGACGTCTTGTTTATTATACCCCAAAAATAGACTGCTAACTAGGAAGAGCCTCTTAGGCCACAGTCCTGAAAGAAGTAGCATTGCCCATGATGAACCCACAAAGATTTCAGGGACCCCAGATGTAATCCTAAGAAAACCAAGCCCATTTACAATACTTCATTGGGAGTGAAAAATGCAGGTAGCTACTTCAACTTTTCAGACAGAAATCATTCCAAAACCATTGCTTTCTATCCCCTCTTTAAATTCCACTTTCAGAATACGGTCTCAGCCTTCCTCCTCCCTACCTCTTCCAGGTGACTTTACGCTCCAGTCCCTGGCCCAGAACACCAGCTTTTAGAACACTGGGGTTTAACTACCCCAGTGCCAACTGAACATGGAAAACAGTTCATATGCAAGAGATCTACTCGTCAGGAGCCAATTTTCCAAACTTGGGCTCTCCCAAGGCATGGAGCAGCTATTATACATCATGAAAGAGCCCATGCCAGGGAAGGCCCCATGTGCATCTGCAAGACAAGGCTTAACACAAACAAAACTTGCACTATAAAACCTTGATTCAGTCCTGGAAGTGGCGGGATGCCTTCCCTCTAAGCAGACTACAGCAGATGATGCAGACACTGCAATGTGCTCACACTTAATACCTGTTCGTATAAAGAAAGAAAATGACTAAACTCCTAAACATTTATGTTTATTATAAGTTATCACCCCCAACACCAGTAACATCAATATACAAACATTGGATAAGTTGATACTCAGAGGAGTATCTCGCCCTTTGCACGTTCAGAAGACAGAAACAAAACAAAACAACTTTCCTAACAAAACCCCCAACTCCCAGCTCATTCAAACCCCTTGCTACAGCTCTGACTTTGGGGATCAAGGGGTTTTTCCTAACCACCTTAGTGAAAAAAACCTTAGTTCACAGCCAACACTACTAAACAAACCACTCCCCTGTGAAGATGCACAGCACATGCATCCCAGAACCCGCATTTAGGGTCTCCCCAGCTTGCAGCACATCTGCTCACACACAGAGATGAAAAACTGCTTCCTAAACAAACAAACAACAAAAAAAACCCCACCCCAACATCTTTTCAAACCTACCTAACAAGCTCGCCCAGCACCAAAGCTCACAAACTCCATCCTTGTTCCCCTACGCTCAGCAGCTGCCCCCCACCCCCC
>JANZLQ010000055.1:14937238-14960948 GCA_026212715.1 Elanus axillaris | reverse complement strand
GGGAGGAGGAGGTGGTATTTACAAGGGATTTCATTCAAATAATGAAATAAATGTGATCAGCCGAGGGACCCTTAATCCGCTTTGACTCTTGCGTCCTGGGGAACGAACGCAGAGATTTTTGAGTCCCAGCAAGGCAGGGAACGAAGCAAGCCCATCCCTGCCCACCTGGGTGGCTGAGCCCATGGCAGCCCCTTAAATCAAGCATTGTTTTCAAACATAGGCACATCAGCCAGGGACCCTTGGGTCAACACCAGAGAAAAAACACCTCTTCGGTCACCTGCTCCCACCCCGCAGCCAACGTGTCCCTGCCCCTGCCTGCAGCCCACCATGCTGAGGCAGGAACTGGTCACATCTCTATTTAAGATGTTCAAACACACGAAAAAGGCATCGGATGGTTCACGCATCTTCCATGTGCAGCATCACCTGCTCTGACAGCACCCTCTGCAGTACATGCGTGCGAAAGGGAGGAACCATCCCATTTGTCTGGGCTTTGCCCAATATATTAAACTTTCAGCCTGGAAATTACATGGTTAATTATCACTTTAATACAAATACTTAACTGAAAATCATGCAGATGATTCTCCCAAACTGGGGAGAAACCTTTGAGCCCCAGAAGGGAGTTTGTGGCTGCCGGGGCTGTCCTGCGTGGCTTGGTGCTGCGGGAAGTGGTGTTGGGGCTGTGCTGGGAGCTGGGGCTGCTGCACCGAGCTGCTGGGAGCCAGTTAAACCAACCCATGGGTCCTTTCACCCCCATCAGAAATATCCTGAGTGAATAAAAGGAGTGCATTTGCCCAAGAAAATCCAGCATGGGGTGAACTAGAGCCACACCTGTGCTACCGCAGGGAGACCTTGTGTAACAGCCTTCCTAATTCCCTGTGAGTCCTCAAATATGCTAACCTGCTCTCTGGGTGCCAGCCAGCAATCATGCTTCCCTCCCCATCGCCTGCTTCGTCCCACAGGGAAATGGGGCCTGAGTCACCCCTTCTTGTGGGACAGGAGAGAGGAGCCCCTCGACAGCCCCATGGCAGGGAGGGCAGCAGTTCCCTGATGTGGGAAGGGATTTGTCCCACCTTCACTTCAGCACAGCCCCAGCCACAAACGTACAAAACAGCTTGTTGGAATAAAACAGCAGCTTAGATTGGGGAGGGGGGAACTAAACACTCCAGCTGTGATTCCCACATATGCCCAAAGATATAATCCAGATTTGCTACTTGCCCTGGCACCCTTTTTTTTTAAAAATAAATTAAAATCTCTTTTTGCTGCTAAGCATAATCAGCATTAGGGCAAGGGGAGGAGGGGCCTTTCACTGTACGCAGCAGATTCACAAATGAAATCACCGCCACCGCAGCCTGGGACTCTCCTGGCTGCATGGACACATGCAGTGCTGAAGGCAGCAGCCCCCGAACCCTTGTGCTGCGCTTGCCTTCTCTGGGGCATCTTCTTAATTCGTCTGTTAGATGAACTGAAAGGCAGATGATGCCCCAGACAGGGAGATGGAGAAGTGTCCTGGCTTGGGAAAGACCGCTGCTCCCCGAGCCTCATGCTGAGCCTTGCATGCCTCAATCTGGGGGTCTGAAGGTTCAGGGAAAACATTCACATTCCTGGGCAATCCTGAAGGAGCTCAAATCATTTGGCCTTTTGCTCCCCCACAGCCACATGACCATGGTGGGCATCTGCACGGAGCAGCCCTGCTGTCCTTGCTCCGGCTCACCCAGGACAGCCAGGGCCAAACATCAGCATGAGCTCCAGGGGACTGGGGAATGAGGCACAAAAATTATTGCCCCCAGCCGCTGGCTTACAAGTAACACGCATCTGCAAGACCCACTGGTGTTTCTTACAGCCACTGCTAAATGTGAGGCCAACGGAGCGCGCAACTGGGTGATGCCTCCAGCACGTTACACAGGAGCCCACAGTCCAGCAGCACTGCCAGGGCTGAGACCCAGCCCCATCCTCTAACACCCTCCGAGGGGGTAGAAACCCCTCCTCTGGCTGCAGGGCTTTAGGGACATGCACACTGCATCTACACTCCTCCTCACAAGCAGCAACAGAGGGTTGGAAGGCAGAAAGCATCTGCATAGATCTAAAGCCCAGATCCCAGGGAGATTGTCCTTTCCCTCGTGCTGCTGTGCCCTCCTTGCCTCTGAGCCAAAACACTCAGGATCTGGCCCTAGATGTCTATGAGTGTCGCACATCCTTCCCCTGCAAGCTGGGGACAGTCCCTGTAGACATACCTCATCAGTGGAAGAGCTGGGTCGTCCTGTCACCGCTCCCCACGTGCCCCCTGCCCACACGGCTGCGTCCCCAGGGACGGCTGGGCTGGGGGTCTCCTGCCTCCCCCTTGGGAGGTAATGGGTAACCCAGCCACAGCCTGTCCTGCTCGTTGGGTGACGGGGATGGGTAGGTACCCTCCATCCCTCGCTGTTGCTATAGAGACAGAAGCTGCTTTTCGATGCAGCGATGCTGGTTGTTTCTGAGTGGTACCTTCGGCATGGCAGGCAGCCGGGAGAGAGGGCCGAGGGATGCCGTGCCGCTTGCCTTGCCGGGAGAGCCAGGTATGGCCGAGGCGATGCTCTGCTGGGCCTCTCCTGGTGCATCTGTGCCCAGATCCGCACTCACCTTGTGGGGGCTCTCCCCAAACCCTCCTTGCAGGGAGTGAGCGAGCGCTGGGGCTCCCCTGCTCTGGGCACTGATGCACTGGGGGAGCAGAGGGGTGCAGGCTTCGGGGGTGCCCAGGTGGAAGATCCCAGGAGAAACCCTGTTTGGGAGTGAGCCCTGTCTTGCAAGCCCCAACTCACCCCAGCGAGTCACCCCAACTCACCTCTCCCTGCCCTCCTGCCTTGCTTTGCATCCACACGCTGGGTTGAGACCGGCTCAGCTGATGTTACCCACCACAGCGGCTTCTCCAGGTCACTCTCCTAATTACAACAGCAAAGACCAAGAGTAACTCCTCCAAAGCCATCCTGGATATACCAGGAGAAAACAAGGCAAGTGCAAGGAGACCTGGACCCAGCAACACGGCTGTAGATGTATCCAGCCTACTTGCAAAGGTTCAATAAAACCCAGAGCTACAAAGTGAGAGCGTCCCACAAAGCAATCAGGGCAAAGTTCTTCCCCTGCTCCCTGCTTCTTCAGGTACCCATCTCCAGCTACACCTAGGTGCATACACATGCCATCAGAGCTGCAGTGACCTGCCTCCATCCTTCCTAGGGGCGAGGGTAAACTCTGCCAAGTGTAATAATGCCTGGAAGAAAGAGAAAGCTCCATAGCTTGCTTCTTCACATAAGTCTTTGCAGGAGAAGGACGCTGGTGAAGAAAAACCCTGATGGAGGCCAGGCGCGGTAGCACATCTCTGCTCCCACCCGCAGCAGCACTCCCTGTTTAAACAAGCAGCAGCAGGGGAGCGGGGCAGCACTGATCACCTCCCTGCTGCTCTGCCTGATGCTGCACCAACCCACCAACCTGTGGGGATAATCGGCAAGACCCAGAGCTCTCCCCTTTCCTGAACATACTCAGTGACAGCCCTTCCCAAGGGACCCTCGCACAGCCCACCCCTGGGGAGCTCCATGGGAGGCTCGTCTTTAAAGGACACAGTAGCCCTCCTTACCACACTTCTGCTTCAGCCTCAGAGCCGGCAGCACTGGCTGGAGATGCGTGCCAGGGATAGATTTTCTGTTTAGCTTCTTTTCATATTAATTATCAAAGGGCAACAAATGCTAGCAGCTTGCAACAGTCATCATCTGAATGTCTTCTCCTTCTCACTAGCAGCCCCTGTAGGAAGAGGCTCTCCAACATGCAAGGATAGATGAGAGCACCAGACTCAGCTGGTTGCTCCCTGGCCTTGCAAGCCAGGTGCATTTTGCTCTCTTGGGACAGACAGGAGGGCAGGGATGGTGGGATCCCTTTGTTCTGCAGGACGCATCCAACCAGGGAAGGTGCTGAGTCTGGTAGTGTCCGTCACCTGCCAAATATCAAATTCTCTTCTAAAGACAGAGAAACCACAGAGAACTGGAAGGTTCTGTGCAAAAGATTGGGTTTTCTTAGTCGTGAGGAGTTATCTGTTTCAGACACCGTGTTGACCATGGCCATCACCCGGGTAAAGATCAGCCAGGTTTCAAGGTGGCCTCTCAGCAATAATGAAAAGCAACAGCACCATGTCTGAACATCACACTCTATACTCGGTAATCTTAGATTGGTTCACAGACATCAATTATTTCAGCCTTGCAATCAAGGAAAGTCAGGAGTGCTCTTCTCATTTCACATGGAGGGAGACACAGAAGCAGTCAGTATTTCCCTCTGGAATGAGGATACAACCAAGTGAGCAGAGGTGGAGGTACGGGCAGTCCTGCCCCCCTGCCCTCTCGCTCACTGACGTTGTTGGGTGTACCAGAAAACAGTCAGTGCTGTACAAGACCCACCAGGGAAATTCCCATCTGCAGCATTATTTGGCTTAATTATAAAATCATGGCCGTGAAGAGATAGAAAAAGACTCTTTGCTATGTATCTAGACCTGCTTTGCAAAATCACCATGATACAGCACAATGCCTCTTCAATTACTTCTTACTAGGACAGAAATGGGCAACTTGTATTTGTCCTTTACCAGACCACCCCCCCCACACTCAAACACGCCCACCCTCACAGAGCAGATTTTTGAACCGCAAATGAAAGGCTGGCTTCAGCATGCCACCTTCAGTGTCCTGAGCACCCATCTAGGTCCACCCCATCCAAAGCAAACCATTTAAGTGATCATTTGCATCCCCTTGATCAGCAAGACTGAAGGACCCGCTGCAAGTTGAACACGTATCTGAGAGCTACAGTGAACTGGCTTTTGTCCCTTTCCTCATGATAAGAACCAAACAGGGCAGGATTTTTATGATTATTTATTATCTGTGAAGTGCCAGCAGTGTCCTTACTCTGTACAAGACACAACTGCTGGGCTTACAAAAAGAAAAAGCACTGTGGCCAAAATCATTTAGCCTCAAAAAAGTTAACGATTGTGTTCTCAGGAAGCTCTCAGGCGCTGCCCATCCCGAGGACATATCAAGGTGCCGATGTGAACCACTCAAACTAGGCAGACATGTAGCTCATTTTGCTCATCCTTAAAGCTTAATTAGGTTGCTGTCCAAACACAGCTTGAGAGTATGGCCAAAACACAGGTGTGGCCCTTGATAGCTAAAACCCAATCCATTGCAAGAAACTTTTTTTTTTCAGGTGGGGAAGCAACATTAAAAAACGCCACTACTCATGGAAGTTACAACTGCTTCCAACAAACAACATGTAGAAAATACTGGGAAGGAGATACTCAAAGTATCTGCTAGTTTCCAGTGGAAAGGCGTCGAGTCCCCCACGTTCACCAGATGGATATCAACATCTGACACGTGTTGGAAGACATCCACATCAGCTCCACCAGCCTGAACTGTAAGTAGCCAAAAACAAAGCCAGACAGGACATCTGTGATGTGGTGCCGTCCGATCATGACGCGGGAAAAGCCCACGCAGAGGGCCCAGAGGACCAGCAGGATCCGGAGAGGGATGGCCAAGACCAGGTGGTTGAGGAAGAACTTGGAGAGCATGGCTGCTCGGCTGGCGTGCCCGGCTGGAAATGCATAGGTGTCCATGGTCAGGTAGTCCAACAAGCCAGGGTTGATGTCGTACGGGCCCTTCCGCTTGGCTAGCTTCTGCAAACCAGCCACAATCATGATGTCCAGAAGCAGGGCTACAAAATGGGAGACGAGGAGGGAAAGGTCAGAAGCAACATCAATGGCAACCTTCAAGGCCCAACATTCAAGGATTGTTGCTGTCTTTAAATAAAGGTTTGGGTTCAGTGCCAGCCAGGTGTCCACAGTTCAGCCGCACACAGCTCCCCCCATCCTCAGATCACCACCCAAATGTTAACTAACCCTCCCAGTTCACCCACGGAGAAGGCAAGTACCATTATCACCATCTCACAGAGGAGAAACTCAAACTGCAGAGGCAAGTGATCTGCTCGGGAAGAAAGAGAGCAACTGGTAAAGCTAAAATTAAAACTCTTTTGGCCCTCAAACCACTGGACTGGATGTCTCTGTTTCTGTCCTCCACCCCATGCTTTAGAAACCTTGTGCAGCAAGGACGTATCCCTGCCTGGGCTGGCTCTGTGCCGGGTGACCAGGCTGCAGTGAGCAGTGGGTGGGAGGAAAAGTGCCCCACAGCACTTTCTGGTGTTGTCCCTTGTCCTCTGCCAGCCCACCACCTCCCCCCTGCCCAGAGCCAGCCAGCGGGATCGCACCGCAGACAGATTTCACTAAGAAAAGAGCATTAAGAGACAGCGAGCCAAGGGGAAAGCCGTGCAATAAAGAAAAAGGGCTTCTGCGTTAGAAACAGCACCTCGGTGTGTTGAAGCGGAGGGCAGGCGACATCCTCCTAGATGTCCCCCGCCCGTCCCTCTCCCTTTGCCGAAACACTGAACACCCACGAGCCGTTTCTTCTTTCTACTCGCCTCTCGCTCCCTGTGGCTTTCTCCTTGTGAGTCACCCCATGCACCCCCTTCCCTGCGCAAATGTGGGGAGGGGGGTAACACACCTCCCAGCCCGAACAAACGCAGGCTTGTGGCAGCAGAGGGACCATCCCTGCAGCTGCAGTTCTCAATGCCAAATCACCTTTCTTCCCTAACTGCTTTGGGAGTGAAACCCATCAGCACTTGTCTTCATCATCCTTTTCATCCCACCCCCTTTGCCCCAGCTGACAGGTACTGTCATTTCTATTTCCTAGCACCGATTTTATTTTTCTGTAATCCCCTCATCTGCTTTTTCCCAGCCCTCCTAATTGGTCAGAGTGCTGATTTCAGCTCCTCACAGCAATGACAAGGAAATATATAGCATCACGAGCACAGCCTGCTCCCTCGGCAGGAACGCGAGAGGCCAGTTGCCTGGTTCTCGGGCCCTGATAAAGACCATTCCTTGAGAGCTGACAAGGTTTCGGGAGGATGGATTGGGAGTGCGGCGGCGGTGGGGACGGGAAATGAGACGGCACATCGGAGGCAGGCGGCTCCTCCTGCCTGCTCGGCACCTGGCAGAAGCTGGGAAGCGAGGAGCTGTCACAGCGGCTCTGCTCACCCACCTCCGTGCCACCCCTGCGCAGCCAGCCCCCGGCATCGCTTTGGGAAGGAGCTGATATTTATCCTGGCCAAACTGTCTCCTTATGGGAGAGCTATTTTTCTTCCTCGTCTGCAGGGCATCTCGCATGGGGAAGGGGGGACAGAGGGACATCCCTGGACCTCCTGCCCACCCCGAGCCACTCCTGGGAGGGGAGATGGAGCAGAGGAAAAGGTCTGGGCACCAGCTCTTCGCTAGCAGGAACGGCAGCACAGGCGGCAGCGGGACTCCAGCTTAAACACAAGACGAAGCAGGAGGCCGACATGAAGGCAAGGTTCATAGGTGGCATCCGAAAGGAGGTGGCGAGGCTGCAGGTGGCAGGGGGGATGCAAGGAGGCTGGTCACACCGCCGGCCCCGCAGCGGTGGTGATGGGTTTAGGAGGACCAGGACAGCCAGGGGCTCTGCACAGAGCCTGCCTGAGTGACCGGCAGACAGGGAGAGAGCAGGGGGAGGTCTGCAGCCCACGGCAGGGGACCTTAGCACTCAGCAGAGCCGTTCTCTGCATTTTGAGATTTGCTGGTATTTTTTTTGAGGGGCTGGCCGGGGTGGGGGGAGAAAGGGAAGGAGACATTTCAAACACAGGCTGCAGAGTCCTGGAGCAGCCACTCACTGCGGTTTCCTGTTAAGGCCGAATGTCGTCAGCACGGCTTGCAGCCACCGAGGGTAACGAAGCACTGGGGCTGGCCGGCCATTACGGGGCCGTCTCGCTGCGGCCAGGGAGCCACGCAGCTCTGCTCACGATGGGCTTCCTAAATCACCCCCAGTGTGGCTCCTCACCCCACCAAGGTGACCCCCTGCAGCCCCAACTCAGCAAGGTGCTTCCGGAGCTGATTTTCAAAGCTCATCGTCTGCATTGCCCATCAGTCTCGTCTCACCCTGGACAAGAGCTGGGCGAGAGCTGAAGCCTCTGGGACACAATCTCAGGAGCCCAGACTCACGCATTCATTTCCGAGAGATGATGCACCCGCGCTGCCAAGAGAAGACTGTGGCCCAAGCTGCTCCTGCTGAAGTCAGCAACTTACTGCATTGCTGAGGAGCCCAGCCAGGACTCAGGAACCAGTCTGGCCACCTCGAAGGGGTCCCCAGTGTCTCCTCCATGGTGTTCAATATACCCGCTACAGACCATTCCTCACCAAATGCACCCATTGATCAGTAGCACAAACATCGTGTGCTTTGGTGACGTGTGATGTTCACCGTTGTCCGTCCGTAATTTGCACTTACGAGGTATTTTGATGGTCAAAGGTGATGTCAGGGCAACTTGGAGGATGCAGGCATGTGTGCATGGAGGTGTTCAGGGCATGGAGAACAAGCCAAAGAGCTGTTTTAATAATCCTTTCCTTCAGAAGATGAACAAAATGGGCTTTCAGTACTGCTAGGTTTGATTTTCGTCAAATGATGCACAGAAAGCAGAAAGCCTCGTTTGCCCACATTTCAAGATCTGAAAGCACGACAGCATTAAAACCGGGGGTTAATTTGCTGTTAAAAGAAAAAAAAAAAAAACAAAGATCCCTCCGTCTGGTGCTTTTTCTGTCACTTCCCTCTGCACTTTCTGTTCCTTTCATGAAGCAACTTATTTATGAAATAAATGGCACCCGAGGCATGGGGGGGTGTCCCACAACCCTCGCCCACTCTGGGTCTCAGCAGAGCCCCCGGGGAGCCACGCTGCACCCCTGCCCGCTCCTCCTGCTGCTGCTGCTGGTGCCGGCGGCCAGGCACTGCCAGAGTGAATCAGCACACAGCACTGCTGCCGACAGTCCTGCCAACAGCCCATCCTTCAGAAACAGATACAGACGGTGCGGTTGCTCAGCAGCCCCGGCCCAGGCCCTATTCCCTTGCAATTCCTTGACCTACATACCCGCTTGGAGTTCGGCTCGCTTGCTTTTTTCCCCTCAACGCAAACCAAATCCTCCCTCCTCAGAAGGGCACATCCATGCCAGCATTATGCAGCTAAGGGGTTAATTTTCTTACAGGCATCCTTGGTGGGTCCAGCTGCAAGTCTCTGCACTGGGAAAGGTGCCTGCTGGCTACCAAAGCGGTTGTGTCCGATAGCCCAGTAGCCTTGCACCTGCCAACGCAGCCCCAGCCACCTGCAAACTGGCATCGTCACCTTGGGTCCGCCCTTCCCCGGTCCCTAACTCAGAGACGTGCAAATCCTTCAGGCTGACCCGACTGAAGGCTGGAGGAAATACAGCCCCGGGAGAGACGGCAGAAGGGAGCCTGCAGCTGATTTACCAGCCTGCACTTGCACGATGTTGCTCTCTGGAGACAGACGGGGCTGTCAGAGGCATAGCAGAGATGGCAGAGTGCCACCTGACCGAGGGGTGAGATGAGAGGAGCAAGACATTTTAATTTCAAGCATTTTTTCATCATGTCCTTCCCCCAGATCCAGGTAGCACTGGATTTAAAACAGAAGCAGCACCGAGTGTAAAATCTAGGTAGCACTGGATTTAAAAGAGCAAAGGGAGGATTAGCTCTTGCCCATCGCTCCTTTCACATTTTTCTGGAGAAGATCCTGAATTTCCCCTTTGACCCGGTATTAAGGGAAACAATCCTTCAGATTTCACTGCAAAACCATCTGATCGCAAAAAGCTCTATTAACATCTAAAACTTCCTTAAAGTGCAAAAGCAAGGAGCAAGTCTTGTCTGCCTGTGACAATTTTAGCATCAGAGATCACCTTGGTATTGTAAATAGCCAACATCTGGCATGAGATGCACAGTAAATGAGCTGAAAGTGAGCCCCCTGGGCAGACGTTTTATATCTATTAATAAGAAAAGGAAAACAATTATCTGCCTTGCTCCTACCACCAAATGTTAGGAGCCCATTAAGAGTGGAGGCGAGCGGAGAGGCGAGCCCTGCGCAGGCAGGACACAAGGACAAACCTGAAGCATCGTCGCAGCAGAACCAAGCCAAACCCCAAAGCTGGTATTTAAGGGAAGTCGAAACAGTTGGACATCCCCTGTCACTGTAAGGTCCTTTCTGTCCCAGTGCCCGAGGTGCCATCTCTGCTGCTGTCCCTCACAGGAGCTGAAGGAGGCTGAGGATGGGGCGAGCACCCTCGGGGGCATCGCCTGCCCCAGGTCGGAGCCAGGCAGTGTCTCCAGGGATGAAGATGGATTCCAGCTGAGATGTTTATATAAACATGTTATCAAAACCACAGCTGAAAAACAACCTGGGTGCAGTGCTAGGGACAGGGCGGGGAGGAAAAAAGGAGAAAGCCAAAAAAGCCCTTGGCCTTGTCTGCTCCTGCAGTCGTGATTCACGTGATTTCCCACACATGGGGCTGCTTGGATGAGACTAGGCTGCTCTCCAGAGTGCAGCTTGTGAGATCGGGACCAGAAACAGAGTCACAGGCTGGACTCAGCCTCCCAGAACCGCCACTGAGCACGCAGGGAGAGAAAAAGGGGAGGTAAATGCCCAGAAACAAAGAGTGAGACCATCCCATGAGATCAGGAGGCACCCAAGCGTGGGAGCAGGTGTGCATCGGGCAACCCCCTCTGCCCAGCCCCAGAACCATTTTAAAGCAGAGCCAAGCTGGCGATAACTCATTGCCTGGGCTTCAGAGCCTGCAGCCTGCTCTGACCCGGGTCGCACCGTGCTGGAGGCCACACCAACCCCACTGAGATGGCATGGGCTCCCCGCCACAGCTGCTGAGGCCACGTGTAGGGCCAAGGCTGGCGTTGAAGGGCCTGTATTGCCCAGATTAGCCAGCCTCACTCAGGAGTGAAACCTGGACAAATGTCACCGTTCCCAGGAAACAGTTTCTTTTGCTCCATAATTAGAATTTGTAATTTTTTCCCATTTTTCTTTTCACTTACACGCCCCCTCCTACTGCTTCCAAACTTCCCAAATCTCCCCCAGGCATTAGGCTCCCTGACCTGGAAAATGAGCCGTTTCCAGCCTTGACTAGTTGACATTAATGAAAGATGCAGGTTTCTAAAGCATCTTCACCGTCTCTCCACTGGAGTTGGCGGCATCTGGAAGAGGTCCACTCCTCTGAAACTGAACTCCTCTATTTAATTCCCCAAATGTGGTACCATTAGGTGTAAAAGCTGACAAAAGGCACAGATGGCATGACACATTGAAGAACCAATGAATCAGACACTGCGGTGTTTTGGGGGGAGGTTATTTTTTGGCTGAACAAGCAGCAGCGTGGGGTAAGTGGTCACAGGGAAGTGAAAAAATGGTGGAAAGCAGCATTGTGCAATTAATTAAAAAAAACCCCAACCAACAACTAAAAATAGACTTGCTATATCCTAGATGATTAGAAACAGCCCCAAGTGCAAACAGGCTGCTCGGAGTTCTCCCCTTGGAAATACTGTGGCCCTGGGAGCTGGGCAATTTGTATCTCAGCATCAATTACTGAGCCGGGCTGCCTCGCTGGGGGTCTGCACGGCCTGGGGATGAGACACGGGCAAGAGGGTGAGCGCAGCAAAAAGTGCTCACGCTGATGGGGAAAATGAGTTGCACAGGCCCCAGGATGGCTCATCTGCCTCCCAAAAGGGCTCCAACAGCTCGCAATGACCCCATCCGCTATGGCAGCGGTGCAGGTAAGATCAGCAGTTCTCCTCGCTCAGACCTAGTGCTGCTTAGGCTTGTTTTTACACCCAGCTGCCTTTAATAAGGCAAATCGGCAAAAAAAAAATAAGTTGGGGCTGTTTCTGTGGTGCTCAGAGGGCCTCCAACCATCACACCTCACAGTGCGTTAGACTCGGATCAGGTATGTCTGCCAGCATCTCTGTATAGATGGAAATGGAGAGCGAGACCAGAACTGTGTTCCAGGTGAAAACATGGAGATTTCTTCCAAGGGAAGGAAAAAGAGACAGTTCTCTCCCACCCCCATCCTCCACCAAGCCTGGCCCGGAGCAGGATACCCGACAGGCTCTCCCTGCCCTCCGCTCCTCCCAGCAACTCACCTTGCTGCCCAACGCTCCTCCACCTTCCTCTTCCCAACCACTGCTCCTGTCAAGGCGCGTTAGAGGCAAACACGCTCACCCATGTCTCGGGATCTCCCTTTGGGCCAGAGCCTGGCTCTGCTTCTCCAGCAGGTCTGGCTCTGCCTGAGTGAAACAGCTCCTGTCCCCTTTGAGCTCCAGGCAGGGGCACTGGGAAGCTGTTCCCAGAGTGACAGACATGAGGATGACTCATTTCCCATGTTTATTCCCCCTCTTCCCATTCAACAACCCTCGCACTTCTTTTCTCTTTCACTCTGCATTCAGGCTCTGGAACATTTTGCCTGCTCGCTCTGCACGAGGCTTGGATTTCAGCTTACTGCAGTTTCCCCAAGGGCTGCACATGGGTGGCTGCAGGGCTCACAGCATCCTCAGCACCAAAAGGCCAGCCAGGACCTGAGCTCCTCGGTACTGCCCAGTACCAAGAGGCTGATCAGACCATGGGTCTGACGGACACCCTACGCGGGACCCTGGAAATAACACACACACACCCCCAGCCTGCTCCAGCCACGGTCAAATGGGTCCCAGCCTGTCACCGACTGTCCTTTGTCTGAAGGGACACTGCAGACTTGCAAGCCTGCCCTGCAGTGAACAATATACGTTTGCTATAGAGGAAGCAGGCGAGGAAGGGAAGGGGGCAGGGAAGCCGGGAGAGCTGGGCATCTCTTGCTGTTCAGAGATGCCTGAGCCCATCAGCTGAGAAGGGATGAAGGGTGAGGATGGCACCCACCAAAGAACCAGGGATTTTAACTGCTGTATCTGAGCAGGACAACAAGAGGGAGATTAGCAGCCTGATGTAATGAAGAGGAATATTTAATGCCAGGCTGGACCTGCATCTAGATGCTGGATGCAGGGAGTAGGCACCTGTGTGGTTCCCTCTGCCCAGCACCCACCGTGGGTCACTCACATTGGGTTACCTGACATTTAAACGTTTCCAGCTCGCTAGGCAGATGTGCTGCAAACTTGCTGAGATGTCAGTGGGCACTGGCATGGCTGGGAGGGGGGCAGGACAGGGGCTGAATCTCCTCCACGTGCCAGGTTTTCCAAGGAGGGGATGGTTCACGCAGGGTGGCAGCCCCCGAGCTGCTCTCCGCTTCCCTGCCGAAACGTCATCTGCCCTGTCTAGCTCAGAAAATCCCCAGCTTCACAGTAGGAAAATGAAAGGGGAAAAAATAGACACATCTGGCCCCAAACCACCTCTGGGGCTCTCGGCTTAGTAAGCTCTGCTGCATACGGACTGATCCATCTGCCGTGCAACTCCCCGGCCTCTCTGCTGGGTCTGGGCTGCCGAGCCCTGAGGCTTGACAGGATGAGCTTGTCTGTACTGCCTGGGCATTTAATATACTTGGTGACCTTTACCAGCAATGGGCTGTACTATCTGGATTTTCACCACGTGGACTCCAAAGAAAAGCATGACAATACCTGAAGCACCTCTGTATTGTCAGAGCAGGGTCGGTGGGGGCTCGAGGGGCCTGGCGAAGGCATTTCTTGCTCTCTTTCCTTCCTAACCCACCACTTTCCTGCCAATCTGGTCTTGCTTAGAAGCTGCCAGGGTAGGACTGCAGAGTCCTGGTCATTTATATGTATTTATAAATATATATATATATTTATATATTTTAAATAAATATATATGGCTCAGGATAAAGTCACAGCTCTGCAGGGGGCTATGCCTCAGAATATCATGGCTTGGTTCCCAGTCAGACTAAAGCTAGGACAGTATTCAGGGATAAGTCTGGAGAGAGCAAGAACTGCCTTCTTGCTGACCTTCAGGGGTGGAGAAGCGACCCAGGCTCCCCTCCTTTCCTCCTCCTGTGGCAAGGCACCCATCCTCAGCCTGCCACGCTGCTCGCGATGATACGTCCACACGCTGGCAGACTGCTTTACTTGATGGTGATAAATGCTTAGTGACAGCACCAAAGAGCCAACCCGCCCATTGGAAGCGGGATGCAGAGCCAGCTGGTCATGGATGAGGACTGGGACCTGTGTCACTGAGACAGCAGGCAAAGAGAAGACCAGGCCTTTCTCTTCTCCTAGTCTGAATACCTATTTCAGAAAGCCATGACCAAAGCAGAGCCAGTTAATGGCTGGTATTTCAAACTGAGCACAAATAGCTATCATATGTGCAAGGGTTAACCAACAGCAAAGACACGTGGCTGGGCTGCAGATAACTAAACAAGGTGACGATCTGGCTCTGAACACAAAGAGGTGGACTTCACCGGTGTGACCACTTTGGGTAGATGACCATATTCCATCCCTGTCACAGTAAGAAGGTGCCTGGACCTGGAAAGACCATCAGTCTAACGACATCAGTCTGTTTAGCTTAATAAATAGGAGGTGAAGAAATGACTTGAGCACTATCCAAAATACTGAAAGGCAGAAGAGGTGTTGGCTAAAAGAGCTATTCAGCTGAAGAGGCAAGGGTATGCAGTGGCAATGAAGGGAAGAGAAGAGTCAAACTAAAAGCAAGGTGCTTGTGAGAATACCTACCACTGCAGTAATACAGAAATGGTTCCGACAAGTTCACCCTCACTTGTAACTGTACATCAGATTGAGTGTTTGGGGTTTTTTTTCCCTTAACAAATTGAACAGGAATAAATTAAGGGATGTGCTACAGCCTGTATTTTGCCGTGGGTTAGATCAATGATCCAAATGTTCTTTGCTGGCTTTGCAGTCAATGAATCACTAAATTTGGATCCACATCCTCACCAGATGGATCAGAACCAGAAACCAAGGTACTGCTTCCCCCAGGGTTTAATGGAGTTTCTGTCTGGTTCTGAAGCAGATCTGGGAATTTGAGTGAAAGTTTTATATCTGTTTTCCCCCTGAAAGCCAGATTGCAAGGTTCAAATGATTTTCTAAGCACCTCAGTTCTCATGATATCCTTGTGATTGCAGAGAAAAGCTTGAATGGTCCTAAAAGTTCCAACGCTGGCAGACAAATAAAATTAACTCTAAAACTGAGGGGTTTCCTCAATTTGGCCGGGGGGTGGGGTGCAGACTTTCTTCCTGACTCTTCAACAGCCAGGGCTGGGAATGCTGAGATAGTCTTCCTGAAAGCACATTCTGGCAGAGGGATTTTTACAGTGGGCACAGTTATCTGATTTCTTCCATCTTTTCAGTAACAGGCTGTGAGCGTGCTTCTCTGGCTGTTTGGCATTTGCTGGTAAAGATTACAATGAGAAGGAGAATCAATAAATTCCATCACAGATGACAAACATGGAGGGAAAACATTGCTTGGGGTTGCTAATCAACATCTGCAGTTGGGATGGATGGAGCATCCCAGGGTTAGAGCCCCTCACCCGAGATGCTCTCACATGTGTTGGCAAAGCTCCTGCCAAGAGCTCCTCAGGCGCAAGTGCCCCCCCCTCCATCTGCAGTGGTGCTTCTGCCAGGTTCCCAGTCCCATTTCAGCAGTCTCCTGTCTCCTTGCCTTGAAAGCCTGATTGCAAATCCTAAACAAGTGCTCTATGATGGGCTGGCTCCCTGCCCAGAGACTGCATCAGAAATTCTGCTTGATGTATCAAACTCTCAGCAAGCAGGGGGAAGGGAGGAGAGCCAGGGGAGGTAAGGAAGGGGTGCCACAGACACCCCCAACTTCCCTGCTTCCCTCTTCCCAGGAGACCAGGGAAGCACCAGGAGGTTCTCTTCCCTTTGACCTGTCCCTACCCATGAGGGCTTCACACCACATCCTGATGGATTTGCTCCACAGGAAAGCAACAGCGAGGGGGACCGAGGATGCCAGATGCAGCAGTCATGCCGTACCCTTCCTATTTACTCATGAGACCCCCACTTCTCATGGGACCTGTCTAGGTCCCCCAGCCCCACGGTCCCCAGCCAGACTCCTTCCTCCATCAGCAATGCAGGGATTACGGCAGCAGCTACTCGGGTATTTGGAGTTCCTGACTGCACTCTTAAATATCAAACCAAGGCCACGCTCACAGCTGAGATCTGCTCTGTGGGGTGACACAAGTCCTGCTGAGGAAGCTCTGACAAGAGAGGCCCAGGGCACCTTGGTCAGTCCCACCAGTCAGTGTTGTCTACTCGGAGGGCAAAGTGCAGCTCTTTGGAGGCTGCCAGACCTACAGAGCCACCAAGTCACGGCGTGAACTAGTCCTTCACGCAATTTAACGATTTTCTTTCTTGGCAGGCGGAGAAGAGCGATGGGAGTAGTGTGTCTGTCTAGGCAAGGAAGCAAGACTTCAGAACCCACCCCAGGTTGTCCCCAGGCACCACACGTGAGCTCAGAAGATCCGGCGATGCGGGTAGTGATGCAGGGCTGAGCTCTCCCAGCAACCACTTGATACTCGAAGTTTCAACGCGACCTGGAGGTGGCTTTGCATTTGGCCTCCTCACATGGCAACAGAAGGGTGAGAAAAACTTTCTTGTTTTTAAGCCAAACGTGGTGTTAGCTCTTTATAAGGATCTCAAATATTTTGGAATCAAAGAGGTCAGTTTTCAGGCTCCAGAACCGCCAAAGGCTCTCGGGTCAAGAGACATCTGGAAACTGTGCCGGTTGGTGTTAGTCACCTACTATTTCATCCTCGTGCCCTTTTAAATGGAGTTTCTTTTCTCAGTGAGAGGTTGACCCAGCACACCGAGGAGCCCCTGGAAGAATTGCTGACGTCGGCAGGCTCTGCATCACGCCGATGCTATTCTGGCTTCTTCCCCGCGATGGCCTCCCTTCATTAGATGTCACAGCACGAGGACAGTTTCTTTCAAAGGCAGAGGGGAGAAAAGGCAGCTAACACTGTGCTTTTCAAGCCAGTTCAGCGCAATCTTTGCCTTCTGCGAAGGATGAACTTGTGAAAAAAAAAACCAAACGTGAGGCCATGTTGCAGAGCCTGTATCACATCGCAGTTGGCCCCTGAGGGACAGGACGTCTCTTTCCTGAGGTGTCTGTGAAATAAAATGTCCCTATGTCCTCTCAAAAGGCTCCCTGAGAAGCAAAGGCCTAAATCCAATGTTTTCAGTTTCTCTTACCAACCAAAAGCGGGAGCTCCGATTGCTGGGTTTTTAGGGAGGGTGAAACACTACGGTGGATCATGGCCAGATGAGATAGTAATTGGTCACAAGGAAAAACATGATAACTGGGCCCCATGCCAAAGGCAGAAGAGCAAGGTCCTCAGGTAGACATGGCCAGGGTGGGTTGGGGCCAGGATCTAAGGCAAGTCACGCCTAGAGCTCACCCTGGTCACTCGTGGGACGTTGGTCCACATGGGTGGGATGGGCCCTGCTCAACTGAGAGGGCAACTCCTTTAACACGTCCCAACCTCCAGAAACAAGGACACCGACCACCGCACAAGAAAGGACTAGCAGGAGAGGCAGAAACATCCCAACCTGTCTGCACAGACTCTGGGTCAAATTAGCTCATGGAAATGGGGACAGCAGCAAGAAAGGTCCTCGTGGAAAGGAGGATGCGAGATCAAACCGCAGCAGGGAAGGAGATAGGACTCCATCACGCGGCGGCTGAGACATGGAGCCAGCGTCTGTTCAAGAAGGTGGTGAGGGGATGGAAATCTTTTTTTCTCAAGGATATCCTCAGGAATTGATCCAGTTATCAAAGGTGAAAATCTTTGTGTTTTCCCCACCTATCCCCACCACCAAGGCAGATGACCATAGATTAAATAAAAGACATCGCTTGCTGCTGGTATCCACCTGCACATCCCAGACACTTCCTTGGTTTGACTGGACAACCCTATCCCATGCAGGACCAGGGACCTGCCCCTACTCCATGGGTGTCACCGGCTACCAGGATCACTCCATCCCTCTTAGACAACTTTTTACAATATCCATCACCCATGGTACCCAGGCCCAAGATGGCCAAGAAGAGCAGCATTCACCCTAAAGGTCAATCCCTGCTTCCTGACCACATCGGTGGCTGGGAGCAGGCAGAGGAGGAGTCCCAGTGCCCCTGTCCCTTGTGACCAGGGCTGGGCTTTCCCGGTGGGGAAGGAGGTTTGCCACTCACCTAGCAGCAGGTTCATGAGGACCTCTTGGCCTGCCAGCGTGCTGCTCTTCACCAGGCAGATGAGCGTCCCTGCAATCCAGGGGATGCCGTGCCCCGTTATCCCCAGGAGGTTAATCATGGAGCGGGCACCACCCCAGGAGGAGGCTCGGTTGGCACACACCCCCAGCCTCTTGGACATGCAGATATCAATGGCCAGCAGGGAGTTGAAGGCGATTCCCTTGAAGGAGGGGTTGAGCTGCATGCAGTCCTCTTCGGGCAGCTGCTGCGACTGCCTCCGCTCCTTGGGGTTGCTGTTCTGGGCACCAGCTGCTCCGGCCTGGCCGCTCTGCTTTCTGCCGGAGCTCCTGCTCTCCTGGTTCCCCTTCAAGGGCTGATTCAGGGAGAGGAACTCAGCCCTGTTGAGGACATTGTTCCTGTCTCTTGCCCTGGACCGCGGCTGGGATGCTGGCATTGCAGTCTCTCTCTAAGGCAACCTGCTTTGCAAATACCGGTAAGGAGAGAAATTCCTCTTCTCCCTGCAGAAAGCTTCCCCCACTCCCACCCTCACGAGCCGTGAATTTGGGAAGCTACAAAGGTTCCCCTCTGTTGCAGTTGCCCCCAGCACAGACTGCAGCTGTTAAATATAGAGTAAGGAATGCACATGGCTGTTTACTTCATGGGCCTAGCAAGCTTGCAAGAAAAATTAATGCCAGGCTTGGCAGCCACTCCAGTGCCAGGGAAAAAGGTTAAACAGCCAATAGATTGGAAGAAGAGGAGGGAAAAGCGTTGTGCCAAAGGTTGGTTGCTTCTGGCCTGGTCTATTTAAATCTTCCAATTGCTTATTCCTCTGGGCTGCAAGGGAAACTGGGAAATGTAGTTTTTTTGCACTACAAGTCACATTTCAGTGTCGGAGTCAGAGCTGGAGGAGATCAGGGCATCCCCCCTCCCCACGGCAGCTGGCATTGCTCCTGCCGTGGGCTGTGCCACCTGGCTCGGCAAGCTCCAAGGCTGGGCATTCCCCGGGGTCTTCCCCCCCCCCTCCCCGAGGGGCTTTCCCTGGGTATCGTCTCCATCTGTTTGTTCTGCAGCATCTCACCCCCTGCGAGGGCACCCTAGATGCCACCTTCTTCCTCTCCCTGGTATGGATTCCTTTCAAACACCACTAGCCGCTTCCTCTCTCCCCTTTCAGGGTGCACCCCTGCAGCGACGTCCACCATTCCCCTCATTCCTGGACCCAAGGAGGAGCAGCACCTGCCTCCTGATTAAGAGAGACACCGCTAATGAATTCCCATCCCCCTGCCCCCAGCGCTGAGCGTGGCCTCGATACCGCACATGTTTCTGCCGTGTCATCCAGCATCGCAGATCCCATGCTGAGAGCAGGTGACAGGCAGTACCCGCGTCCCGGAGCTGCGGATGTGAGCAGCAGCACAGGTACCGGCCCCAGGGGAGCGGGCATTGCGGGACGGGGTGGAGGAAGGCTTCCCGCAGTGTGGGTTGGATGCCATGGGCTCATGCCAGGCCCCTGGGGAGTCCTGCTGCAGAGGACAGGGAAGACCTGCCATCCTTCCTACCATGGCACGTTGTGCTCCGTTACTTTGTCTGTGCACGGCTGCCGTCAGCCTCCCAGCTCCCCGCCGCAGCTGGGGTGAACCCCTCCGAGACCTCTCCCACCCGCTGACTACTAGTGCTGGCGAACATCCCGTTTGTGCTCACAGCTTCAGTTTACAGGTCTGAATAATCTTACTACAGTCCCTGAACCGCAGCTGTGTGGATCTAAGCCTCAAGCACCTCTGGGAGAGACCGTCTATCTCAGTTCCTCCTGCCTGAAGGACTACAGCCTGCTGCAGCAACAGCCTGAGCCACATCCACCCACCGGGGCTGCCATCACCGAGTTACCTTCCCTGGGCAATGGGCTGTCGCAGCTCCTCATCACTCACACGCTCAAGAAATGGGATTACTCCTATGCATTCCTATGCAAATAGGCTGGAAATTCCCCATGGACAGAGAAGTGGAGAAGGTGAATACCGCACCGAGGAGCAGAACAGGCACGTCTCTTGGTGCCAGTGACATTTGCCTACACAAATGTCCAGTTACCGAGGTCAGTATTTGTACACGTCTATTCCTTGGGAATCAGGCACCCAGGTTCAAAATGCACCGGAGAGCTTAAGTGCTAAATGAAAAGTTGTTCTTGGCTTTCTAAGATAATAAGAAAAAATTTGCACTTTCTCTGCACTTTTTATCCATAGTTCTCAAAGTCCTCTGGATGAACTATGCATCTAGCCTGCGCCCGTCTGACAGACAGACTGGCCAGAAGTGAGGGCAGTGCTTGGCCAAGCAAGTGCTGGAGGTCCTGAGAAGCCCTCACCCCTGGGCTTTGCTCATATCCCCCACCCCCCTGCTTAATGAATCAAAGGAAAATAATATACATCAACTTATTTCTGAATCACACCCTGCAGGAACCTGCCCCTAGCCTGCAATGATGATCCTAGCCAGGGGAAGAGACCATCCCTTCCTCAGGCATCCCTGCCCAGCCCATAAACCACAAACCCATTTGGCTCTGGTACCATTTGGGGCTGCGGCAGCCCAGGAGCGTGCACAGACGCTGCCGCATCATTGACACCCACCAGCTCCTGTCCGATCACCGGCTGCGCAGCGGCATTCTCACGCTATCGGGGAAGTCAGCACCCCGTCCCTATCTGGCTGCTCTCATCCCGCTGCCCGGCTCCGAGTGCATGTGGAAAATCTCAGCCCACCTGACATCAGCCAGGGAGATAACCCTCATCACTGCTTTAACTTGCTTATAGCTGTCACCTCCCCGCTGGACGGCCTCCCTATTCCTCCTGCTCCATGCAGGGTTGCTGCTGTGTGGGGTTCCTTGCAAACATCAGTGGGCAGAGGGTTAAAGTGCTGGCAGCCAGGAGCTTGCAGAAATAGGGAGACTCGCCTGCCTCCTGTCCAGCCCTGCGCTGAGGATGCTGAACTATTGCTGAGCATGTTCCTTGGGAGCTGTCACAGGAAAAAAATACCTTGAAAGCCCTGGGAGTTAATTTAATCTGGTGCCTGTCTCTTCTGCTGACACTGATATGAGGGAATTTCTCTGCCTCACACACAGAGCTGCCGCGGCCTCCCCGCAAGAATCCAGCCGCACACCCCAGCACGAGTCCCCAGCGGGAAGGGGACGGAGGAGGAAGGGCAGCACGGGATGGACGCAGAGCTGGCAAACCCCTGTCAAAAGTGCAGCGGGAAAGGAAAGCAATTTGGTCTCTCCTGCAGCCAGGAGGGCTGTCACTGCTGATTCCCAGCCAGAGAAACCGAGCTCAGGAGGGAAACGTCCCTGATCCCTGCACTGGGGCCATGACGAGCACCGTCCCTCTGCCCTGCTCGCAAAACAGCCACAAAACCAAAGGTTTATAAATATCCCCGCTAAACCTGTACACAGGCTCCCTGCCCTGGCGGGGCTATTCCAGGCCTGACACCCGATCCACACGGGTCATCGAACACCTAGGAGAACACCCAGACGGACAAATCCCTGCGGACAAATCTGGCATGCTCCACATGCCCAGTCCACTCGGCCCCGGCTGTGCTCCCTGCCTGCCTGCCCGCACTGCTGCAGTCCCCGGGGCTGGGAGCTGCCGGCCACAATTCCCCGCGTAGCTGTGGCCATGCACGGCGTCAGCTGCTGGCATGGCCACGCTGACCATGCTGGAGACGCGTGTGGGACAGGAGGGACAGCAACGTCCCCTTTCTCCGCAATTCTCTGGCAGCTTTGGTGCATCCCAGCCTCCAGCAGCGGCTGGCCAAGACGCAGCGCTTGCAGCCAAAACGCTTGCAAGCAAAGCTGCAGCGTTCCTGGGTGGGATTCTTCTAGGGGTGAAAAAGAAAGCTTGGCCAGAATAAAATATAATATTCTGCGGTATTTAGGGTACACGCAGCAGTGCCAGTCAAGCCCATTAGCACAGCATGGCATAGCCTCTGGTGGACTGGTTTTATCTGCTGCTGCTCAGATGGTGAAGGGGAGACCTTGTCTTTCAGTAAACCTGGAAAAAGCACTGGAAGGGCATGGAGGCACAGCACAGGCCGTGATACCGGGGGGGGCAAGAGCAAGAACGGAGCACGGCTGTGCTACGACAAGACACGGACAACTGCATCAAAGGATCAGCAGAAGAAAACACAACTCACAGCATCACCAGATGCTCCTAATTCTTACTTATCTCAACTTGGCCTCACCTCTCCGGCAATTCCATCAGCGATGTCCACACTCCTGGGCACAGGGACCGTTCTGCGCACGGCTTAATGCAGCCACTCCGGGGTGGAGTGTGCTAATGCCTTAATCACTCACAGCAGCGCGATGGAGTCAGGCACGACCAAAAACCAAAGAAAACTCTAGCTGAGGATGACAAGCTGGTTTCATTAGAATGAGGTAGTTCAATTTCCTAGTTGACCAGAACACCAGAGACAGCCAAGTTGAAGCAAGACCTGGCTAAAGCTTCAGTGAAACTGGAGTTGCAGAATAGGCAGTTTCACCAGATTCATAATGCTCTGAGAAACTGTGACAAGCTTGTTTGAAAAGTGTGAAAGAGTCTTGGAAATGTCAAAGGATTTCAGCACCTTCTGGAGGCTGCTGAAGCAACTGGATATTTCATTCGGAGATGCTCATTTCATTCTTTCTTATACTATGGGATAGTAAGTTGCTTGCTTGTAACTTGAGTGTGTTCTTAACTTTTATATTTGTTTCAGGGCTATTGACTATAATTGTACCCTTTACAGAGATCAGAAGTTTAAAATAAACACTTAGCCAACGCTCTGAGAAACGCGCGGAAGAAAACCATAACAATATACTGTGATTTTTCCACCTGCTGTGGGCGGAAAGGAGCAAATCCGCCTCCCCTCGTCCTGTGGCATTCACTTGTCAGGATCACCCAGTAGCTCCGGTCTCTCCTACCTGCCGGAGGGCAGAGAGCTAGTGCACAGTGTTGAAAAACGCCACTAAAAGACATTTACTTCGCTCTGCGCTGCTATACCATGCTGCAAGTGGCAGCAGTGAAGCAATTTTTACCTCTCGGTGCCCCAGGTTTCCTATCTAGAAACTAGTCAGGAAGGACACGCGTACCCAGAGCTCTGCGTAATGCTTGACGTACAGCAGCTACTGCCGAAAAGCTGGACACACGCACCTCACCTGGTGCCTAACTCTTGAAATTCGGATCCTCAGCTGGCCGATGTTTTTACTGCTAAAACTGACCATAATAGAAGTTTACAACTTTCCCACAGGCCGCTGCTGCCTCAGACACTTCTCACTCTCTATTCCAGCTACTCCTTAGTTCCTCTGCTGCTATGGAGAGCTTTGCATTTCTGGTTGCTTGAATCACAGCCCGTCCAGCCTAGGGCTACAGGTTTTGCAAATAAGGAGAGCGTCCTTTTACCAAATCTACCAACCAAGCTCCAGCCGGGAGAGGAAAATCTTAATCTGAAAACCTAAGAGAAAACACACTGCAATTAAATTTAAAAAAAAAAAGGGGGAAAAAAGACGTTTCTAAAAAAAACTACATTACCCACAATTCACGGCCCTGTGGGAGGAAATGCTGGTGGGTTTTGGTTTTTGGTTTTGGTTTTTTTTTTTTTTTTCCCGAAGGAGGTTTAGCTTCAACAGCTGCAGTTTAAAAGCGAAATACAGGGGGAGGGATGGGACC
>JANZLQ010000055.1:14872460-14936678 GCA_026212715.1 Elanus axillaris | reverse complement strand
CCGGAGCCCCCCCCCCCCCCCCCCCCCGGCGCACCTCCCCCCCGCGCAGCGCAGGGGAGCCCGGGGCTGGGCGCCGCTCCCCGCCGCGGGATGCTGTGACGGCCCCTGCAGGACCGCGGGGGCCCACGCGTGTGCGGGGCAGCCCCGCCGCCCGCTCATGAGCCCCGCAGGTTGAGGTACGAGCGGCTCGCCCGGGAGCGGCGGCAGCGGGAGGAGGAAGGTCGGACAGCCTTGCGGAGACCCGCTCGCCGAGGAGGAGGAGGAGGAGGAGGAGGAGGAGGAAGGGCAGCCGCGGGGCCGGTGCGTGGCGGCGGGATGTCACGGGCGGCGGTTCCGCGGAGCTGAGCGGGCGCGGAGCGGCGCGGCCCCGGGCGGGGAGCGGGGGAGGCTGGTTGCTGCTGCCGCTGCTGCTGCTGCTGCTGCTCCTGCTCCTGCTGCTGCTGCTGCTGCTGCTGCTGCTGCTCCTGCCCCGCTGCGCAGCCCCCGGAGCCCGCCTGCGTGACCAGGACCTTCGATTTATTCTTTATGGTTTCGGCTATTTCTAAGGAGAGGAAAAAAAAAAAGAAAAAAAAAATCTATATATCTCCCCAAAGCCCTGACATCGCTGGCGGAGGAGCCTCCAAAATCGGAGATTTGGCTACTTTTTGCATTTTCCACCCGTCGTTTCGTTCTGTTATTATTGTAATTTTGTGCAAAAGGAAGTTATGAACAACTGCAAGTCAGGAAGTGGAAATCCACACCGGTTGTGACAAGCTGAGGCTAAAAACTATTTCATTATTTATATAGATGTGTCTATCAACATTCTGCTTTTCATCCAAAGAATAAAGGGAAATACCGGCTAGTCCTATGTTTGACGGTGAATGACAGACCGCATCTGAGGAAAGGAAGGACTAAATATATCAGCTAAGAACACCACCGTTATTTATTGAACTCAAGAGACCTTTTTTTTTAACCCAAAGACTGTTTGAGCAAAAGATTTAATGGGTCATTAAAAGGGGGAAAAAAATTTTAAAGGCCCTTTTGCTTCTGAAGTGCAGCTAACCTCAAAAATAGGAGCAGTACTTGTAAGACAGATACTCAAATTAAGGCTTTACCTGATGAATTTTCTATCCTATGGATATCAGTTTTGAGATTACAAACCAAGATCTGTAATTGATCTAGCACCAGATAATTTCAATGCCTAATATTCCCCAGGATTGCTGGAGTACCCTAGGAGCTGCGTCGGACTGTACTCGGGGTATGCCATGGGCTGTATTCAGAGTATTAGCTGCAAATCCAAAGTTTTCCGGGAAAGTATTTCAGTGATTGAAGTCAAAGCCTCCATCGATCCCATTCCCACCAGCATCGACGAGTCCTCCAGCGTGGTCCTGCGCTACCGGACCCCTCACTTCCGAGCCTCTGCGCAAGTGTTGGTGCCCCCTATTCCCAAGAAGGAGACCTGGATCGTGGGCTGGATCCAGGCTTGCAGCCACATGGAATTTTACAATCACTACGGGGAGCAGGGAATGTAAGTATTTCCAGCAGCGTGCGCGCGCGTGCGGGTGCGTTTGCCTAGCGGGAGGAAAGAGCGGGAGGACCACAGCCTGGCTGGGAAATACCGGATTAAGCCAAAAATGATAATTCAGGTGGTTTGATTTTTAAAACCCAGCTCTTCTGAAACTTAACTGGGGACTTTCTTATATATTTAAAATACAGGAGAGCTTGCGAGTGTTCTTGTCTTCTAGTGGGAATGTGCCAAAGCCCTAACCGAAACCCACTTGTTCTGTTAGGAACCCAAAAGCAATGCTGAATTTCACAACAGCTTTTGGGCAGCGCCGGCGATCCTGAAATCCCAGGTCAGCCCTGCCACGACAGGCACTCCTGTTCTGATACGCGTTTTACGCGAGGGCTTCCCCTGACCACCAGCTCCTCTCTTCAGCATCCCTCCCCGTCCCTTACGGGGTAAAACTCTGCATTGACAAGCCCCAGGGAAACCCGAGAGCTGACACTTGTGGCACGGTGCCGTCCCCAGCGAGCTGTACGGCTGCTGCAGTGGGCCACGGCTGCGAGCTCGGTAGCCCACCTGCTTTGGGAGCACATTTAACGTCACAGGAGGAATCCTGCTTGCTTTGCCCACGGTAGCAGGCAGCCCACAGGGAAAGACCAAGATGGATTTAACCCACTGATAATGAAACCCTTTGCATCACTGGGAGCAGGGTGAAAAATTCACATTACCCTCCTTTCAGGTAATGTGAGACTGGGAATATATAGGTCTATAGGTAAGGTAGGGGGAATCTAGGGGCCGTTTGCACACCGAAGCCCCTGTGTTGCTCGTCAAACAGTCATAGTGAGACAGGAATGAGTCAAATTAAATGTCACCTCCCTACCGAGTAAAGTCATCTCTCCCTGGTCCCCCACCAGTTTGGTCACCAAACCTCATTGCAGGCTTTGGCCCGTAGTTAAATCAGCAACAGCTCCTGATCTCCAGGTGCCTGCAGAGAACAGCAATTCTGCAACTCACGGCGCTGGGCAGCACCGGGTGCAGCCTCCCGGCACAGCAGAAATCTGTCTGTCCGGCCACGGGGCCAAAACCTGACTGCAGAGCCCGGTGCTGGCAGATGGCTTGGTGGCTGGAGGCACGGATGCTTCCCGGTCTCTGGGGGCAAGGGGGAGAAAAGTCGGGAAGGTCAGGTGTAAGGAACCCTCCCGTCTGCTCGTCCCAAGTGCCCCGTGTCGGGGGGATGCTGGCTCAGCCCCTCAAGGGTCATTCTGGGGCAGGGGTGGGCGGGTGGGCTTAAAAAATGGTGAATGAGGAGGGCTGAGGGAGGATAGGGACGCGGAGCAGGGCTGGAGAGCAGGACAAGCTCTGATTTAACGCAGCACCTTCCTGACAGCCTGCACATCTGCACGCACACCCTGGCCCTTCTGTCCTCCCTGCTGCCTGTAAAGCCCAGATGAGGACACGGGTTCAGCATCCCAGACGTAAAGCGAACACGCCTGGTAAGATGCGGATCAGAGGGAAGGGCATGCCGAGGAGCAGCCGTGTGACAGGGTGTCCCCCCCTTCTGTCCCCACGTCCCCTCTCTGCTCAAGCAGAAAGTGCCTTGAGAAGCAAACTAGCACCTGGCAAACACCAGCAGTGAGGCTCGGGAAAGGAGCAGACCAGCCTGTCTTGATTTTAAAAGTACTTACAACAGGCCTGAAATCTGTAGGCTTTTTGGCTCCAACACCATCTTTAGCAAGGACAATTTGTTGCTCAGATGTTCCCAATTTCAGGCCTTTGGGATTTGCATGTGTAATTCTTGGGCTCATTTAGAAATCCTGTCTTTAGCGGCCAGCTGCAAAGGAAAAACAGAAAAGTCCACTGTATATAAATACAGCTCACATCCACCGAAATAAAGAGGACTGGGCAGAGAGCTGTTCTGCCAGTCCTGCTGTGGGCTGCAAACCTCAACGTGTCCTTTTATTTCTCTGCACCTGAATTTCCCTGTGTTTAAAATGAGGATTTGGCACGGTCTTCCCTTACTGGAGTGCTTTGAGACAAAAAAAGTTGTATCTACGAGCTAAGTGCTGTAAACAGGTAGTCAGAATTAAACACTGCAGCTATGTAGGAGAGCTATTAGCCAGAAAATCACAGAAACAAAGATTCTTCCCTAGGAGGTTCATTGACATTTCACTGATAGAAAAAAAGAGTTACCCAAACATAAGTAGGAATCGGTCTGCTCCTCCACTCTCTTTCTATAGACCCGTCGCCATCTGAAAGCTATAAATAAAGGCGTTTGGGAGGAAAGGCCTCTTTCAGTGCTATTGAAACATGCTTTTGGAAGACCTTTATAGGGAGAGAGACAGGACACAGACCTATCTGAAAGGGTGGGCCAAGCCTTTAGCCGGTGTAACTCGATGTAATCCCACTGACCTCTACGGAGCTGCATTGATTTATGCCAACAGAGTCTTTGTCCCAACTTTCCATGATGAAGAGAGACTGCTGCAACATACATATTTTTAATCACTGTGGTGACAGGCAGACAGAAAACTCCAAATAATCAGAAATCAGTTGGTCAACTGGAGCATCAATACTTCCAGCAGGCTTTGGATTAATTTTTCACTTTCATGCTCCAGAGTTGTTAGCTGTGTATAAGCTGGCCATTACGTTGAGGACAGAAACAGCTGAGAAATACTGGAGCAGATGGAGCTGGGCATAACGCTTCTATAGGGATGTTAGCTACAGAGGGGATAATTTAGACACACACGTTTAAAGTGGCACTGACAATTCCAGGGCTAAATGCAGCATTTTTAAATGTAAGGGGAAACAATTAAAGCTCAGATAACACATAAATGCTGGCATTATTTTACATGTAAGTCAGCAGATACTGGATGGGAACATGAAAGCTCCCAGCATGAGGATGTGGACATGTTCTCTGACCCCCCCCTCCATGCAGAATGGGGGCAAACTGTTGTTCGGCCCCATGGCTGGTATTACTGCTCCCCCCGAGCAGGGTTTTACCCTGTACCCTTAGGGAAGGATGCTGCTGGGCAGCGGGAGGCATCAGGATCAGGCCGCAGAGCTCTGACCTGTGCAGGAGCAGCTGGACCAGGTCCCGCTGGGATCTCCTGGGGTGGGTGCTGGTTTCTGCGCCCGGTTGTGCAGCAGCTGGTGGGACCCGTGTCAGCGGCTGGGCAGCGCCAGAATGGCATTATCCAGCCTTGTTTCTTCATCTCCATGGAGATGTGCAAGAAGCGACGCAGATGGAGATATGCAAAACAGAGAGATAAATAAATCGGAGTTTGAATATGATCAGTTAAGAAGCTGGAGAAGTTTCAGGTAGATATTTCTCCCCTGGAGGACCCAGTGGGGCAGCTGGGCAGCATTACATCTTTGCTTTACATTACCGGGCATCTCTCTTGTGAGATTAAATCTTCTCTGTCCTGCAGCACACAATGAATTCGAGAAATCAACTTGTCAAGAAAATAAACCCCCGGTCCTCGGGAGGGAAAACACAATCAAAAACAGATTCACCAAAGAAAAAAAAGGTTATCCTTTCCATGGGAAGCAAAGGGAGGTCACTTCACCATGGGAATTTATCCTGCCAGGGGTTTAGAGGAAAAGGCTTCGATGCCTTTGCATGGCCCCTGGCCCTTACCTGTGCTCTAAGGACACACCTTAGCGCAGTTAAATAGTTTGTCCAGTTTGACTTGAGCCTGCTCTGCTAAACCAGCAGAAATATGTCCCTTCTTCTTAATGCCGGTTTTCTGCTAGTTTTACCCCCTGAACCAGCATGCATCATGCATCAAGCATCACTGCCGGGTCAGGAGATGCGGCAGGAACACGCAGCTGGAGCATGGGGGGGAAGAAGGGCCACAGCAGCGTGGCTTCGACAGCTGGCGAACAACATCTTAAATTTCCTTCCTGTTCTTCGCTATAACCCTGGCTTGAATTGCTTGACGTGCCGGAGTAGGTGAGAGAGGCACTGCAAAGGACAATTTAAAATGAAGCAGCTCCAACTATCGGGTTTTCTTCCTTTCAGCTCGTCTCCAGCACAGGCGCAGCGGTGGAGGGAGGGAGGCAGGTGGGAGCAGGGATGTGAAATAACCGAGACGGCTTTTTCACTGCGCCCACACATTGCACTGGTACCTGCACCGAGCAGAGTTTGCGTCTGAGCGGGGCTTCTCTCCTTTAGGGAGCTGGTGGAGAGGAAGGGTGGTGGAAGGCACGAGGTTATACAAGTCCGTCTGGCCAGTGACTAATTAGGAGCTGGCTTTAAGGAACTGGGGCTGAGATGCAATAGTGCCTGATGCCTGTCTGAAAAGGTTAACCGAATATACTCGTGTCACTGCTGGATGCGCAGGGCTGGAGGCTGCTGTGCTTGGATTTGCTGTCACGGCACAGGCCACTGCAGGGATTGCTTCGATTTGTGCTGTGGGGCAGCCATCTGGAGGGCTCGGGATAAGCTGGGGGCTTCGTTTTCTGTGACAGGATAGGAAGAAACGTCTCTGAACGAGGACTAGGAGGCTAAAACCTACATAAAGCTCCTTGGCTGTCAGCAGCAGGGCTACAGTTGTGCCACAAGAAATAGCTCAAGGTTCCTTCTCCTGGTAGCAAGAAGACATTTGTTAGGAGACGTTTGCTGGCAGCTCCAGTCTCTGGCAATGCCCATAATGACTCTGAAGGTTTCAGAAGTAGCAGGAACAAGCTTGTCAGTATTACAAGCCAGAATCTACTGATTTTGGAGCTGATCAGCTACAGTGAATCCCTGAAACCAGATAGGTTGGTTTCTTTTCATGCCTCTTCCCTGCTATTGTCAGCAAAATGTTTACTGGGCACTTTCTGGTCTTTCCTTGGCTCGGCACCACCACAGAAAGATGCTGATGCAGCCAAAGATCATTCCACAGTGTTCTTTCCAAAATCATCCAGAAGACCAGTTGTTGGCATATTATTTAACATGGACACACTACGCAAGCAAAGGCTACCAGCCTGGCCGGCACGCAGGCTTTGCTGTAGCAGCAGGCGAGGGGCAACCACCAGCAGCAGCAACCATCGTGCAGCCTCTGCTTTTGCTCCAGTCATGGGATCATCATAAGGCCTCGTTTTTCTTCTTGTTACTAAGCTGCGCAGATAAAGCGTGATAGTTTTGAAACCCCAGGGTTAACCACACTCGCTAGAATAAGGCACAGCATGCTCCACGGAGAAACACAGGCCAGTTTTTTCTTCCCCGTTCCTGCCCACGCCTTTTCGTAAGCAGGGTGCACTTCTGAGGCACCCTGAGCACAGCCACGCTGCTGACGAACACGCTCGGCTTTGCAGTGGGGTTTCTCAGCCTCTGCAGGCAGCATCCTGCCTTCAGCTACCTGCCTGGGCCCTGACACAGCTCCAACTTTTTGCCCTCATTTAAACCTTGGGCAAATCCTGAGTAGGTCCTGCAGTTCTGTAGTGGTCTGGGGTCAGATACGTCTAACCGGGAATGAAGAGGGGGACAAGCAGATCTCAGCTGACCTGCAGTTTCCGAGCATCCTCTACCTGATTCTTCTGCTGGTTCGCCCACCAGCCTCCGACTGGAGCAGCCCAGGAGGGTTATCGGCCTCTTGTAGCATCCCAGGTCCCAGTTTGGCACCTCTGTACCCACAGAGATGCTGTGGCTGCACCTTAGCACCACGCCTGTCACAGGGAAATTGTCACATCTCATCCCCAGGTGACAGCCAAGCTGAGTACCAGCCACTGTCTGAATGGAAAGTAATCCTAAACCATCTGCTGAAAGGCAGAGAAAGAGCCCCGGGATGGTGTTTCAGAGCTGGGCTGTGTGGCGGGAGGAGGTGGGGGGGCTGCAGAGTGCGACCTCCGCTCATCCGCCCGCCGAGGGCTGAGTTCATCCAACATCCCCAGAGCCTTTCCCTTCTCGGCTCTCCCTGAAGAGCGGGGGGCCGGTGAGCCAGAATGACTCCGGCTTAGAGAGCAGAGCGTACAAACATCTCTCCAGTGGATGGGGGTCCTGGCAGGACTGCTCAGGGATCTCCTTTTGGCTTCCTTCGCTAAAAAAATTTTCTTCCAGGGAAAGGACTCCCTCTGCCTGCTGGCTACGAGCTCAGGAGGAGAGGATTGCTGCAGCGGCGGTGCCATAGCTGACAGCAGCCCATAAATCTGCGCGGGGAGATGTTCATGCTTGCATAACCCCCGGCTGCTGCTAACCCCCGGGCCTGCCGCTCGGAGCATCCCCGCATCCCCCCGAGCAGCCCGTGTCCTGCCTTGCCCTTCTGGGTCCCAGCCAGGCCGCCCGACCCGCAAACCAGCCGGCTCCTGCGTGGTGCGGCCCTTCGCCCAACTCCTGCCATGGAACAGGGGAGATTTTTATTTATTTTTATTTTTTTTTTGCTAGGACCCCCGCTCGCGTGAAAAAAGATAAATGAGATCTTTAAATCCCCTCCGGTATCTTCTAGCTACAGCCAGACATTTACAGCTAACTGCTGAATGATCCAGTGGTTACAAACATGGAGGCACTTCACGGTCATTAACTAATTAACAATCAGAACAGCCTTGTGAGATGGTCACATTGGTCCTGGCCAGTGGAGAGGAGCAGCTCAGCCCAAAGCTGCGTCAGAGCCAGCCGGGCCCGATGTGTCGTCCCCCCCCCACCGCCTGCACCCGGCCACAGCCCCCACTTCAGTCAAGGGGCTATTTTAAGCCGCAGCACCGGACCTAGGAAAGGCTTGGACCGTTACCCTGATGAGCCTGAGCGCGTCCCCTCTGTCTCCCTCCCAAGATAACCCGTGTCCCGCGGTACAGCTCGCAGCAGGGAGCCGCAGGGCTCGGGGGGGGGCTGGTGCATCCAGCCCCATGGCAGGGTCAAGGCAAATGCCACGCTGGAGCTGCTGGGAGCGAGCTGGTGCTGCTGCCACGCAGCTCCTTCTGCCACTGGGACGGCGGGGAGGGCTGAGCCGTGAGCAAGAGGAAGAAGGGGCATCAGAGCCACCTCTAGCAGCCTGGTTTTTAAAAGAATGTCCTTAAAATACCTGGCATGTGCTGAGCACGTGGTCTATGGCTATGCCGTCTTAGTCCCTCTACCCTGCAAATATCTAACGCTTTTTCTGAGACATTGACAGTAGTTTGCTTCTATTGGAAAATCTAATCTTAAAACTTAAATTGGAAGTTAATTAAAAAAATAATATCCAAGTTGTGCATCAGCGTTACAAGGTGACCATTTTCACTTGCTTTCTTGCTAGAAAGACTGACCTTTCTGTCAGTCTCGCAAGCACAGCACACACACGACCGGCTCAGGCAGTTTTACAAGCTGGCTGACCTCGGTTTCTCTGATTACTGTAATACCATCCCCAGCCCGGAGCCTGGTGTGCAGCCTTTGAACTGGGTCCTTCCCAGGGCTGGAGAAGGATGGGTTATGCTTCCAGCGCCAGGCAGACAGCGGGGAGGGACAGTGACTTATCCAGAGAGAAAATTAATGTTTGGAGGCAGAGACTGAAAAGAAAGAACAGAACGGGGCAATGGGAAGCTTTATGGACCTGTTGAGTCCTTGAACTTACTCCCATGGCTTAGGTCTTCTGTCACCTCACCTCCAGGGCCAGCTCTGAGCTTGCCCCTTCTTTGGTCAACTGCAAGAAGATACCCGCAACACCGCATTTTCTCCAACGCCGGAGCCTACCTGAGCACCGACCCTTTGCAGCCTTATGTAAACAGCAACATCTTTTGAACCACTCCAGGTAGCCACCGGCCCCTGCAAGGAAAGCCCTGGCCCTGCGGGGTGACGGTTCCTCAGTGGTGTTGAACTGCAGGATGGACTTCCATGATCCGTCCTGGAAATTTGCAGATACAGTTTTAATGGCAGGGATGAGCTCCTTCAGCAGGATGGTATGAAGGGCACAAATTCCAGTAAAAGCTAAAGGGGGAATGTGTTCAGAACTACTTCCTCTCCTTCCTTCAAGTCTGGCATGTTTCTAAACTAATTAATTAATGCATTATCCGTAATTTGTTGTTGATCATGGCAGGTCAAGTTGGGAGCTTCCGGATCTACTGGACGGTAAAATCCAGGCCATCAGTGACTCAGATGGAGTGAACTATCCCTGGTATGGAAACACGACAGAAACCTGCACCATCGTGGGTCCCACAAAGAAGGAATCCAAGTTCAACATCAGCATGAATGACAACTTTTACCCGAGCGTGACGTGGGCAGTGCCCGTCAGCGAGAGCAACGTGGCCAAACTCACAAGCATTCACCGGGATCAAAGCTTCACCACCTGGCTGGTTGCAACCAACACGGCTACCAACGAAATGGTGACCTTGCAGACTATCAAATGGCGCATGAGGCTGGGCATCGAGGTAAATCCCAGCAGACCCTTGGGGCAGCGTGCCAAGCTGCAGGAGCCCTCTGCTCAAGAGCAGCCCCAGGTCCTTAGCAAGAATGAGCCAATACCACCCAGTGCCCTTGTCAAACCCAATGCCAATGATGCTCAGGTACTCATGTGGAGGCCAAAGGATGGACCACCACTTGTGGTGATACCTCCAAAACATCGATAATATAAACCTGGCGTCCCGGCACCAAAAGGGAGAAAAAAAAAAGAAAAAAAACCAAAAAACCAAAACAACGAAGCAAAACAATCACTTAGGTATTAGAATACACACGTATAATCTGAGCAAAATCAAAATGCACTTTTTATTCATTTAACAAATGCAACCATTCTACCTTCTCCCATTGGGACGGATTTCACTGTGCTAAAGCTAAAGAGGAGACCTTCGACTGGGGTCTGTCTCATCACTGGATTCCTAAGGGAAGAAACTAACACTGATATCTACCCGTATAGCTTTTTTTTTTTTTTCCTTCCCTACTTTAGTTACTGTTTGAACTTCAGTCTCATTAGCTTGTCCAGACTGCCCAGAACAATAAGAACATTTTATTTGGGATTTTAAGAGTCTTTTTTTTTTTTTTCTTTTTGGTTGAGAACAAAACAAGTTCCTGGAGCAAAAAGTTGACTATTTGAGATAAGGATTTTTTTAAAATTTTTTTTAAGCTGTAAGGTTCTGAGTTGCAAATCCAAGTCATGCGGCCTTATGTAGACTTTGCTTTGCATTGCCAAACTTTTGCCTTAAAGCTATGTTTGAAAAAAAAAAAAAAACCAACAAAAACACCACCAGGCAGAATGTCCTTTCTACAGAATTTTCAGGAGAAAGTTTTGAAACAAGGAATAGATTGTCAGTGTGTCACGGGCTGATAGATGAAAAGGGCATGAAATTGGAAGGAGTGTGATAAAATCTTCCTGGTTTTAAAACCTGGAACAAGGAAGCATGGAAATCTCAGTTTCAAAGCAATGCAAATAACAAATCTGCTGTAGGATGTCTCTTGGGTGGGAGCTACTAGGCCATCTTCCTGCTTCGCAGAAGGGGTAGCAAGCAAACTTGCACTGCTTACGCTTGGTGATCTCAGTCTCCCGTTAGCATTAGAATATGGGATAATCTCACAGCTGGAATTGTGGCCCTGGGAGTCAACAAAAATCGAGGGGAAGGGGGATGTCCCACTGGGTTTGTCTTTAGAACACGCAGATATTTGCCCAACTAGCCCACAGTCTCACCTTCTTGTGGCATAAGAGCCAGCAGCTCGTGCACCGGCTGTTGTTGGGTGAAGCTCTGTTGCCCTGTTTTCCCATGAAATCCAAATGACGGTGCTGTAAGAAGAGCAGGATATAAAAAGGATCCTTCTGAAGTCATTGGAGATGCATGGGTGTAAGCGAGGGCAGATCTTATCTACTGAGTCTACCCAGCAATATCCATAATTCAGGAACAGCCACATCTGAAAATAACAGGCACCCATTCCTAGCAAACACTATAAGCAAAAGCTATGAAAAACTCTCTTCTTCCTCCCATACAACAAATCACGTTGGGGTTAGTAGATCATTTTCTTCCAAATGACCTCGTGATCTACACGACTGTCAGGAATGGGGTACAGACAGGACCATGGGTGATTCTGTACCTGTCTGGTTATGGCACAAACATCTATGTAGCAAAGGGTAACGCATGAGAAGGTGCAAGCAGGGCAACACCTGAGTCTTGGGTGTAGATCCTCCACTAAGTAAGGTGCATTTGGAGCAAGAGGTGGAACCTGCAGGTTTTAAGAAGGACCAGATGGCTTCAGAGACAACCAGATGTGCTTCTGCAGAGCGCAGCACAGAGGAGCCGTTTGAGTGGAAGGGGCACGGTTTGCTGGCCGAGGAAGTTCTGCAGCAGAGGTGGCATCTGGAGGACGGGGCGCAGGACGGGCAGCGGAGGATCTGCTCTCTCGCTCCAGCACGTGGCCCGAGGCAGATCACTTCCCCTTTCGCTCTGCAGCTCCTTCCCCTAGATACCATTTCTTCCTCTTATTAACAATCTGCCTCAAGAGCCAGGACTGAAGAGAGCTCGGCGTGCCAGATACAAGCCTGGCCCTGCTGAGCTGGTCTGAACAGGTCTTACAACCACACGCGCTGCTCAAAAGGCTCTCCCCTCGGAGAGGCACCAATTAGCTGCTATTGCCATCTTCATCTTCCACATCGGACATTACCAGCAAGAAATTCTCCTTCCTCACTTCTCCAAAGCCACGCCATCTACTTTGGCAACAGGTTCAACATCACCACCTGCCTGGGGAAAGCACGCCCAGAAGATATGCCCCCCATGACAGTCTCAAACCAGCAAACAAGGATCCTGGGTCCCTGCAAGCAGCCCCCCATTTCCAGGGGAGCCCACCCTCCTCCCTGCACTGGTTTTCAGAGATGCTCAGCCACGGAGCTGCTCTCTTCAACGGGCAGATCTCTGAGGTAGGAAGTCCAACATTACAAGCAGTTTGCAAACGAATGGACTGGATCAAACCCAAATCCATGAGCCAAAGGTTGCCTAAATCCAGGCCTTGGAACTATAAAGGATGAAGCTAGGGAGACTTTGACTAGCACAGTCAGTCTCTGTATTAAACTCCATTTTCTTACATGGATTCCAATCCTAACTATAGCTCTACTGGCACAGCCCTTTGGGACTTGTCTGTATTTTCTCCTAGGCAATACATGCAGAAGAGGACAAAATGTGAGCTGTGGGTGAATAGCCGATAACGCTTGCACGCATCTCAGCTACCACTCAGATGCACTTCTGGGCAGTCCCGCGGGTGGGAGCAGAAGGGGTGTTTATGTCTGGTATTCACTTTGTCTCCAGGTGCTGAGTACTTACAGTTCTCACTGATGTCAGCACGGGTTGAAGATATCAGACCCAGTTGTCTTAATTAGCTGCACGAAGGAATTCCAAGGAAAGATTTCTTCTCAGTCACCAAAAACCACATTCAGGGAACACCTACGTCCTTTTCCACTTAGCTTTGTGTTGGACTTAGTCTCCCAGTGCATTAAGTAAACCTGGTTCCTCCTACTCCCTCTACCTGGTGGACTGGATGCATCCATGCAATTTGATAGTAACCTCCTGGCTAACTCGTCCTGTTGCACTGAACAGACCCAGCTAAGCAGTAAATAGGAAATTCAAATTTCACATTGGGGTCGGCTTTGCATGGACTTCTCCCTTCCCAAAGAATGCCTTTATCCCGTGCCTAGGTTGAAATGTGCCCCTCCACCACCATTCACATCACCAGACACGGCACAGAAAAGCGATGCTGCCTCTTTTGAGATTTTGTGCGTTGTGATTTAAAGTGATGTTTTTCCAATGCTGCTTCATTACAAAACTGACAGGGACGGATTGGATATAAAAGGAACGGTGGCTGGAAGTAACAGGTGCTATAGACATCGCTATTGATAGGGCTGGTTGATAGCCATATGATTAGAATGAGTATTGACAGGGTCCCAAGGGGGACTTAAATGTCTGGGGACCTGGGCCATCCTGCACCGAGTAAGGTGGTAAATAAGCAGAGGTAAATAAAGCTCCTTCTCTGGCAGCTTTTTGCAGAACCGGGAATGCACAAAGGATACGCTGGGAAAGTGATGGGGCACCAACACGGGATACTGATGTACGCGAGCTTGTCTCTGCCTCGCCTCTCCCACCGACGATCCCCAGCTCTTTATGGCCCCAAATCACCACGGGAGCTGCGAGGGTAGCCTGGCCATCCTTGACAACATCCCGTAGCGGTCCAGGGTGGGAAGCAGCAGGGCGAGCCCTGGCCGAGCCCCTCGCCTGCACCCTCTCCCCCCCAGCCAGCAGCGGGGCAGGGGCTGGCAGACGCCGTCGAGCACGACCAACACGCCGAGCAGCGTCGCGGAGCGTTCGGTTCTCGTTTCCTACGCTTGACGCCGAGACGAGCGCGGCGAGAGAGGGGCAAGCGCCTCGGAGAGTCAACAAAGATAGATACTAAGCGGTGTTGGGGAGGGGTAGACCTGTTGAGCCGGCGCAGGGGAAAGCGAGCCCGGGTCCAGCAGTGGGGGGAAGGCGAGGGCTGCCCGAGCCTCGGCACCGCCGTCCCTCCTGCCCTGGCTCCTGGCGCAGCAATAAGAGTCGTCCTTGGTCTTGCAGAGATACTGTGAAAATAAAACCAAGATGTACCGAGTCTGGACACTTGCAGAGATGTAAAAAACAAAACCCTGCTTTTATAAAAGAGAAATAAAGTGAAATTTTCAAACACGTCTGCCTGGAGTGGTTTTGGGTGGTGGCTGTTTTTAAATGAACAGCTCCACCACCTCTGCACTCGCATTTCAAATCAGCAATAAACACCCTATTTACCACGAGCGCCTTTTCTCTCCATTTCAGCTCTTACGCCGCATCACATAGAGTGTGGAGGTTTCTGGTTAAAAATACCAGCCGACATCCTGCATTTTTCATTACCAGGCTGCTGCGCGCCTTGTGACGGCAGGACAGAGTCGAGGCGGTTGGCGCAGGCAGCAGCTGAACTTCTGCACGGTTCGGTTTCCTAACACCGTTTGCTTATTTAGCAAAAGCCTGGCCAGATGTTAGCTGTAAATACCGCATCTGGAGAAAGGCAGCCTCGCAGCCAGGCTGCGGTACCCAGGGCAGCGGAGAGCAGCCCTGCCCTTTCAGACCTGGGCAAACAAGAGGTTAAAAGCTGCTGCAGTATACAACTGGTTTTCAAATACCACCCTGTATTCGTTTCATTATTTCCCCCCCCTCCCCCCCGCCCAGTTTTCATATTTAGGTTCTGCTTGCTTTCCAGTAAAGGAAACTGCCACAATTTTTTTCAGAGCGCTGGGGGTGCCTCCCACGCTCACCCGTTAATCCACAGGGCCCAACCCTGGCACCTTCCAGGTCTGTGCTCCAGCTCCTCCTGCCACTGGCGGATCCCACCGCAGGCTCCCTTCCCACCGGCTGTGCCCCAAGGCAGGCATGGGTTTCTCTTTCTTTTTTTTTTAAATTTATTTTATTTTTTGTTCTTTCAGTAGTTTTGCTGGTTTGCTGCTCTCTGATCCAACCTGCAAAGAAGCATTGAGGCTTCTCCAAAAAGCAGCAGAGGAAAGACCTGCTCTGTCTGCTGCAAGATCATGCTGCTGCATCGGCTCCCACCCAGCACCCTTGGGACCCTCGGAGCCCCACCACGCTCGGGGCTTTCCTGACACGTGTCCTGAGCACAGGGGCCAGACCCTTACCTGTGGGGCACCCCCCAACAAGGTGCACCTCACACCGATATCTCCCCTTCGCTGCATCTCCTCGGGTCCCGCCTGGAGCAAACGAGAGCCCGTTACAAGCCTATTAATGCCCCTTAAAGGTCGTAGCCAACCTTTGCAGCTCAAGAGCCTTTTGCACGCTGCTGCCGGGCAGCAGGGAGACCTGGTACCATCGTCCCCAAACCACAGAGGTGTGTGCCCACATAAAACATGGAAAGCCACGTTTTCAAGTTTGGGAAGCTCCACCTGCACGGAGCAGTGAGACAAACCCGAGTGCAGGAGGGGAAGGGGAGGAATGAAACGTATGGGAGGTCACAGCTCGAGGAAAGGAATGCGCATGGATGGAGCCTGAGCAGAGGAGAGGACAGGTTCTGAGTGGGATTCCTTTCCACAGTGGAAACTCTCCAGCCTCATCTGTTGATAGCAGGTTAAATTTAGATGTCCTAGTTTTGGAGGGGGGGAGGGGGGGAGAGGGGACGCCAGCCAACTCACAGCTGTTTTGGGTGACACCCTGAAAAAGCTGAAAGTGCCCGGTCACTTATTATCTGCACCGAGACACTGGAAACCCCCCTGAGAAGGATGAGGAGGACAGCGGGAAGGACAGCGGCTGCTGAACCCAGCAGAGCCGGGGTGATGGTGGAGCCCAGTTCTGGTGCTTCAGGTAACGCCAACGCCAAAGCCAACCCTCTAGTGCAGTGCATCTGTGAACGCTGAGGCTGCAAATCAAACTTCACCTTTCTAGAGGTTTTGTCACTTGGCTTCATGATTTGTTAACCTCAGTTTTAAACAGACCGAGGGAACAGTTCCTTCATTTGAAGAAATACCCCCTGGCCGCCTACTTGAAACTTTGTGCAGGGACTTCCCTCTGCTGATGCAAATCAAGTTTTGTTTCCTATTTCTTCTATCTCACATCTTGTTAAGCTGTTCATGTGCAGCAGCTGCACACATTCATTTTATTCGTTCATGTTTTCAAGTTTTAAAGCAAAATATTTTTAGCAATGCACTGAAGAGCCTTGAAGCATCTGTTAAAAAAAATAAAAATAGTGCGTCGTGTGTTGCATGCACGTAATTGTAACAGAGCAACTCAAACAATCTGCATTGAGTTTTCCAAGGCTGCTTTCCATAACACCTTTGTAAATTGGTCCCCACAAACCCAGCGGGTGCAGAGTCCTGGCAAGAAGCCCGGACACAGGAGAGCAGCACTGGAGCCTCAGGTCTGACCCTACCCCAATTTGTAACTTTGGGGTTGTCCCACACTTCCCCCTCAAAACAGGGCAATAGCTTATTTCACCTTTGATGCAGAAGCCATTCTGACATCACAAGCACAGGGCATTTGAAGCGCTGAAGCTCCTGGCACCTGCAGAGCAGAACTGCAAAGAGATTCTGTAAGGAGCAGTGACCCGGGAGCGACTCCAGCACCCTGCTCCGAGAGAGAGTGGTATGAGATGGCGGTGGTCTCTTCCAGTGCTGGAATAGGACACTGTGACAAGGCAGGACTGGAGCCTGAGGCCAGAGCATCGTCCGCGGCTGCATGTGCCCAGGAACCAGCAGCACCAGGGCTCAGCAACAGCCCGGCTATATCGTTCGAGCAACGTGCGTGCTGGCAATACACAACTTCGTTTTTATCTCCTGTTCAGGGAACGGTTGCGATTCAGATACAGGCACTGGCAGCACAAAGTGTGCCTCTGTGTGATAAAGGCACGTACGGAGAAGTCCTGGCTCTGCAGCGGGAGCCAGAGACACATTTGCAGAGAAGGAGCTTTGCAACCTCCTGGAAATTGCAGAAAAACAAAGTGGGGATGGTGCGAGACAGGGAGCATGCTGTGCCTAACCGCGGGACCCTCAGGGAGCTGAGACAGAAGCCCATGGCCACAGGTAGGCCTGCAGAATTGAAAAACATGCCGACACATCCAAGCTCATCCCTCGGACAGAGTCAGTCTTTTCTCAATGGCTGCAAGACCCTAGGGCCTTGCTGCTGCGAGAGGGAGAAGGGACGGAGCTGGTCTTGCTACCGACCGAGGGCTGCTCATCCCTGCTGAGCTGCAGCCGCCTCTTCCCAGCCCCTCAGGCTCAATGCAACATTTATCTAGGAACAAAAACTCCTCCGGCACTACCAGACACGCTCATGCCAAAGCCTCATGCAGGATTATTTTTCCTTGTAAGCAATGCTGAAAGCAATGCACAAGGGCAGGACACATGAAAACTAAGAAGGGATAAATAAAATGTCATTCAGCCTCCAGGCCTGCAGCAGCAGGGACACGTACATGGACTGATGGGGCGAAGGGAGGCAGCTCTGCGCAGAACTGCTGGCAGGGTGAGGGACCAGCGCTGGCCAAGGCTGTGCCCCTGGTTCCTTGGCAAAGGAGTGGGAGGAGAGGTAAGTGCCATCACCTGCCCTCACCTCTCCACTGCCTCACTCCCTGCTCCCAGCAGCTGCAACAAGGGTCGGAGATGTTCAGCAGCACTTTTCTGACCTCCACTATCTTTCACAGAGATCCTACTCATCCCCAAGACTCACCACACACGCAAACGCACCACAGCAGGTCGCTGTTGAGGCCAATAAGCCCATCCTGAGCCGGATGGTCACGACTGGTTTCTCCCACAGAGCACTGCCAGGGTTTTGGTCAGCGGCATGTCAGCTCTGTCCCCAGCACTGCTCAAGTAGGAAAGTGGCCATCGGCGATGAGGCGAGCTGAGGGATATAACCCAGCAGCATAAGATGAACTTCAGCCCTGCAATCCCTCGTCGGTTCAACAGCAGACGGATGCCACCGGCATTTGTCCTCTGGTCACCTCTCTGCACCACGGCACTGCGGCACAGAAGGGCTGAAGAAATTATGTCCTTCCCTCCCAGGAGATGGATCCGGATGGAGGGGTATGGCCAAGACCACGTGTATTCTGGAATACCAGGTATTATACAGTTAAAACCTTTAAAACTAAATTAAATAATTCTTCTCTCTTTTTGTGCCTCTTTGTTGCTCTTTTAGCCTTCAAGGAAGCAGAAATCCCAGGTCTGGTCTCTCCATGGGTTTGGGGAGATCCTCTCTATGCCTCAGGCTCCCCTCTGCCCACCAAGTCTGTAACACCATCATTAGAGCTCTGCCATAGCAGAGCATCACCAGCACTTGGCTTGCCACTACCTCAAGGCCATGGAGTAGTCTCAGGGGAGAGAAAGATAAGTGAGTTCTTTCATTAGAGATAATTGAGAAGCTACCTTTGATAAAAGCCTTGGAAGATTTCTTCTCATATTGAAATGGCATGAAAAAAAAAGGTACAACCACATTAACACAGAGAAAATGATAAGCTCCTTCAGAGTAGTCATTGCTATTAGTTATCTGAGGATTAACCAGCACGGACAACAAAACTACTGAAACTAGGGCTCCAAGCCCAGCTAGTCCTTGGCTTCTTTACCAGGTCTGCCAAGACCAGGGCTATCTGTGTTAGTAGCTTTATTCTTTGGTGGACATCTGTCCACAAAACCTGGACAGAGGCCATGAGATCACAGGCCACTTAACACAGATGACAGACTGTAACAGCTTCTGGCAACCACCAACCAAGCGCCACACACACTTGCCAAGTCCTTGAGTCATCTAATAAAAATGCAGGTTTTTCAAATTTGACTTTGCTACATTTTGTGCATATTCCTGTGGGCTTGTGGTCACGATCAGCCTCTCTATGCTGCTCAGCTCCTCCAGCAGCTACTATGGAAACCAGGAGCAGCACCCGTTTCTCAAGGGCAGATAGTTCAGGGGGTTGGGTTGTTTCAGCCATGATTTTTGGAAACATTGCAAGAAAATGCGTGTTCAGTCAGCACCTGGAGTAATTCTAATGGCTCTTCACTTGCAGAGGGTAAAGGAGTTAAATAGGTACCAAGCAGCAAAGCAGGCACAACCCCCAACTGCTCCCATCATTCCAAAAAAGAAACTTTAAATGGCTCAGCACGCCAACATCACATTCTTACCAAGCCAATCTTCTCCATAGCAAGAGGTTTATTAGCTATCTGGGGGAGCACAGCTGATACGGCCTTGCTAGGAGGTGTCGCATGCCACAGCAAGGGGAGATTAATGCAAAGAATTTAAGGTCAATGGTTTGGGCCAGCTGCTATTTATAAAGAGGAAGCAAAGCAGAACAGCAGTTTCACCTCTAGGCCTTAAGAAATGTTGTATAGCCAAGGAGAACATACTGGGAGGGCACACTTCAACCCATCTTCAGCTTTTTCTTCCATCTCCAAAGCAGCAAATTTCAGCAAATTTTCTCCTCTGTTCTAGCGCTGTGGTCCCAGGATCCCTAGCACTCGCTCTCTTCCATTAGAGGGGAAGGGAGGTTATAAACAAAACCCTGACAACAGTGCTGTCTCTAATAGGACATGTGGCACGCCAGGGTTCATGAGCCAGGGCATATGTAAAAGCCTTAGAGCCTACAATCTCACAAAGTCTCTCCAGAGCTAAAAATAAGCCCTCCTTGTACACTATATTTCCTGTATCTCAGTGGTCTTCCTTTTTAAAGGGCACCTACCTAGTGTCATTCCCATGTACAGAGATAGGAAGGACACTTTCCACAACTAGGACAGGAGTTAGGTCAAATGCTAACATTTTAGGTTGACTTGAAAAAAGCGGTTTCTTCAGGAACTGTTGATAGATATAAGTATTTAGTTTACAACACTGGACATGAAAACAAGCAGTTATCAACTATTTACAATTCCAAAAAATTCCACATGCCCACCAAACCAGAAAATGACACTTGTCATCATTTTGTGTAGTATTTAGGAAAAAGAAAGTCAAAAAAAAAAAAGAAATGTTAGAATGTTTCTGCTGAAAACAGACAAAGCAGAAGTACTCCAAAATGTCCTAATAGGACCAACAAGATAAAACCATCCAATCTGCATGTATTCAATTAATACATAGGCTGTTATTTCAAATGCATTTTTCACAGAGCAACAAAAACCCATTACATCATTTAGAGGTTTCACGGAGGTCAGATGCATCAAATAGAAAAAGTGTTTGTCCAGAATGCCTTCAGGGCATTCTTTAAAACATTTGCTCAGTATGTTCAAGTATAAACATATGAGAATTTCACAAATGATATTGACTAAAGCTAAGAGCTACAGGGAAAAAGTACAATCTCACACGTTAGAAAAAATTTAGCTGACAGTAGAATCCAACAGCCAAAGCCTTAAGCTCCAAAATCACTAATGCCTCTGGATGGAGGTCACACTTCTAATTCAAGGGCCAGAAGTTTTCCCTATAACCTGAGTTCCATTTTCTGAGTTCTGTAAAATTTAGAGAAAGGTAAAAATAGGAAAGCTTTTACTTCCCACCTCTTTGCTGAATGTTACTGCCATGGGAACGTGTTCTGCACGCTGCCAGTTTCTTCTCAGTTAATTTCCTATTTCTCCACTAAGCCTCTGGCTCACACATGACTCAGTTTTAGCACTTCAGTGAAATAAGCATGTGCCCCATCCTATACTTAAAATTAGCAGGGCAAACTTCAGCCCCTTCTTAAGGGTCTAGGATAATCAGTCACTCTCTTCAATGAAAAATGTGCTGGTTTGCATCAGGAACCAACGTGAGCTACTCCCTTGTCTAGGCAAGGGATGAACAACTTAAAGCTAAGTCCAGTACAGGGCTGGTAACCACAACATACATCTATTTCTTCTAGATGCAGGGAGATAAAACCCTTCCAACACAAATAACATCAAGGCAGATAAAATAAGTTTAATATAGAGCGAGAACAAGTGTTGCATAAAAATAAGCAGAATCTTTTTCTTTAAAAAAAAAAGTCTGAGAACTTGTATTTAAAAGAAAAGCTGTTTGGATATTGATCCTGTAGGTGACTCATGAATGCAGGAGCTACGGCACAGTTCTACAGGAGAGTTCAGGATGTTCCTAGCTTCTCCATCCACTAAACCCAGAGGAAGATCTGTGGAGCAAGAAAAAAAAACCAACACAGCAATGAGTGCTAGAGTCTCCCTCAGGCAGTATTAATTCAGCAGACCTCTCAAACTTCCAGTCTTCCTAGTATCAGAAGCTTATTATGAGAATGCATTGGTATTTCCAGCATCTTTTACCTGAGACTAAATCAACACATACTAACTAGATATAATTATGCTTATTCTACAGCCTACCATCCAGAGAGATACATGCTCTCTCTACTTGGCAGGGAAACAACAAAGCTTAAGAAACTTGCTAAAAGTAACCCAGCAAGCCAGCAGCAGAGAGGATGACAGACTTAACCTCAGCTCTTGGTCCCATTCTTTAATTGTAAAAATCATCCTCTCAATTCAGCTGGAAAAGTACCGATTTATTTAATTCCTTGTTTCAACCCGGTAAGTGGAGTAGATACTAGATTCACACATGCAGCTTGAGCACACGCAACATGTGACTGAGAGGTGGAGAAAGAGCATGATATAACTGAAAATTCTCTCTTATATGGAAGATTAACCTGACTGGAAAGCACACATTCAGAGCCTGGACTTTGAGCACTATGCAGTGCTACTAGAAAGAAAATCAGAACTAGTATGTTACTGCTACTTTCAAAGCTTGCTCTTGTAAACCATTCAACTGCTTTATTCTGATTCTGTTTGTATTTTTAATGAAGAGTTAGACACAAAATGGTACTTACGTGTTAGATGATCCAAAACCAAACCCTGAAAGAAATGCAAGATTAGAAAAATAATTGTTAAAAGGTAAAATGAATGCATAACATTTGTAGTAAAAGTCCCCTCCCACACACAGATTGAAAAACATTTCTTTCCTGCCTTAGGCCAGGGAAAGAGCAGTGGGCAAACAATGAAAGTCAAATCTCCATCTAGAAGAAAAGTGACTTGCATTGATTCCTAAGAGGGCTTTGCTTTCACTGTTAATCAGCTAGGTCCATTCATTAGTAGCAACTGCATAGGATGTGCCTGGTTTATTCACCTCTCCACGAAAATAGAGGGCTGCTTTCTGAAGATGGAGTTTGTGCTTAATGCAAGCCAATGGTGACAGGCAGACCGCCAATGAACATATCCTCTCTCAAAGGCTCTGTTCTCAGCCCTGTGTCAATCACTGCAGCTTCACTGAATTATATCAGATAAAAATTTGGCCATTGGTGTTCTAGCTCAATTTTCCAGTGCATATTCTTCTGACATTAAGTACTTACATACAGATACCCGCGCATATGGTACATATGGTACTTGAGATACTTATTACTTCTCAATATTTTCCTTTGAGAAGAAAGAACAACTCCACAAAAAGGGGTGAAAAGCAATAATCTGACAAGGTGTGCAGAAGAAGAGTGTTTTATTGACATGCCACACAGCCAATCAAGTGATGGAATTATGAGCTAATGTCTGAGGAGACACTCCACTCCACCCTGCAGCTCAGTTCTCCAGGACACTGTGCCTTCCCTACAGCATGACCAGGACCAGGCAGATTTTTGACAGGGTGCTGAGGCGTCACACCCAAGTTCCAGGGAAAAATGGAGACATAGAGCCTGTTAGGTTCATTATATTTTAGCTTCTCCTACCTCCTCCACCTGTTCCAAAAGCTGAGAATCCACTGCTTTGTGTGCCGAAACCGGTACCCTGCTGTGACAGTGATCCAAACGTTGGGGTATTTTGATTTGCTAGCGTGCCAAACGATGCCGTATTGTTACTGGTACCACCAAACCTGCAGTTTAAAGAGAAAATTTGTGTTTGCAAGCATCTTCTCACTTACACTGCAAGTTTGTCCCCATACCCACAACGATAACAGTGCACTCCTTAAACGAGAATATATCAAAAGAGCGAGACCATCTGATATGAAGAATTATAATTGTTCATTCTGGAAAGGTATTTTCTGGTTTGGGAAAGACTATTGTACATACAAATGTCTGTTCAGCTGCCATTCTACACCAGGCTGAAAGGCAAATATGTTCATGCTTACACAGGGTAACGTTTTTGAGTGCTTGGAAATACCAACTCCTGCCATCAAATGGAATCTATTGATTAACCCCTTTAAACTCAAAAGGACAGCATTGTTGTGTTTCACAAACAGGGCAGCAAACACAGAACTGGTATGAGCTGCTCATGGCCAGTGCACAAAGCAGAGCCCAGACTCTCAACTTTCAGATGGTACCTTACCACTGTCCACGTAAACTGTCTGCAGATTTCTCAGTTCCTTTCTCTCCCTAGCCCATTTTGAATCACACATAGTTCCAGAGCTTTCCTGAAGATCTGCACCTACCTGGCACTTCTCCCCGCCACCTTTGGTTTACTTCCCTAACTGTTTTTGGGGACTGAAATAAGAAACACTTTTATATATGGAAACTGGTCTCCCTTCTCCACCCACTCCGTCCACCCAGGTATTGTAGAGCTATCAGCATGACACGCTAATGAGACCACGATATGCATTACAGTTCTCTGCTCCCCCCATAGATTTCTCCCAATTCTGAATGTAAGAGGTGCACTCAAAAACAAGCTTCAAGTGTTTCTCTAACTTAAACTGGGCAAAATGTGGACATAAAATTTTCAAATAAGAAGCTCCGCTAAAGCTCTGCAAGTGCACAATGCTACTACAACTAACCCAGTACCAGCCCTCCCTGAGCAGACAGTTGGTGAAGTCAAATAGTGTGCCAGCTTTGCAAGGCTGTGCCTCACACAAGCTACTGTCATTTCTGACTTAAAATATGAACTGACAGCACATTAACCCACCTCCCCATCCATCCAGATCTAAACGACTTTAAAAAAAAAGCCAAACAAAAAAAACAAACCACATCAAAACATATCTCTCCAGATAAAAGACAATCCTTGTAGCAGTGTGACAGGCAATTCATCTGGTAAAGGACATCACTTCTCCTATCCCAGACACTGTCAACAATACACACCACTTCCATGTACTGCATTAGCTACAATAGGCAGTTCAGTGACTGCATCTTTGGCCCTGCTAACCAGCCCCTGTGCCTCTGGTTTGGCTCTTGACCCATGTATCTTGCAGACAGCTTCAGCCCAGAACCACAAATGTGGTTTTCTCAGCACGGGCAGAGCAGGTTTTGTAGTTCTTCTTAAAAAGAAGCAAGAGAACACGAGGTTCTTACAGTGCTCCATCTCCTCAGGACTATGCCACTAAACACACAAATTACATCTATCCAGTGAAAGGAAGCGGAGGTGAAAACAGTGACATGGAAACTTGTGGTTCCAACTGCTTCTTTCAGTTACAATTAGAAGAGCATGCCTGTTGAAAAATGGTAAGCATAGCAAGGACCAGAGAAACAGCTTAAGCTATGGACAGAGACATTTATTTTAAACATTTAGAAGACATGAGATGTAGTCATTGCCTCGTAACAATTTAATCAAACCTATCTTGCCCAGATTTTCAGGTCTTTTGTAAAGCTCCTATACAAAACAGAACTGAGAGGCACTTGAGGTTAGTTTAGGAAAGCAAAACACTATTTGCTCACAAACAGTTGGAATTGCAGACTTTGGAGAAGTGTAGTGGTTTCTATTTTTGATACCCAAGTCATTTATCAAGTGATGCAGATTTTTCAGAATTGAAGCAGCAATGAATCGCATGTATTGAAGTTAGCAGGGTGTTCTCAGGAACTCAGAGTTAATACTGCACAATGTATTGGCAAGTAACATCTCTGGATTTGGGAATTTTAAAGTTTCACTTCAAGAGAAAGGCAGAAAGGAAGTCCTGCACAGATGCTACATTATACTGCAGAATTAAACTATTGCTCAAAATTTTGCAATGAGATTTGGGTTTTGTAAAGCTTCCTGGGAATTTTGCACACTCTTTAAAAAGTTTTAAAAATCAAATTCCTCGGGCAACTCTGAAAATATCAGACTGAGTCTGCACCTTTCTAATAGAGAAGAAATTCTCAAAACTTCCCACAAGTTAAGCCAATGAATTATCTTTCTTGAGTCTGCAGACTGCTTATGCAAGACCTCTGTTTGCATCACCATGCTGCTTGTTCTGAATCGCGTTTTATCTTTAAGCTTCCAACATTGTCACTGAGTGTGTCCAGTTTCAGTACAAAATCCTGCAGCACAATGGCTGAAAGTTGGAATGGAACAAAGTATCAGTTGAATTGAAGCTAAGTTGTCCCTACAAGCGCATCCTTCTTTGTGGGGATTTAATTAAGCTGCCTCTATTTTTACCCTTTCCAAAGGGACTCTCCAATTTGCTGCACCAGAGTTCAGGACATAGCAGAAGAACCTAGCTGAAGCCTCCCACAGCTCAAGGGTGCCCTGGCAGATGGGTATCTGCCTAACCTCATGGGGGAATTAACAAGTTACACGTCTAGATGTTCTAATTCGCCTTACGTAAAGGCAGTTCCTCCTGAAACTAAAGACAAATGCTTGTGAAATATGTAAACACTAAGACTGGGAAGACATCCAGTTTCCTCTTTTCACTGGAAGTTTTTCTTTTTTTAATTGGGTCTATTCAGTCTGAATATAATTGTAGGGCGTGAAGGAAAGTTGCTTGCTGGTAGTGCAATGTTGAAGTGCATTTGCTACCTATTGCAGAAGCTGCTTTGCAAGGTTTGAAATTCTGTGTAATAGGAATAATGTGCTGTCTGCTCTGGTGCCAAACACAGGCTTAAGGGGTGAAGAAACAGGTAAAAACAATCAGTGTGGGATAAACACAAATTGCTTTGGGAGCACAGGCTGTTACAAGTGCTTCGTCCCACCCCCCAAAGGTGAAAGAAGAGAATGAATTCTCATTAGTATCTCTAGGCCAAATCTCACAAGTGGGGAAGGCGGCTAGACATAGTCACAGATAATGATATTTATTATTTTCTTTGCTAGGCATAGTTTGTAGGCCTAGATTTGAACTCATTAAGTGTGCACACAGAAAATACTCCTGCATTTCCTTAGACACTTGCAAGATGACTCACATCCCCCCTCACCCTGTCCCCCACCCCAATCTCTAAAGCTAAAGATTCAACATAGTAGTTTCAGCATTAAAATGAGATCATACACATTATTTCCTTTGGGGTTAAAGCCTTAGTCTTATGCATTTTTTGTATTTAAAAAACAAAAAAATGAACAAAAAAAAACCAGAACCCCCACAAACCAAGGATACTTAGAGCTTAGCAATCAATCACAGAATATATTCTTTAGATTAATGCAACAGATGTAACAGCATAATAGTTTTTGTCATGCAAGAACATTGCTTTCCCAAACCCTGGACCCTGGTTGGCTTACCCAAATCCTCCAGCGCTGGCTGCTGCTGTACCCTCGCCGAACACTTTGCCTCCCGTTGAGCCCAGAGGGCTTGAAAAGGTTGGGGCTGAACCGAATGCTGGCACCCCTCCGAACCCAGGGGATCCCCCAAAAGTGGGAGGGCTGCCAAACACTGGAGCAGCACCGAAGCCACCTGAGCAAAACAGAGGCAAAAAAGGGAAAAGAACATCACGTAAACAATAATGCAGAAAGATAAAACAAAAACTAGATTTCCAAGTAGACAATCTCCATAATGGGGCTGTTCATCTTATCATATGGACACAGCATTATTTATAAAAATAACTGCCGCAAAGCTTCCAAACTGCAAGGTATTTTGTTATAAAAGACATGGATAAAAATGCCTGAATGCACGCAAAAAAACAGTAACTGAGGAAGAGACTATCCAGAAGAAAACCACATTCTGGGTCTCAAACATTTGAGCACAAGATCAACTCAATCCCCGGAGTTGTACTGGAAGGTGGTAATATATTGTACATGTTTGCACACTGTGAAGGAATCTCTACTTGCTTTATATAAAAATGACCAGTATCTTAGTTGTGAGGTAGCAAACTTGCACAATAACCAAGTTATAGTAAAGATACATACAACAGGTGCTAGACTGATGCTTTTATTATTATATATATAAAAAAGACGTACCCATCCTTCATCATAAAACTAGCACTCCTTACCAGAAAAAAAGCTTAGCTTATGTAGTCAGTTTTAAAATAAAGTTCTGCTCATCACCATTTAAACAAGTGACTATCCAAAGGAACTGCACATAACAATGCAGAATGAAAAGCCTCCTGTAAAGGTCACCTTTGTGAACATCTGCTGCTGTGGTTTGGTTGCAGTGTTTTACTCTGGCTTCTAATCTAAAGCTGTGGAAGGACGTACAAGTGTTCTGTGGACAGAATTTCATGCATGCAAGTACTTAAACTGGAAGAACTCCCCAGTGCAACGGACAAGTCTCCCCCATTGCTTAAGATCAGAGAGTAGATTGCAACCCTGTTTTTTAGGTGCTTCAGTGATGCAAAAAGATTCAGGAAGTAGGGTATTATCTAATCCTGGTTTACATGGTGGAAACTAAGATGCAATGATTAAATACCAGACCAGTGGAACTACAAGATTCCTGCAGGGAATCAAGAACTGAACTCTGCTTTTGGCAATTTCTGTTTGGGGTTTAGGTGCCTTCTGCAGCTCTGAATGGACTTCTACCCAGATTACTTTATTCTATGTTCATCTGCTGATATTATTGGCCTGTTTCTAACTGACATTGTGAAGCATGAAGGACACCTGCTCTTTCGTTTGACTTGGGATGAGGATGGGATACCACCACACATTTTAATACCCTGGGTGAAATTCCAGTCCATGTCAAGGTAATGGATACTGTTTGGCTGTAAACACAAAAGGTCTAGGGAAAAAAACCCCAATGCTAGGCCTAAATTATTTAAACACAGATCAGATATCTTGTTACCTCCAACTCCAGGATGTTAGACTATTTCTCACAGTGGCTGAAGCTTTGCTCACCATACGCTCTCTTCTGCAATGTGTATTAACATGTTTCACTTTCCTTTCTCCACTATTAATAAGTGGTGAAACCAGGACAAAGGGGGATTCAAATCAAGTAAACCCTTCCACTGCATTTAGGAGAGGAAGACACACCATTCATTTCAATATTTAGTAAATATAACCAGAGGAGAGAAGGATCTGAGGAGCTCTGTCTGAGTGGATGTGCCCTCTGCAGAAACCTCTTGAAAATCCCATCTCAAGAATTTTGAAACCAAAATAACAAAAAGCAAGGAAAGAGTCACTGGGTGAATGAAAGAACAACTTCCTTCAGGAATGTCTTTTTCCTCCTCTAGCAAAAATAACAGATGGGAGGTATGCCTGAGACAAGAGACAAACTCAGTCCTCTACCAAGCGGAATGCAATACTTGAGAGACACCTTACAAATGACTGTTGGATCTGATACCATCATCATTACGCTCTCAGCCACTTCACTAACACGAGAGCACTGCTACTGCCAAAGCAGAGAGTGCTTCCTCTCAAAGCACTGCTTCTCCAAAGGGAGACCTTGAGCACCATTATCTCAAGACAACTTCAAGGATGACCAAGCGTCCCCTACTTTCCCCAGCAATGAAGCTTCAATAGACACACTTGGAGCAGAACATCTATCTTCATCAATGTTCACTGTAAGAATGGGTCTGAGGATAGAGGAGAAAAGCTTTGCTCTGCCTGACCCTTTGGGCCTCCATTTTTGCCTGGTAATTAACAGAATAAACATTTTGCCATTCAGTTCTAATGAACACATCACAGTCACCACTACTTTTGTGGCTCTTTCTTTGGGCAAATGACAGTAAAAAGAAAAGAGGTTTTGTGAAATTTCCAGTATTTGATTCAATTAACCAACAGAGAGAACAACAGCTCAGCCACAGAAGAAAGTACGATGACAGGTGAGACTGACTTCAAAGAGAAGGACCTGAAGCATGTCTGATCCAAATTTTGAGGAAGCTTTCCCACTGTAGACACTTGTGCATTCACTCACATGAAGAAACGAGGACAAAAAGGGTTACAAAACCCACAGTGAATTTTGGAAGATAATATTCCAAGGAAGCATCTAAAATAGGAAAAAATTATTCAGTTCCATGTTCTGTACTCTTCATTGTATGGTACATAGCTCTCTGCTATTAAACTGCAATGGGAATTTCTGGAATGAACACCTGAAAATGTAGTTTACTGGATGCTTTTCTGCACAAGAGATTGTAATCTCTGCCTTGAATCCACCAGCTGAAGTTCCATTCACTAAGCCATTAGTTATTTTTTATTTGTTGTTCTGAGACAATTCTTGTACATGTACTAAGCCCAGGCTGTAGACATCTAAATGGTATAATACTCTACTAAATATCTCTCAGGTAAGTGTGGGTGTACATAGTGAGTGGATTAATAAAGTACCTGCTTTGTTTGGACTGGAGAACCCAAAGCCTTGAGACGCCACGCTTCCACCACCAGAGCTGAAAGTGCCTGTAGGCTTCTGGTCTCCAAAAGATGAACTGCCAAATCCAAAAGTCTTTGCTCCACTGTTTCCAAATAAGCTAGAAGAATCTGGGGAGACAAAGAATACTTGTGAAGCTCATAACAGACAATATTCTACATTACACTTCATTAGCTGGATCAGGAGAAAGGGAAATGCCTTTTACTTCCCCAACTCCCAAGCATAAAATGAACACCACATTGAAAACAGCACTCTGTAGAGAATAGCCAAGTTTTCCCCTATTCCTACAGGACTTAGTAGTTCCACCAAGATCCATTCTGGATCTGGTGGACCACTAACAACCCTTTATTGCTACCATCTAGCGAATCACAGTGATGGATGATTTGTTTAATTGCATCCTGTGCTGCAGTCACTAAAAGATGATCCCTCAAGCGAGAAATCACAGCAGCTAGAATCAGTCTCTTGTAACAACAAAAATATCAGTCCACCACAAATTAAAGATTCTCAGCTATTTTGGCAATGGCCAGTATTTCTTAACATGACTATCTGACAGGACCTAAAAGTAGGAACCAAATTTTTTCAGCCTTACTGAGAAATAACTCAAGTCTTCATCTCTCACAAGGCTGCACAGAGTTTTAGCATCTAGTGGCAGGACACAGAACAACCAAAGCTTTTCTCTGGTGAACCATCTGTTTTATTTCATCACAAAACCCAGCACTGAAAAGGAGGACTAAACTAGCAAGGTTAGAGAACTGACCTCAACCATTAATACCAATGGATCATTAAAGTTGTAATAAAATAAATGGATTTGCTCTCCCAAGACTTGAAGTGCTACTTCTAGCCACTTGCAGCTAATTCTACAGCTTTCCTTTGTTACCCTACTTTTCTGTCTTAGACACTGCTTCCCCTTCTTTGTGCTTTCTACCTGCTGGACTCCACTCCTTCTGCCGAACTCAAGTCACAAGTGATGAAATCACAAAGCCAGGCAGTCTCATTAAATAAAAGCCACGCTTAAGAAATCATTATGAATTGGCTTTGTGACACAAAAATGCATGTAACAAGCACAGATCTGCAATAGCTGCACATGAAAGGCATGAGAGAGCCTGCTAGTATTTCAAGCTAATTGCTACAGCAGACAGTGGCATACATGCATCTCAGCTCAAATTTTAAGAGTATTACCAAGACCTGTTAGCCCAGAAAACTCAAGACTAGTGTGTTTTTAACTTGACTCTGGCATTTAAAAAAAAAAAAAAATCATTACACTTACAGACAGCAATTGATTCTTGCCTTTACAGCTAATCCTTTATAGCTTCTAGAAAAAATTTCTAATAGTCCCTTAATGTCCCTGGTGCAAATAAACCTGCTGGTAGCTTTAATGTATTCTTAGCTACTTTTTATGCATCCTTTTGTTAGGTTGGTTGGCTGGGCAAGAAGCAACATGCAGGAAGGTTGGTGTGGCGCCTCACGTGCATATTGATTTAGCTGAACACACATGTGGACTGATGTCTTTTAGCTGACAACTAGAGGAAAAGAAAGGACAAGTGCCGAGTTCCTCCTCCCAAAGAGGGCTTCAGCACAATTCCTCTCATGTACCCAGCTTTCACGATGCTTCCACAAGTTTACCTGTGAGAAACCCACCCTGTCTATCAAATCTGGATAAAAACCGATAAAAGGAACTCTAATTCTGCTTCCTTACCAAAACAGACCACAACCCCAAACCAACCACTGAGCTTATTTATTTTTCTTTACTACATCTGTGTGACTGAAAAAATTCACATCTCCTAGACACAAAAAATGACTGAGAACTTACCCATATATTATAGCAAACTTTGATAAAATACCTTGCATGTGCTGCATAAAGATAGCCATTTCTAGGACAAAGCTGAGGAAGCTGCTGTCCGTCACATACTTGTTAACTTAGTTTCTCTTGAGCACAGGATTCTTAACAATTTTTAGTGTTAGGGCAGTATTCGATTTTAAAGAACCATTTAGCCAAGAATTCCCTACAGTATATATTCTTCACACTTCCTGCATCTGCTTGTTTGTTTCAACAGTTTCCCTACTTGTTTTGCACAAACCTAAAAGAAAAATTCTGGATTACACATCATGTATACTCTCTGTCTCTGCTACCCCCTAGAAGCCTTTCATGTTAACACAGAATTTACTCAAAGACAAAGAAAAGCAGATGGGATCACAAAAGCAGATGGAAATGATAGCACTTTTTCTATTCTTGTTTTGTTCACTTACTCTGGGAAGCTGCAGATCCAAATCCTCCACTGGAGGAACTGAAGGGATTCTTATTGGCTGCATCCTGACTTGGCTTTCCTCCCAAACCACTGAAGAAGCCTCCACCTCTCCCACCACTTCCAGCTCCAAACAAACCTCCACTGGAAGAAGATGGTTGCTAGAACACAAAAAGGACAAAAAAGGGGATTCAAGATAAGTCAAAGCAGCACAGGCCCAAAAGGCTGATTTTTCTGTCTGGCCTATTCCGCTGGATGTATGAAGGGGCTGATGAACCAGCAAGCAATTACCTTCCACAACATGTAATGCAATGAAATCTTATCTTAAACCTTGTCTATGGTACTGAATAACGCCTTTGAAACTTGCCCTACACTGTCCACTTTCCACTTCGCATGGAATAAAGGCAGGTGACTTACTGCATTTCTATCTTATCTGGCATGTGATGTTTTTCTCTCCATACCCCTTGGAAAACATTCACGCAGATGATGCTTTGGTACCCACTACAACAGCAAATCTCTTTGGTACAGACTGGGACACTTCTTACTGAGCATGTCAAACTGTTGGGTTTTCTGTTTTGGCTGGGGTTTTGGGGGGGGGGGGGATATGTTTTTAATATATCAGAAATAGGTAGGGAACCCTGAACAAGTCTACTATACATAACAGTCTCTTGTTTCTACAAAAGCAATAAATACTTGCCTGGCCAAAGACGGTGCCTCCAGTATTAGCTGCTTGCCCAAACACAGAACCTGTGTTACTAGAACCAAAACCTGCTAAGAAAAGAAAGGAAAATAAACCACCAGAACTATTACTAGTGTGTAAGACAATTCAGGGAGGTGACATTAGTCCAGAACAGGGGAGAGGACAGGTCTCCCATGCCAAAACACAGGGATACAAATGATGTTACCAAATGTATGTAGGTTAGACAAATTTAAAGTATGTGCCAACACACAAATAATAAATTCCATTGAAAGTTTATCTGAAAGTCATTCTCCTTTTCTCTTCAGCCAACTTAAAAACAAACAGAAAATAAAAGGTCTTTTCACTTGTGGGATTGTTGCTAACAATATAAGAGAATTGGATTTCTGTTAACATTGCTATAATAATGCTGTAAGTCATGAACAAGCACTGTAGCATTCTGATTGCCCTTGTGTAGTGAGGATCTGAGCTCTGTTACCTAAAGATTCCCGTTACAGGTAATGAAATGTTTTGATTAAAAAAAAGAACTCCCCATTCCATTTCCCAGTTCACTTAAATGTGCATTTTGTAATAAAACTTGCATTTCTATGATTAGAATACCTTTCTCAAGCAGAGTTCACTTCCCCCAGTTTAACTATTCTCCGTTACTGTAGTTAAAATGAGCAAGCAGTTTGCCTACAGTGCCATCATTTTTAATTAAACGAGCCTAATTAGTTTTTCTTCTTTGGAAATACATGTTCTCTATTATTACTATGTAGCTTTCACTTTTCCATGGGAGCTCTCTGAAGATTGTACAAACAAAGCTTTGGAAAAAAACAATACATTGTAGCAATGTGGAGAACAAAAGGAGACTGACAAAGAAGGTTTGGTCTGTGCAAGTACTCAATTTAACTATGGAGCCACGCAGCTGATGGTCATGTTACTGCTATGTTTAATTTTTAGATGTTTCCAAATGCAAAAGTGGATTCAACGGATTAGTTCCTTGCTAATCCATCACCTTGAGGGCTTACAATTTTTTTGCCACCCCAGATCGTGACATAATACTATACGTGGCTATACAGCCACTGTTGCACGTACTTAACGCAACCCACTGAAGGAAGTACTGCGTCTGTATTCATGGCCTGGATTATGGTCTCAGAGATGCCTTGCCACTTCAGTGTAACAATTTACAACAACATACTAGTTTAAGATCTTTTACACTATGCTGAATCCAACCCAGTTATTGTGCAAAAGGCAGGACAAAACATAATTCAAAATTAAGTCAAGGTAGACTTGTAAGTATAATGAATGCAAGATTAGGTTGAAAAGGCTACATTCAGAGGCCTACTATGAATAGCAAAGCAAAGCAAAAGCTTCTTTGGTCTCCAGCATTAGCCTCCTTCTCACATACACTGCAGCTCCAATTGGAAAAAAACCCCACCCACAACAAAAGAAACCCAAACAAACACCATCAAGTGCCACAGGGGGAAAAAAAAAAGACATTAAAAAACATCCTACTTTCCCCAATGATATATATACTGCTCTGTACTTCAGCCAGACAGCGCCACTGGGATATCACATCTCCATGCAGTTTGTTCTTACCTGAAGCTTGGCAGAAGCTGAACCCAGCAGATGATGTTGTAGTAGTAACGGCGGCAGCACTACCAAAGACGGATCCCCCTTGCCCAAAGCCAGCGTTCTGCCCAAACACTGGAGGGCTGCTTTGTCCAAACAACCCGCCTCCAGTGCTGGCAGATGGCTGTCCAAAGGAAAAGGAGCTGGCACTGTTGGTGCTAGCTGGTGCTCCAAAAACACTGCCACTGCTTGAGGCTGCTGTGGAGGCCGCTGGCTGGCCAAAGGTTGGCATTGTCCCAAACCCAGACTGGCTAAAGGTAAAAACACCTGAAGAACTGCTCGCTGGTTGCCCAAAGGTTGGTGCTTGTCCAAAGGTTGGCTGACCAAAGCCTCCGGTAGTGGTGGTGCCGAAAGCAGAAGTAGCAAAACCTGAGCTGGCAGCCTGTGTGGTAGCGGTGGCAGTGGACAAGGTACTGGTGGCAAGTTGCCCAAAGGGAGAGGATGCTGTGGTACCTGCTGGTAGTTGTCCAAAAACAGGTGGTGTGGAAGGAGCGGCAGTTGCATCACCAGCAGGCTGGCTAAATGCTGAGCCAGAAGAGCTGGAACTTGGAGGCTGAGAGAACACCGAGGAGCCTGCTGAAGTGGGGGCAAATACAGAGGCACCAACAGCTGGACTTTGAACACATGTAGTAACATCAGAGGTAGCAGCCAATGCACTTGTGGCTTCTGCAGGAGAGGCAATGTTTGTTGTAGAGGTTGTCGCTGAGACATTCCGATCTGGTGGGACAGATGCAGAGGTGGCAGGAGGCACTGGTGCCTTCAAATCACTTGCAGAGGCAGGAGTAGTAACAGCATCAGGGGGAGGTGCTGCTGATGTGGTGCCAGATCCCCCAGAGATGTCCCCAGCTGTGGCCTGGGGTAAAGTGGGTTCTTTAATGGACTCTGAAAGCTGTATTTGTGGTTGTGGTGACTGCGTCATTGGAGGTGAAGGCCCAGCTGCTACAGCTTCATTGTCAGATGGCTTTTCTGACACAGACGGTAATTTGGCATCCCCTGCACCCTTACTAGAAGTTGCAGCAGGGGCAGCAGTTTGTGATGAACTCAAGAAATTTCCAAATGAGAGAGACGTTGAAACAGTGAGAGTAGAAGGGGTAGAGGTGGATGTGCTCATACTGTTTGCTTGCTGAATACCAAATGAAAAGGTGGGTTTGTTGCCACTAGAGCCTCCAAGATTAAATACCCCAGAAGACCCTGTGTTGGTTATCTGGACATTGCCAAAGAGACTGCCTGTGGCACTAGTGCTGATGGATGGGGATGCCGTGCTAGCCGACGTGACTGCCGTTGAAGCAGCTTCTCCAGCTTTTCCTAATGACAGAGGAGCACCAAAAGTAAACCCAGAAGGTACTGTAGATACTTTAGTTAACTGTGCTCCTGCAACACTGGTAGATGGTGGTTTAGTGGTGGTCTTGGCATTATCATCTACTTGACCAACCCGTAGTCCTGAGAAACTCCCAAGAGTTTCCCCAGCTAAATTGCTCTGAAATAAGTGATCTCCTGGTTTAGATGGAGGGATATCCAACTTGCCAGAGGCTGTAGAGGGAGCAGATGTTGTTACAGCAGGTTTGTTTGACTGGGTGCCATCTGCTGAGGAGCTATTTCCTACTAAGGTTCCTGGAGCACTTGCTGGCTTGAGGGATCCAAAAGCAAATGAGCTCTCAGGGACTACTCCAAATTTGGAACCCCCAGCAAGCGAAAATGAATCGGTCTGGGTGGACTCTTTAGCAGGGGCTGTCAGTGAAAGAGACAGAAGTTACAAACTGAGTTATGGTATGCAAAGCTCATTTATCATTCTTAAAATAATTGCATGCATACATGCGTTAGTGCTTCACAGATTGTTAGACGGTGCTCTTGCCTCAAAACTATAAAGCCTCTGACCATTAGGTAAATGCCACTTCCATGTGTATTCAGGAGACAACAGTGACATCTGAAGCCTTTTAGGACAGGGTTGCAGTGACAAACACTGTTACTTTCATGTCATAGCCTCCACTTAACCATCCTTCTCTTTGAGTACAGACAACTTCAGCCTTTGGCTCCTATCTCTTTTTCAATAGTTTGATAAAAACATAAAAGACCCGATTAGTACAGACCATTTGCTGTTAACACCATTTTCACCCCTTCTTACTTGGTTCACCTAAACAATTCCTGACACTCACTAAAGAACTCTCTGTTTAAACCAATGGCTCAGTACAGAGTTTGCATCATAAAAACACTTTCTGGCACTTGAAAAGTCTTCTACAGAATCAAATCTTTCCTTACAAATTCAACTATTTATAGACCACCGACCAGTTTCTATGCAGCCTGTTTTCAGCTTTGAAAGACTACAGCAAAGCTCTCAAATGTTAATTGCCAAAGCACCTCCACCACTTATAAGATATACTGCTGTCCAACAGTGTGAAACTGCTGAAGTTTTAAGGGAGACTGGACTAGTTTTATCTGATGTATTGTCATTTTGTTTCTGAGTACCACACACAAATCCTGACTTGAAGACATTGCATTGGTGTTTGGACTGTGGGTTGATTTGGACAAGGTACAGGAAATCTGCAGGGATATCAAATAACAAAGAGCAAAAGCTTCTTAGCACAGCTGGTATTATCCTTGTGTTTTACCCTATATTAAGTATATTCAAGTATATTAGTAACTGACACTGAATAATGTAGCATTTGTTTCCTCCTGAGGCACTAAATTTCCTTCTGTTCTTCCATCACCAGCTAACAAAGGCAAAGGTGCTCCTACCATTTCATGGAGCAGCGTGAAGTAACTGCCCTCACACAATGCTGTTGCTTACATGTCTGTTTCCTGCACCTCCCACTCCTCCTTTAATCAGTGTTATTTACCTAAACTAACCTAATCTTCAGGTTTTAAGCCAAGTCAGTTCTCTCTGCTTAACGTCAACAGAGTATTAGTAACATTGCTGTGGCTGTGATGGTCTAAGGATATAAGCAAGCCAAGATTTGTAAGAAAAAGTGGTTACTTTTATTAGACCAACCAATAACACTGGAAGCGAGATTTTGACCATACAATCTCTTTTGTAAGACTGAAATTAGAGGCAGAAAACTTCCAAGAATATTATAAAGCAGATGTATCAGTCCCCTTTTTCCAGACTGGGCAAATATGGTCTACCTATGAAACAGAAAGGCAGCCTATATATTATCAATTCAATTTTAGAAGCAGGACAAAGCCATCCTAAGCATTCCCCTCCCATTACTAAATGCTCATTCCACTTAATAACAGCTTTCTGTGTAAGACCACCTTGGCAACTTTAAATCTACAGATTAAAGACAGCAGAGGAAATTACTAGAGATGTTACCCTTTTCATAAACTAGTACCTCCTAGATGTTCTTGACAGCAAATATTTTGCTTACTCTTAATCGAAAGGCAGGTGGCCTAGATTTCTGTGCATTACAGGGCATAATCCAGCATACGTATATAATGTTATTGCAGCTACTGCAATTTTAATAATAGAACTGCAACATAAAACAAGAACCACATGAATTAGGAAGAGTAAGCATTCTCTTGGAAGGGAAGAGGTGTTGTTTGCACACTCTTCCAAACTAACCTTGCGAGGAAGCAAGGCTGGGCAGCGTCGGTGACGAAGCAGCTGATGTGACAACACCAAAATTAAATCCAGACCTAGGAGGAAAGAGAAGAAAGGGAAAGAACACACTTAGCTCAAAGTGTTGAAACTTCCAACCCCATGATTAACACAACTTTGAGACTCAGATTTCCAGTACAGACTTGCACAAAGTCAGGCACACAGATACAAGAACAATTTCTCCAACAACTAAGCAGGCAGGGAGAAGTATGCCCGCAGACTGAGCTCTATTTGTTTCCCCTCTGACAAGGTTTCTAGAGGGTCAAAGACAGTCAGAGTTCAAAGTTCTTTTGACCACTCCTCATACTCCCACATTCTTTCCTTTCTGCTGTATGTTTCTTCCCCATTCAGCTCAGCAGCTGAACACTATGCACCAAATCCTGATAGCTTTTGGGAGACTAGAAAGAGCAGAAGCCAGAGTGGTGACTACAGTTTATTTAAAAGAGCTACAAGGTAAGAGACAGTGCATGTACAAAAGGGAATAACTGGATACTACCACCCATCGAAAAGGAGATCACTCATAGCAAGACAGAAATTAAGTTTCCATGACTATTTCACACTAAAAATATTCTGCCTTGTAAAAATACTGTGATCTTTCACAATGAGCACTGCGGTTCTCCAGAGACCTTCACTCCCCAAGGCTTTTTAAGCTTTCTCCAATTCTCAAAAACCAGCTGCTGGTATAGAAGTCAGGCTGTGTAACTAAGACATCACTGACAACTGCACTGTATTTAGCATATGGTTTACTGAGACACTCCAGACTGAGGCACTGCAGCCTGGGACAAAGGCAGGGTTTGTTTGCTTTTTGAATCTGAATTTCTATCTCTCAACAGGACTATTTCAGCCCTTTGAAGAGCACAGCAAGGTGTTTAGGTAACATCCACTTGACAAACTTGCAGAGAAATGGTTAAGACTGAAAGAAACAAGCCATTTGAAAATATGCATGTTCTGAAATACTTAATGTTACCCACTTCATAAAGAGAAGTTCATTTGAGTATTAGATAGGTAAACACGCAGAATTTCAAACAGTCATTTCTAACGACTCATCCCTCTCCCCCAAACATAAGACATGATCAAAGAAGTACTTTTGTCATCTCTGAAAAAACACCCCATAAGAGATTTCAGAATAACTATATGTTCATAACATGCGCCTTACTTTGTGTTACTGTTATTGTTATAACAGAAATCACTAGATGGCATGAGGACTCTCTAGCCACCTTCATGAACAGACTATTTTTCAAGCCAAAACATGGAATTTGTTCTGTTGTACTAAAATAAATAAGTAATTCAGCAAGATTGACCATCAGCACAAATTTCAAGTCCTAACTGGGAATTCCAGCACTTCTGTCTCTCAAACCTCTGGTAGCATTTGAACCCCATATATATATATGCCCAGGTTAGAAAACCCAACATCATTCTCTTTGGAATCCATCTTCAGAGGTGACAAGTGTTAAAATGACCATGTTCAGGTTCATTGTTCTTCTCTGAGAGCAGAAGCTTCCAGCGTTCAACCTCTTCTCCTGCTGCGGTAAAGCCAAAGCTCATTCTCACATGCCTCTGCGCAACTTGCTAGGGATGATTTTCCTGCTGCTGCTCTTTTTTCACTAAATAAAGAACAAGGTTTAAAACTAGCTATGGACTGCCTCTTCTTCCTCCTCTTTAACCTCAACATACAAGATACAGCATAAATGTTGTTCTCCGACTCCATAAGTGGAGACGTGCACTCAAAGACAGTCACTGAACCCAGTGCATCAGACCATGAGTGGGTGCTTTAACCACAGTCATATTACTCTAATCTCAAATCATCACCTGATGATGAGAAATGCCAGTATATACAGTGTATGATTTGTTCACTAGTCCATTACAGATAAGCCTGACAAGAAACCCAGTCATTATTTACTCGATTAGTTACAGACTAAAAAAATCTCAAAGCAACACGATATTGTGTCAAATTCTCACAGACCTTCAGACCTCACTCAGGTAGGCTTCCACAAACAAGAAGGCCTTCCAGAGAATTCTGGTGTAGCCCCTGCCCTCCCAATCCAACATTTGCAGGTACCATTTTACAGTATTACACAGCTTGTAGGTAACACTTGTTGTAACAGACAATATTTCTATTTAACATCAAACACAAAGAAATCTTAATGTTCATACAGACCCCACAGAAGAAAATGAGAATGCTTTGTTAAGCTGTGCGGTCGTTGCTTGTATTGATGTCACTGTAGAAGAAGTCACAGCTGTAACTGTTTTTACCATCCCTTGTCCTGTAAGTTACAAGAACAAGCATTATGGAAAGAAAAGCACCTTGTCATCCAACTATGAGAAAAGGAAGTAGTTTGCAGGCACAGTCTGCAATTTTATCAATTGGAAACAAAGTTTTTTTGCCACTTATACCAGGTCTGATACTTGTACACAGAAACATTCCTGCTACTGCTACAATATCAGAGAACACATGAATTATTTCAAAGTTTTAAGGCAATAACATATATCAGATTAGAGCAAAGATAGGTGTCATCATCTTGACAATAAAAATTAAACAATAAAATCAAGAAATCATTGGTAAAATCTCTCATCAACATATCAAAACACATTTCAAATAATAAGAAAGTGCTATCAAGTTCAGGAGCTAACATTTTCAATAAATCAAAATTTAAGAAGCATTTGCCAAGTCAAATAGGATTCCTAGCTATTTTTACTGCTTCTTACCCCTGGCGAAGAGGCAACCTACATCCACGGATTAAAGGCAGAAGACCAACAAAGATGGATTTCAGACATTTATGCAAGAGGCTTATAAAAGCATGTCCAATGCGAGTATTATTATCTAATATACATTAAAAATCAATTCCTTCTTTCCCTCAGTGTTTCCTCTTCCCCCATTTGCACTGAATGGTGTAAACGGAGCATTCCTTTCCTTAGAAGCTTCTAAACTGTGTATGACTGATCACAGTGTCTGAACTGGCTTTGAAGGGTGTCATACAGCTCAATGCTTAACAGACCCAGTACCTGAATTAGTTCATTTCAAGCTAGTTCAGGTACTTCTATGGTGCTGCACATTTAAAGATCAAACCAGCATGTTTAAAATATTTTAAAACAGCATGATTTTCATGTTTAAAAAACTAAACAGCAAAGATGGCTGCTTTTGATTTGCTGTCAAACCACAGTAGCCTTTGGTAGATGTGCTTTCAACATTTCTTGAGAAGGGTTACACATTCTGACTCCACTCTGAACAAGGAATTGTATCACTGAATTCTAGACGCAGGCACAGAGACAAAAACACAGGGATGTACACAAAACCACCCTCCTGCTCCTCTGTACCTTGTTTTTCAAATTCTCTCCTTCAAGGTTGGCACAGCAGCCTCTCAGTGGAGGCAAATCTTTTTTCCTCAACATCTTCATTGCCTGGATTGTGCACCCTGACAGGTGGCAAAACATCCAGGCCTTATTCCCATCCACTAAAGACAACTTACCTGAGATTTTGTTGCCAGATGATGTTGGACCAGCTGTAGATGCCATAGGACAGGGTGCACACACAGAGGAAGGTGGAGTCTGTCCCTTAAGTGAACTTGTTAGAGGTGTCTAAAAACACAATACCACTTCAGGTCAGTGCAGTCTGTCCATTAACAAGGGTCTTTCTGACCTTGGTCTGGTCTTACAAGAGTCACGCAATGACTTAAGAACAAACTAGAGGGAGGTGGTCGAAGCACTTAGAAATGCTCTTTAATCTGGGGCCCATTATGTCTTGACATTTAAATACAGGGTCAATACTCAGCTTTTGCAAGAAGTCTCTTGCAGGGACCAGGAAGCCTCCATGGGCAACAGCGCAATGATGCCAGGGGACAAAGACTGCTGAAAGTTTTTTTGATGTGTGGACATAAAACCTAGGAGCTTGTCGACCAATAAGAAATGTTTTCAGTAGAATAACAGGACAGGTAAACTACTCTCTCCCTTGATTGCCTAGCACTTTTTTTGTGTGTGTGAAATTTAGCTATATCTACCTAATACAGTTTGCTTTGTTGTTAGTTGCAACCCTCACTGCTGCAAGGCTGTGGCCATTAGAAAGCTGCAAGTCTTCAAAAGAGAGAAATGGCAAGACATAATAAAGATATGCCTCGTATAACATTGTCGAGGTCACAGATAAATACATGGTTTGCCAAGAATGCACAGCAAGCTGTGAAAAGGGATTTTTTAGGTGACCTGTTCACCAACAATTAAACCCCCGAAGTGTGCTTAGCATGCCCAGGTACAGTATTCCACAGGGAAAGGGTTCTGTATCAAGATACCTGTTTAGCTTGATTTGTAGCAACAGTTGCCAAAACTTGGTGGACTGCCTGGGCTGCAGAGTGAGGTACAGATGATCTTAAAAAGAAAAATTATTATGTTAAATGAATGACTAGTCTAAAAGAGGACTTCCATGCCTCAAAAAAATCACAGATTCCAGAAGTCTTGAACAACCGCCACTCTTAAAGATTCTACACACAACTCCAAATGAACAAATCTGATTAGGGAATAAACCTCTTAAATGAATCAGCTGCATTTAACAAAGGCAGTCTGCAAATATGTTTAAAGCTCTAGACTTAAATGATCAAGTCTTCTTCACACACTCTTGTCTCTGAAAAATGTCAGGCCTTTCTATTTTACAGGGAGCTGATGAAAAATCAGCAGGTAAGGGGATTACAAATTTTATGCTTAGTGGATAACAAATTTAAGAAGCCTCCTTTATAGTGTGGAGCCCAGACAAATACATGCAACTCTCAGAAATGCCGAGCAAGGAAACAAAGCTGGGAGTGGTGGGGAGAAGCATATCATGTCTCTGAAGCATAGTATAAACATTAATGAAGTTATGGCAAGAACTGTGATAAAATTAACCTATATTCTACATTATAGGTTTGGGCATTTTGACCATAAATAAATCGTACATCAGAGCCCACAGACAATTACTGCAGAACGGCAACTGCTTCTGGGGTGAAGCATCCTACATATATGCTGTGGGCCATCAATGCAGCAAATAACCCTAACTTGGGAACGGCCATCCAGTTTAGCATCTCAAATCTGTGGCTCACCAAGTTCAGCAGCTTAAATGGCCGATACCAGAAGCTTTTGGAAGCTTAAATTCAACACTGAGTGCATTGTCTTGGTGGCAAAGGCCAGCTTTTCCTTACCCTAGCAAGCTCTTTTGATCTTGACTCAGGCCAGGTGCTCCCTAAGGCAATAAATAATCTCTATACTATAGAAAGGGCTGAGGCTGCAAATCCCAGACAGTAAGTGAATCTGGGCATCAAAACTTGTGTATCTTCTAAAGCATGAGGACTCTCAAACTGCATTTACTATTTGGTCAGCCACAGGGCAATTCACAGAAATTTCCTATTATATTCCAAATGAAGGGGACACATGCATGAAACAGTAATTTTGCATAACTATTTGGTCTTAGATAGGGTTTTGTGCCTTAATCAGCTTTGCATTACTAGTAAGTTGTTCCTTTCAGCAACGAGCACTCTCTCTCTACATTGCGTGGCCTGGATTTGCCCTCTGCCCAGAACACAAGTAAAGCAAACAAGGAAAACTTCAGATTAGTACTGTAAAGAGTCCACGTTGGGAAGGTACAGCTGTAAATTTCAAGTTCATATGAAGCCTGAACAAAGAAGAAAACAACAGAAGGTCTGTGAAATTCATGACAGGGTGGGACCTTTTCCCCAGAAAAGTCTCAAGATTACTTCACCCACCACTTCTGTGACAAGGCTATGAAAATGCTGGGTTTTGACTTCAGTTGTGGAAAGGGGATTTTTTTGCACTGAAAACTATAAGTAAGTAACTGAACTGGGACCACCAACACACCTAGCCACAGGCCATTGAACAACTGCTAACAACTGAAAAATCATTACTGCTTAACAACCCGAAGCGTGTGCTGTGGCGGCAAGAGAGAGACAGGATATCTGAAGTAGCAAAAACCGATGAATTAACTTTGCTGGGTGAATGCTCTTTATTTTAGTGCTGAATCTGACTGGCAGGCATGGTTCATTTGGGTAGAATTTTTAGAGAGTACATTTTTATGAGGTCAGCTATAAAGTAAGACTGTAAAAAGCCTTCAAGATACCAAGCTAGCTGGTGCTTTACAAGTTGGAGAGATCAATCAATACTGCGAGTCTAAAACTACTTGAAAGACAGACAGATCTTTAACTGCAGTTCAAGTGAAAACCAAATCTCATACATGTATCACTCACTCATGTTCTTGTCTATGTACAGCCAGTGCTGGTTACTTTTTTCATAATAGTTTTGATGGAACAAAGAGTGGAGAACTCTTCCTGGTCATAACACTGCTTTTAGCAAAATTTCCCAAGCAGAGTTGTTTGCAAATTTTACTTTCAAAAGAAAGAGGCTCCCCCTCTCAGTTTATCACTTTTAGGAGAAAATAAAAATAGTAAATTTCATGGTCAGCAGTTGAGTATCAGCACTGTAAGACTCTGTTCCCTTTCTGAAAAGCTGCATCAAAGGAATCTCATCTTTTTTCTTTGACAGTGAAGAGTATACACACGTATGAAAACCAGAAGTGATGCAACAACAGAAGTTGTTCCAGGAGCTGCAGGTATACCCCAGTTATATGGATAAAACACCTGCAACTCCATGTGGACTTATAATCAGACGTATGTGGTGAGTTTATCCTGCTTTATGCAGTAAGCCCAACTTTGCTCAGACTTTTCAGTAGTACCCTTGCCTCCCCAGCCCAGAAACAGCCACACATTATCTTGGTCTTAAGCAATAGCTGAAACTTCAAGCAAAGACAGTTTCAAGGTCCTTATGACGACAGGGAAAAGCACTAGTTCTGTGGCTGGTGACAGAGCCTGGTGATAAGACAGAACTCTCTGGAATGAGCTGAGCTGGCTGTTGTCTGTAGGAGGCAGAGGAGTAGAAAAGCCAAGTGTTATGGCTAACTCATGAGAAATCTTAACAAAATCAGTATTAAATACCAGAAGACAACATTCATCATTTACTCATGAGGAAGACAGCCTTGCAGCTCTGTATTTTTCCAAATACAGAGTCCCTACTGACACCCAACCCTTCAGTCAAAATTCTGATATCAAAAAATTTGAGACAAGTTTCCAGAAAAGCCAGAGCAAAGTTCTCCCTCCGTCAGCAGGTGAATCTGGGTACAGATAGAAGAGGCATAACTCCAGAGAAGGTTTTCTCTGTAATGGATGACAAAATAGAAGGAACAGCTTAAGGCCACAGATCACACTCAGCAACAGTGGGGTGCGCTTCCTTCACAGAAAGAGGCAGAACAGAGGTACTGACTGGAGAGATACCAGATCCAAAGTACATATTAGCAGTAAAACCACTGGATCCCAAAAGGAGGTGATGCGCTAAAATGCATTTCACAGACTAATGGAGAAGGAGGTTAATACTGGACTTATCGTTTGTTCAGGACAAGCCATTAGCAAATCCCTGAATGACCTGGAAAGAAAATGTTTCTTCCTTTCATTCCACAAACCCAATACTCTTCACTAAATGCATCCACTTCAGGTCTTACATAGTTAAGACTATGTAAAATACTACTACTGCTCCCCACTGGCAGATGTGCTCTATTGCAAGTGCTACCGAAGGCTACCATAAAGAAGGGGAGCACTCACTCACCCTATTACCATGGAGACAGCTGGAGTCAATGCACCAGTCTTGAGTTCTCGCACATTCACCACCTGAGGAACGTTTTTCAGAGTTGATTCAGTCAAGGAGGTACTTACAGCTTTAAGAAAAAAAAAAGGAGGGGGGAGGGGAAAAAAGTAAAAATTATCTCCATATTAAGCATTTAATTCAATGTGGTGCCTATGAGTAGCTCCAGAAGAAATCCATCCAAGTTCCTAAAAGGTATGTGGTGTATCTGACCCAAAACATTTGGTATTTCAGCCTTTAATAAGGACACCAAAGAAGTGGACAGCTTTCTATATAGTTGGTACATTTTTCATCATTAGCTGACCAAATCTAATTATTCTTATGAACTTTCCCCTACCTACATTGTAACATCTTAGGTTGACAGAAATGACCTGTGTATTTACACCTAGCCTCTGCCAGAATTCATGTCACTAGCCCACTTTCTGCATTTATGCCCTCTTTGGGCAAAGAAAATAAACTAATCCAATTCCTCTACCAGTAACTGAATTTTGTTTCTTTTCTGCAGTGATGCTGCAGTACTGGGGAAGCACCGAGAAATGTCTAAAACCAAACAAGAAAAGCTTAAATTGGGGAACCTTTCTCCTGTCAACTTAACACCTTAAAAGCAGATCCAAACCTTAACTCTACAGTTCACCTTTAACTTTTCAATATTAAAATTGTTTTACAATTCAGATCTTTAATTGCATATCTAATAATGAAGTTATTCATATAGGCCAGTGACACCCTTTCCGTGCCCTCCAAGAGTTTCTTGCACACAGATCGATAACCATGCCAGGATCTCCTAAGAGTCATCGACATTTCTGCCACTGCACAGATGAGAAGGGGTACAAAGAAACCTGAGGTGGGAGTTTCTCAGACATTTTGTACTAGTAGCTTACAGGAAGAAGGAAGACAAAGAAACACTGGATAGCTCAGAGGTGCAACAAATACAGATCTGCATCACATTTTGTTTGATTATCTTCTCCTCTGAGAGCACTAAATTCCTGGGAAAGACAGGTTCACCTGCTCAGAGGTCACTTGGGCAATTAGCCATCCTTTTACCTGGGGACTGGTTAGCCATCTGCCTCCGCAGAGCTGCAGCAGCAGCTGCCTGTGGTGCTGGAACAGTGACAGTGGGAGCAGGGGCCCCATGTTTCACAGTCTTTGTTGCAAGCATTGTACTGTCTGCCCCTTGTGGTATGATTCTGTTTGAAGACGTAGGCACTGAAAAACAAATGAACAAAAACATTACAGTTCACTGTATCTCTAGAAATCATGGAGACTTGAAAGCCTTTGCTGAACTATAGTTCCTCTAAGTACACAGCTTCCTTCTGACAAGACTGATGCGGGGGCCTTTTAAACAATCCACACAATCGGTCCCTGGCAGCTTCTGTATATCCCAATGAATTTAGCAAGTCCCAATAGCTGCCATTTCAATGCATTAAATGACTTTCAGTTTGCTGTTACAGACACTTCTGCTGACACCTTATTTTTCTCTCTGGCTACAGAGAGAAAATAACCTCTCTCACACAAGGAAAACTGAAGGTATGCAAACATAGTTCTTACTGTGACTCAGTGGGCTCAGAACTCCTAACCTTGGCCACACCAACCAATGCAGTAGTACTTCAGTTTCCTGGTCTTTGGGCATTATTTTAAGAAAGAACGGCACACACTTAAGGCAAATTCCTAAAGGAAGACAATGCTACCTATGGACAGTACTATCTGAAAGAAACAGGCTATCAGAAAAACAGTCAGTGATTCAAGATATTTTAGTGCTTTTAGCTCAAGTTCATGAGGTTACAACGCCACTCTAACTGCTTCTGGAAACTTGGCAATGTAAATCACCATGCTGCAATCTCATTTCTCCAGGACCTGAAGCACTGGTAAAGGATACAGTAGTTAAAGATACCAACAAGAACATATGCAGAATAGGAGAGACATTGCAAAAAACAACTCACGCAAAGTACCCATGGAAGGGTGCTGTTTCCCAAAGGATGGAGACTGAGCCATCAAACCAGGCTGGATAGAGGGAGTACGGACCACGGGAGCGTGACGAGGGACTTGGACTGGAGCAGCCTCTTCTTCCTGGTCTACTGCCTGTGAATCGTCATTCTCCAGTGACTGGGAAACCGAGGATGTTGAACTGACTTCATCCAAATCTTCATAATATCTTGTGGACAAGAAGGCAGATCGGGACAAACTTGCTGCAATATCAGAAACAAAATTACGTGTGTGTATTAAGTTGAGGGAACCATCCAGCCTAACAGCCAAGACAGAGACACCCTATGTTAGGATGCTCTTCTACTGGCTTGTTTTAATCCTGCATTGATAGGATTTGACTTCTTAACTGCCACAAAAGGCAGCCTTCAACAGGATGGTAACTGCAGAAAATTCTTATTGAGAGCAATGAGGGAACAGGAAATGAGAAGTAAGGGTTGAGAAGTGAGAAGCCAAAAGCTAACTTCAGGACTGATTCCCACAGCAGGTAAGTCATCCTCCTAGAAAGCTGAATGACTTCTACAGTAACTAAAGATTTACCTGGAGCTGTAGACCGAATTGGTGGAGTTTTCCTCTTGGCTAGGAAATTCCTCAACTGTGCCTGTTTCACCGGGGATAATTTAGCTGGAAAACCAAAGACAGTTACTAGTCTATAATCAAACTGTGAGTCAAAAAAAAAAAAAAAAAAAAAGTAATTCACATTTACAGTGTGAATGTCAGGAAGAAAGAATAAATTACCAGGTACTTTAGGCAGAGGTTTGGCATGTGATTCCAGGGTAGTTTTCATCAAAGCATTGCGCAGGCTTTCAAGGTCACTGTCAAAACTGGGACAAGGCAAAGCAATGGAAAACCATGATCAGCAGAAAGAAACCAACCAAATCAGGAACAAAAGGGGGCCAAAGGAACGACTAGAACCATTGCCTTATGTGGAAGAACAATTGACTTCTCTAGATACTGTCCTATTTAAACACATGCATCTTGAATTATTTTGGAAACTCTAAGACCCATTCACTTCTTCCCCGGAATTCAGACAACCAGCAGTACCTCAGCCTGGAGGCTCTATTATCCTGTTTACTATAAAAAAAATGTAGCTTTTAGGGGGAAACTTCTGAGAAGCATTGAACAGCATGCCACAGAACATAACCAATGAGCTTCTGTATTACCTAGGCATAGTTTAGTATCATTTTTAGGACTTCCTGTCCTCCCACACCATGTCCACAAAACATCATTCTTTGGAGGATGCAACCTTGCACATTACTGGGGGCATGAGACAAGGAGTGTCAACACCACTCAGGAACTCATGTTTCACATACCTTTGGGCACTGCTAAGAGAAGATGTATCACTGGGAACACTCCACTGAGATGTCTGATTATACAGTCGGAGCTGCTGCAGGCTGTTCACGAGCTGATTTAGTCTCTTCCTCTGCTGATTGATTATTTCCCGGTTATTAGCCAGGGTGTTAAACAAAGTCTCTCGCTCGGGAACTATCAGACGCCTTAAGACATCAGACCAAAAGGCAGGGGTAAGGACCACTCTATATATCTGGCCACAAGCAGGCACACATATACAAAGTAATTCAGTAATTCTAGCTACTTAAACACCATGAGGTGAAACATGGTTTGGTTTGAACACCAAAGCAATTCAGTTCACCTCAAATGCGTATCTCTCTTTTGGATATGCTGCAAGTTTATTCATTTAGCTCATTTACTTCAAGATACTTTATTTATTAGAAAGGTTTCATTAGCTACCACCAACAGATGCATTAGGTTTCTACAAAGCTTATTTTATAGGTTGTTTTTCTATAAGCACTATTTACACTGTACACAGAGATGCAGCAAGCTTGTAACATGTATGAAGCTGAAGAGTCTGAGCCTATAGCTCCCATTAGGTGTCTTAGTCAAGCTTTATTCCTAGACCCTTCGAAAATGACCACACTGTTAAATGGGAAAAGGCTTTTCTCTGTTGATTAGAGACTAACGCCCGATTCACTTCCAATTTCAGTTACTTACTTCTGCTTTCTCTTCTGTTCCAGGTGCCGATCCCACTCCAAATCCAGAACATCATTCACATCCTGAACAGCAAACTTCACATACTGGTGCAAGCGTCGAATTTCCTACCATGAAAAATAAAGTCAGCTTTTAATTCACTTCAAACATCTCAGTTTCACTTGGAGAAGCTGAAGACCCTTTGGGCTCATTCAGTCTAAGCCATGTGGCACTTCCCCATATTTCTGTCTGGAAAGTTTTATCAGCACAACAGAACCCAATATAGTGAAAATCTACTTATCAGTCAATGGGGTACCCACAGGGCTTAGCTTGGACATTTTAGACCAGCTCTCAACTAGAAATAATACTTTCCATAATGTTTACAAAACACTGCCAGGTCTTTACAGAAAGAGTTTTTACAAACATCAGGCATTATACAAAACAAACCTTACTTCAAATCTCATTTCCAGAACATGAGTCATTGGTTCCTGTTTTTAGAATGTTGAAACTTCTAACAATTGTAGGTGATCAAAGCTTTGCAGGCTATTCACATGGCTCCAATACCAGTGTCCACAGACTACGATTCATGAATGTATTCACAAATGCTCAAAACTCCCGCATTAAGGCAAGGAATTAACTTGATTTTTATAGGAAGGAAAGAAAAAAAAAGCACAGGGAGAGAAAGTGACTTATCCACGACCACATATTTGCACAACTGGCACAACTAAGCCAGAGACCTCTGGCTACAAGCCCTGCTCCCTAAACAAAACCAGTGTTTAGTCTCATTACTGTCATCCTTCCAGCCTGTCATGGCATGAATGTCTTGAACTCCGATCTCATAAAATGGAAACTGCAGTCAGTTTCAGTTCATCTCAACAGAATGCTCACTTAAATAAAATGATGAAGCAGCCAAGTAGCACAGCTTGGGAAAAATTCCACTGCAGCTGTTTTCAAGATACAGCATGAATTTCTAACATGACATACCCAATCAGAAACCAAAACCCAGTCCTACCGTGGGCTTCGTGTTACACACTACCAAGCACAGGTTTCCTCTCTCCAGCAACTATGACCATTATATAGCAGCAACTCTCTGGACAGCAAATCAATATGGCTGGACATCAGAAAAGCCTCAGGATCTTTAAAACTTCATTGAAAACTAATACACAAAGTTGACTAAGTGAGCTTTTCTCACCCAGGAGAATGGGGATGATGTAGACTGAACAAAATTTGAGTCAAACTGGAGCTGTCTTTCTTGTAAACTTTCAGAAAGTTGACCTGAAAGCTCTCTCCCCACATTCCAATCCACTTCTCTCCCACTCTGTTATTCTTTCCTCATGATCCTCTCTCTAGATCAGTGAAACAAGCATTTCAAGATTACCATCTCTCTGAAGCCACAAACATAGCTTGAAATGTCAGAGACATATTGGACATCAAAGCAGGCATACAATTAAGAGAGTGAATCGATCTACAGAATCCAGGTGAAGATTAGCAATCAGACCTAAAAGTAATTACTTTGTCAGCTGATTTCTAGTAACTGTGTGCATGCTGCTGATACCTACTCTAACAAAGATGACATTCAATTACGTCTTCAGCCTGCTAGTAGAAGTTCTTGAGGGGAACTTATCAGTGTATAAAAGACCAAGTATCATTTGTAGGGCACATTCACTCTATTTTGCTTAGGGTTAAATAGCCCTCTCGTCACCAGAGCTGTAACAGAAAGAGTGCTTCACCCATAGCTGCTTTCATGTCTTTGAAAGCCTCTTTATGTACTGATGGTTATCTTCCTTTGTGCCCTAGCTTTTAGAATATCATTTGGCTTTATGCTCCACCATCCATAAAATTAACCACACAATTCTGTAAGTCATAATAAATCATCAAATTGTTCCATAAGGCACTTGCTGAAGATAAAAATAATTCCAAGAACTCTTCTAAAAAGTGTTGGGGAAAAAAAAAAAGTTCTTTTAACTGTAATCCCTGAGCAAACACTACAGGCTGAGAAGGAACAGGATGTCAAGAGTCACATTCTAAGCTTAGAAAAGACTCGGATGTCAGGTGAACTACTTCCCTTCAGCAGGAGTTTTGAATCATCACTGCAAATGGCACTAACACAAAGCAGCTTTAGGAGGGAATTTTCAGCATTTCTTTGCAAACTCATAGAAAACAAAGCTCATCCTACTTTTTACTAGACTATGTTGAAACAGCAAATACCTAGGGCAGAACAAAACTGCTGGGTACTTGCACATGCAAGCCTCAGTTTTATTTTATTTAAAACTTTAGATTAGAAGTTAGCTGACATGCTTCATACCTGAAGCTGTGCTTCACTCTTGGGATCCAAAGGTTTCTTATAGAGCAAGTGTAAATACCCCGAGCTATGATTCCGTTCATTCTGTTCTCTAGCCTCTTCTACCCCTGCAAATCCCTCCAGCAAGGTTGTCTTCAGAATACTAATATCTCCGTGAAGTGACTGCAAATAGAAATAGAACAGATGGGATGAGGTTCAAAGTAACATTTTTTCATTGTCATCTCTAGCACATGGGCTTCTGCAAGTGTCTGCCTGAACGTGCAAATGCAAATGTCACCCCTACATTAAAGCTGCATAGTCAGATGTTCCATCTACATCAGTTCAGCTTTAGCAGGTTAAGTAGGAACATCAGGTGAGGAACAGTCATTGCTGAGGAATGAAACACTTAGAAGATACTCTGCTCACCTCTGTTGTCTCTTTAATTTCCAAGAGGAAGGTGTGAAGATCATCTGACTCGGTTCGCAACAACTTCATTTCCTCTGGAGTACCAACTTGGAAACAGGCTTTGGAAGTCCGGGCCTTCAGTTCCTCCATCTCCTTTTGAAAATGTGCAATCTACAAAGTCAAGCAGAAGAAAGTGCGGCCACTGAAACAGAGTGGGGTCTGCAACAAATGTTGCAGCTCTTGGATAATGTTTCTACTACAGCATAAACACCTGTCACTTTGCAACTAAAGCAGAAAATTCTTGAACATTAACAGGAAAGAATACTCAATTCTTCCAGCACAGCAACTGAAATTAAAGATGACTGAACCGGACACAAAAACAGCAATTACAAACCAGGCTGATAGGAATCTACCTTGGGAAAATTTCCATTCTAAGATACTGGCAGACACCATCAGAACATAGGTGAACTGAAAATAAGTGTCTGTGTACCTATATAGTGGTCTTACACCTTCTAAAATTAAGAAAACTGCTTGAAAATCTCACCTCCTCTCTGATTCCTGCTATGACAGGGTCTGAATCCTTCCACTGGTGGGACTGCTTCTCTAAAGCTGTGCTGGGGAGTGCTGATTTGCCCTGGAGAAAAAAAAAAAAACCAAAAAACAACCCCCCCCAACAGTATTACGGATATATCCTTAGCAACAGGGAGCTTAGAATATCAAAAAAGGCCTGCTGTTAGAAACTCCATTAAGACACCAGTCACCAGGGAGACAATTGTCATAAGCATAAATACTAGTTCCACAGTAAATTAAGACTGGTATGTGCATGTTTGAAGTAGGGCAGCGGACTACCTGGAGATATGTGGCTAAAGCTTTACAAAGGCAAAGGAAATCTTTGCGTGCTGCTCTATATTTCTGCTTTGATTTTAATATCCAACAAACTTGGTGTCTCTCTTAATACACAGTAAAGGCATCTCTTGACCACTTATTAGCTAGCAAAGCCGTGAAACCTCATTGCCAGAACAAGAGGAACAACTCTGATTATGACAATGTACATTAAAACACAGGTCTCTATAAAGACTTGCATAGAACATAGTTTTAGTCTCACAGATTTGCTACTATTTTAATGTCAAAAGCTAGCTAATTCTTTGACCTAAGAACATTCACGCAGTCCAATGAATTCTAAGCGATTCATGGGCCATGTAAAACATTCACCCTCTAAAGAATCCACTCAAGTTCCCATTACCTGAGTAGAGCTTGGCTTTGGTGCAGATGGCGTGATTTTGGCTGTCTTCTGTATTAAAGAAGGTGAAGGTATATTTTGAGCAGGACGTGCCACTGGAATTTAAAAAGAGGAACAGTAATTTATGAACTTATACAAAGTTTGAGAAAACAGGTTGTGATTATGCACAACCATAATCATCACTGTCAAATCCAAAAGCAATAGTGGTATGGGCCCCAGTGCAAGAACACACGTTCCCTAGGTGCTGTTTTACTCCCATCCAACTTCTCTGCTAACAGTAACTGTCACTCTCCAATATCTGGCTGTACCACTCCTGAAGGACCTCAGGACCTGCAGTCACAAGATCATTTGAGAGATGGAATATTATTCTGCTAACAAATAAGTACTTTCTAATTTAAACTCATTTGCGACCATTTTGAATTCTAATCACTCCAGATGCAAGATAAGGCACTGATTTGTGACTGCCCCGAAACTTTCATAATCAGAGCTGTATTACAGAGCACTAAAAATGGCAGAACTTCTGGATGAACTTAAGAAGCTGAATATATTCATTTCATGTATGGCTCCCTGGGGAACAAAGCGCACAAATGGAAAAACTTCTCAGTTTCAGCACTAAAGTCCATCATATCATTACAGTGTGCAAACCAGGAGGCCTGTTGCATCAGTAAAAGCAGCAGGAAAAACAAGAAAGAAGCCAAATGAAGCTCATTATGTCCTAAAACTTTTAGAACATTGTTTATAATGCATTATTCCTAACAATATGCATCAGACTCCTACCTGTGGCAGGCACAGGGGTCGAAGCCTTCAGTGGTGTGCTAAGAGAGGCTGCAAGGGGCGTGGACTGGCTCAGAGGACCTCCAGAAGCAGTTTTTGAAGCAGTTGAGAATGAAAACATTGTGGAAGTGCATTGACCACTGCTGCTAGCGGGAGAAGAAGTATCTACAGCAGTGAACCTGCAACAGAAAGCACAACAACTTTCAGCTCGGCACTGGTCCTGGCCGTTTCCCTCCATCCAAAATGAAGCACTAAGTTCTAATAAATTAGCATCCTCTGGGATCAACAACAACTCCGGCTCCAGATACAAAATTACAAGTGTAGCTTCTGGAGACAGGAGGAAGGAGCCATTCAGGATCACTTCCGAATATGTGGAGCCACAAAGGCTGCTACCATAGACCCACCCAGTAAGCAAAAGCCAAATGCCAGCAGAAAGCACTACCCTGCTTCAAAATGCACCTCATCATTTTGCACCAAAGCACCAACTATAGCAAATCTGAGATGCGCTCCAGTGTCATCCTTGCAACAAGGCTCAAACAGAAATTCTGCAAGAAAATATGAATTTCTATTCATCTGCAAACTTGGCTCCTCAAGGCAACCAATTTAAATATTCAGTCAATTCACAAGCTTATCATTTGCTTTATAGACAAAATATAAAATTTAAAAAGCCATAAGAGCTACCATCAGATCCTGGCGTAGTAAAGATTTTTCTAATTAAAAAATAATCATTTGAACCATCAGAATTTTTTTATGATGCATTTACATGAAAATTGCTCTCCACAGAAAGCAGCTCCAATTAACATAGCACTGCCTTTTAGACAATTCTTTCTAAAAACAGAGAGCAAGTCTCAGGAGTTGGAGGGAAGAGTAGGTATATGAAATCTGAGAACACTCATCACTCAAATCCGTTTTGCGTAGTTTCTAATCAATATTAGTTTTCTTTCAGTTGGCATGAACAAGCTTTGAAGATTTCAGATTCTGTGTTCAGTGACCAAGCATACATTCAAGAGCAAAACCAAAAGGTCTGGCACCTTTTCCACTGAACATGGGAATGGAAAAGAAATCCATCTGCTATGGATACAGCTTCCTCTCAGCTCTGTGACTTGCTCTTTAGGTTGGGGGTAAAGAACTTTCAACAAACAGTCAGAGAAACTTGTACTATCGCCACCACACTAAACCAGCCCCAGATATAAAGGATTTCAAATCCCAGTGCTCCCCGAGAGTCTTCAACCCTGATTTGCAACAAACCAAGGCATGGAATTACCATTTGATGCCTATGAAGCCAAAATATGAAAAAACTAGGTCTCTAGCAATTTTGCAAATTATCAGTCTAATTTTTGACATTATTGCTTGACTAATATTTTGCCCATGAATATAACCTCTCGCATGGGAAGCACTGAGGGTTTTCACAGCCAAGCCACTATGCCTTAGATAGAGAGGCTTCCTCAGTGCTTCCCTGGGAGCATGGGGAACAGCTGTGCATTAAATACTGTATCTATTTACTTCTCATTAAGGTTCACTTTGACTGAAGAAGCTGAAGGGACAAAAGATGACTTCTGTGCAACAGGTGTTGTGGAGAGTGGTGGCCCAGGTGAGCTGTCTGCAGCTGGTTTAAAGTTCATGGATCCAAACGAAAAGGAGGTGGCAGTAGCTGTAGCAGTGCCTGCAGAAGGAGCAGGAGTCATGGATGCCTTAGGAGAAGCAGCGGAGAAAGAATATGTTGCTGCTCCAGTCACACTGGGAGCCAGGGCTTGTGTGGAGGCATCGGTGACAAAGGGGTAAGGTGGAGGATCACTGCCTGTAGAGCCAGGCATCTTCACAGTTGAAGGCATAAAGGAAAAAGCAGCAGCTCCACCTGCTGCAGGAGACTGACTTGAGGCAGGTGCAGTAGGAGCAACACCTGGTACTGTGTCAGGCTTTAAAGAAGTTGGGGGAGTGGTTGGAGTTGTGGCAGTACTTCCTGCAGAAAGACAAATGGGAAAGGAAGAGACTCAATTGGCTGCACTGAATAATGGCAGAAGATATTGCAAGGCCAAATGCTATTTGATGGGGACACTTCAGCACTATCTTGCTCACTGGACAGACAGTACAGCAAGGAAGAGAGATGGCAGAGCCGGGCTTCCAGTCACCAAACCCAGTAAGTGACAGGGAACCTGCACAAAGTCCAAGCCACGATCAATACTAGTCTGTCTAGATTAATGTTGTCTGGAATTTCCTGTGAAAAGGCTTCACCTTTCTCCATTGATTTTGATGAGGTTCCTGCCATCTCAAATAAAACAGGCTGTCAGCACACAAGTCAGCCAGTGCTGCAGAGAGGCAGACTGCCAAACAAAAGCATTCTGTTTGGGGAAGCAGAAGCAAATTTGGGGTTAGGGAAGAAAACGGTGGGTTTCCAATTATTATTACATGCAGGCAGACAAAACAATCAACTTACCTGCCTACCCCAGCATAGGAAAATGCATACTTCACACTGCATATGGTAACACATATATAACTCACATAAAACTACTACTCTTCACCTGCTAACACAATTTTCACAGTGCTGCAGAAAGCTATTCTTTAAACAAGCTTTTGCTGCAGCCAAACACCCTAGTTCATATCATGGCCTCCTGTGGCAAAACATATGGAGGAAAACCATCACCTCTCTGCAGCACGCAGACCACGGCCTGGGTCTGCACAGTGCTTGATTCTTGTCCCCAAGCAGAGCCTGCAGTCACTGCTGCAGTTCCAGTCATACACCTCAAACTTGGCCAAAGGGCCTCCTAGAATTGCTTTGGCCCTGTCACCCAAAGGTTGATTGCACAGTAGAGTCTAAGTGCACAGTCTGCAAAGTGCTTGAGATGAACAGGACTAGATAATATCACACTGATGAGCAAAAGACAAAGAACAGTCCTGGGAGCACAAAACACCCAAGAACTGCTCCCCATTATCATTATAAAGAAAAACTAACTACCAAACTTACAGATGAAGATGACAAAGATCCACACATGCAAGTGTTTCCCTAACACACCAGAGCACTTACCTGCTGACTTTGGAACTCTCTCCCCTACTAACAGCAATGGCTCTGGGGTCACAATAAGTGACCTGACCCCTGGGTTTTGATTGATCATGTAAAACGGGCAGAGCACACCATCCGTAGAGAGCAAGATCAGAACTGGAGCTGGAGCAAGGATCTTCTCATCACCTGCCAGAGACCACATATGTAAGTCCTGCAGCAAAAGTTTCCTGTTCTGTTCCTACTGACATTGGCACCTTCACGTGACTTGCTTAGCACAATTATTTCTTACATTTCTCACTTCCTTTCACTTGCATCTTTGTTCCCTTGCTTCTCTGTGAATGCCCAATTCTCCTTTTTTCCTTCCTTATTCCTTCCTATTCCTGACTTCACGTTTCATAAATTCATAGATGAATGGGTTATTTTGACAATCAAATGTCTTGTCCCAAATGACAAAGCCCAACTTTCACCCATGAGTTCCTGTGCCAAGCCTTTTCATATTTTGAAGTAGTCCTTTTTCTTCACCTATACGCTGCTCCTTCCTTCAATCCTCTATGCCTTTGAGCAATCCCCACATTCCATTGGGTCCTGTCACATCATTAACATACATATACATAAAGTATGAAAGAGAATTGCTAGACAGGAAGCTTTTTAACTTTAAAGAAAGCCAACATCAAACAAACGTCCTGATGATCTGAACCTCTGATATAAATACTTGCATTTTGTGCAGCTGCAGCTTTAAGCCTAGAATCTGCTTCAGTTCAAATACTTTCAGCACAGTTAAAGGCCCCAAACCACTCCCTATATTTCTAAAAAAAATTTCTATAATGGTTTAACTGTGCTTAATGAAACAAACAAACAAAAAAAAGCAACAAATCTAGGATGTAGGAAAAGTCTGCTATAATCATGGTGCTTTGTTTGTCAGGCAGTGCAGTGGATGGCTATGTTTCTCTACCTATCAGTTCTTCAGGAAAAACATGCTAGGGAAGGGCAGTTTCCACATCGGAACAAGCTCCAGGACAAATGAGGTTTCTTTACAATCCAAACTTGCTATGAACTGTAAAGCCAATTAATGTGCAGCCAAAAGTGAGCTGATTGCACTCTGTGAGAACACAGAGAATGTGCTAGCAAAAAGCTTCTCCAAAAACCTTTCTAAAAAGTCTAAGGTAGCACAACCTGGGCTTTAAAAAAATCTGTCCCAACAGATTCCTTAATCCAATAACTGTATAGATTAACAGAGAAAAGGCTTCAGATTCAATTTGGCATTCAAGTACAAAGTTTGACCTCAATTCCCTACTGTAGGTTTTCATTCAGGTAAAGTTCTCAGTTAATCGGCACCCTCCTGTGCTCTTCAGGAACTCTTGACTGCAGTACCTTCCACTCTGCCTGAAGGCATCTCTGTTTCAATCTGTCTCTGGGTTTTGAGAGAGTTTTCAGAATTCACTAAGGTACAACACAATAGCTCAGATGTATCTTCAGCTTCAGCCTCTGACAAGGTGCTTTGAAGAGCCTTCAGGCAGCACAGAAGGTACAGCAATAATGCAACTGGCTAGATGTAGAGCACAGCAGGGTTCAGTCAGCACAGGCCCTGTGCTTTAATGCAGAATTAAAATCTACGCATTCACCTCAACCATCTTTGCTTTTTCTGGCTTTGAAACTAAACCCCTTTTCCTTTAGATCAGCACAAATGTACTTCACCCAAAACAGTTCTGCAAAACGACATAAGCTACAAGAATAAAGAAAACCTCACAGGCAGTCTGAAATCCCCAGTGTTAGAATATGACTCCTTTAAACTCACTATTATCCTGGCTCTGCGAAACATAGACATAACTCAGGTGCTGTTAGTGTAGTATCCCAGGCTGCTGAAAGCTTTGAGGAAGAACCGTATTTAAAACTTTGCCATTTGAATCCTTACACAGAAGTAAGCCCACATGTGCTGTGGGCTTAGTACAGAGAGGCAGGATGTGTGTCAGTCTCCCTTTCAGAATAATCTCCCAGAACCCTGTGCACCAGGCTGCCCCTCAAAAATATCTCATATATTGCTATTATTGGACTATTGCACAAAAAAGACTAACAAGACTTACTGATTGGGATGGGCATGTTGCTGGTGTAGTCTACAGCAACGCCAACAGGCAGAGTGTCATCACTCTTATCTGTCACAGGAAGTTCTGCTCTGCTGGAGTCCTCCAAAACCCATGATTCCCAGTTCTGCAAAACGTTAGATTATTATTTTGACTACTGTTTTCCTGTGATCAGCCTTCTTCAGAACTCTAGCCTACTACAGTTGAAAGATAAGACTGCAAAAAAGCTAGAGAGCATGTACTTGAATTTGTCAAATTAACAAATGCCAGAAGTATTAGGGCCCATCTCCGATTTGTGTGTGATTTCTCACACGTCATTGCATGTCAGAGTTAAGGTCAGACAGTTTTAACGTTTAACTTCAGTTGACGAGCTCACACAAATCACTTTATTATAGTGAGCTTGACCAAATTTTGAGACTGCCAAGTGAATCATGAAAAAATAGACCTCTAGTACTTGGTTCACAACATCTGTGTTTCTGTTTATCCTTTCTCTTTTGTTTCACTCAGACCTCTTATTCATCTAAGAATTACATTTATCTTAAGATTCTGCCCAACTCAGATGTAAAAAGGCTGTTTGGGTGTTTTTTAAAAATATACCATCTCAATTGTATTCCAGGTCTTATACAGGTTATACTTGCTTAGATTTTTGAGAAAGAGGACATACATATGCACAAATGCAACAGGAGCAAAAATACTACCTGATCCCCTTGCCTGGCAAGAATGCTGACTTCTGTGGAAGCTGCTGAAGCTGCCAGAACTAGATCCCTGTAAGCATGGACACAAAAAGGTTAAAAGATCCCCAGCTCCACAATTCATAACTAGAAATACAGTTGTAAATATAAAACTGACCTCTCCTCCCAAGATGAGGGAAACATGACTGGCTACTGTAATGGCTTCAGCTGGGGTAGAGTTAATTGTCTTCCTAGTAGCTGGTATGGTGCTATGTTTTGGGTTCAGTATGAGAAGAATATTGATAACACTGATGCTTTCAGTTGTTGCTAAGTAACGTTTAGACTAAAGTCAAGGATTTTTCAGTTTCTCATGCCCAACCAGCAAGGAAGCTGGAGGGGCACAAGAAGTTGGGACGGGACACAACCAGGGCAGCTGACCCAAACTGGCCAACAAGGTATTCCATACCATGTGATGTCACATCTAGAAAATAACTGGGGGAAGTAGGGGCGGGGGATTGCTGCTCAGGGACTAATTGGGTGTCAATCGGTGTGTGGTGAGCAATTGCACTGTGCATCATTTGTACATTCCAATCCTTTCATTTTTACCCTTGTCATTTTATTAGTGTTATCATAATTATTATTAGTTTCTTCTTTTCTGTTCTATTAAACCATTCTTATCTCAACCCACAAGTTTTACTTCTTTTCCCAGTTTTCTCCCCCATCCCACTGGGGGGGGGGGGGCACGAGTGAGTGGCTGCATGGTGCTTAGTTGCTGGCTGGGGTTAAACCATGACAGCTACATCACTACAGAACTTTTTAGAACTTTTCTTTTTTTTCTTTAAAACTAGTCACCAGGGGCTAAATCCCTTTGCCAATCAATGATTTGACAGACACTGTAGCATCATAAATAATGATGGTCCAAGTCAGGTAGTCAAAAAGTTAGGAACAGCTTCTTCACATAGATACACAATTAAGCAAGGCAAAAGGTCGTGCTTTACCCAACCTATGACTTAAAATCTCAAGGGAAACAGTTATGACAGATTTTAAACAATCTTATGTACCTGCATGAAATCATGTGAATTCTCACCAGACAAACGAGTGTGTTGGCATGGAGATAAAGTATGCAAGAGAAATGAGCTGTGCTTTCTCAAAGCATTTTCGAAATACCAATTCAATTTCATTTCTCTCATATTCAGGTATTATAGAGTACATATATGTGGAGAAGCACTGACCGCTCGGACATGCATAACAAGGGAAAGACCTTTCCGTGATTCCTGCAACTCACCATTCCTCAACATAGTTAAGAAAGTAATGATGCTGTCTCTCTGTGCAGCTCCCATAACAAGGCTCCATGAAATTCACAAACTTCTCTGGTCGCTTCTCTTCCTTTTTCTGTAAGACCAACATTAATAATTTACCTTCCAAAGCAGAAATCAAATAATCTCCCATAAAGATGACTGCATCAGGGTACACCAATAATTGCCACATACTTCAAGAGAGAACAGGCATCATGAGACCACTTGAAAAACAAAGAAAAAAGCAAGCAAACCAAAACCCTCCTCCAAAAGATAAAGGAACAAGAAAGAGGTTACCAGGGAATTTAGATCTCACCCCCCCCCAGCAATGAATAACCTAATACTAAATAAGAGTATATCATCAGGCCTAAAAATCTCCTTAACCTAAACAAAAAAATACACATACACACACACACAAAAAGTATCAGGACTCTACATCAGGTAAGGTTTTCTTCCCAAGTGTTTACTTCATAGGCCAGAAGTCTTCATGTCATAATTTGATCTCAGCAGAGAACAGGTTACTAACTGGTTTTCAAGTGGATACTACTTCCTCGACTCAATCCCCTCGACCCCAAAACCATGACTGACAGTAGTACCAAACTCAAATTTTACATGATGCCAATGTCAGTATTAAAAGCAACTTGCCATTGCAATAAACAAGTCAAACACAAGCAACAAACACTTCTGTTGTTAACTTGCTGGCACTTACAGGCAATATTGCTATGACCACTTCTGGAGGAGTTTCCAGTGTCCCATCAGCCGCTGCATATACAATAGTAAAGACATATGTGCCAATCCACAGTACATCCAAAACTGAAAGAGAAGGAAACAAGTTACCTCAGGCAGAAACACTTCAGAATGATACTTTCTTGTATATTGATTTTAACTGCGCACAGCACACAAAAGTAAATGACAAAACCAAATAAGGAATCACTAACTTCTAAACTACCAAGACAAAGAATTTCAGTGATTTGTCTGCAGAACGTCAATCTTATTAGGGGGAAACCTATTTGATCCCAGAAAGTTCCGAGACAAACCAAAAGAATGTATCTGATTTGTTTGACAATATCACAGGCGAGACAATGCCAGCATGTCCAAACATGGATGATGTTTTGGCGTATCCAAATGAAGTGTTTCTGCTTTTCTAAACTTACTGCTTTGACATTTTATTGAAGAGTCAAAATGATGAGGTGAAACTTACACAAAATATGAGAATAGGATTTTTATCTAGGAATCTTCATGCTAAAGGGAGATTACTTGTGACAGTGCTATTACATTGGTAAAAAAAAATAGCTTTCAAAACGCATATTTAAAACATTCTAGAAATAGACAAGGACTCTGGCTGACTGGTAATTTTTCTACACAATGCAGAGATAAAGCATATAATTATTTTTTCCAAATATTTTTAACTCAGTGTAATTACATAACCAGTGCAGTATACAGCTAAACAACTAGAACTAAAAACAACACGAGAAGGAACAAGTAAAAATATTTTAAATGAGAAAACAAGTTAAAAAGAAATGAAAAGGTATACCTTTAACAGGATTGTCCGAGTCATAGAAGGGAGGACAAGGGATTACTTTCTTCTCCTGCAGATTCTGCAAACAAAACTACTCTTAAGTAAAAAGAAAAAAGCCAACAAAGCCAATTGCAAGTTTTGCAGAAAGCCCAGAGAACTGGATTAGTGCAACTCGCCCACTCTTTAATATTCATCATATGCCACTCTGAAATCATGACTTTTCAGTGGCAAGTGAAAACCTTAAACTAAACCCAACATTGGTCTAAGACACTCTTAACATTACTGAAGTGCTTGGGCAGCTTCACATGGCTCACACCATGTGCCACCTGACCAAATTCTGTAGCTTGTGATGCAAAGAAAATAAAGCATATTGCAAACTAGTGAACAGACATAAGGCTTTACTAGAACAATACTTACAGGCAGATATTGTACCACGGTGCCATTTTGCTTCCCTACAGCCAGTTGCTTTCCCTTCGGGCTCCAACACACTAAGCAAAAAAGAGGATTTCATTAGCACTTAGGAGCCAGAGAGTTACAAGGCCCCACAAAAGCAGGACCAATAAATTAAAGCTGCAATTTTTTTCCCCTACAAAAAAACTACTAATCTGAATTAAACAAACAGGGAGTCATCTAGTCACAGAGAAAGCAAGACTGCACAGATCAAAAACCAACAGATGATGACTCTTATTTGCATGCTTCCTTGAAGATGACAGTCAAGCATAAGACAGCACAAACCACAGGTGGCAACATCTGACCCTAATTCACAAGATACAGCTCCTTCAATCAACTGGGAAAGAGCAGTTACATTGCAACACATTTTTCAAGTCTTAGGAACTTTAAATCCTTCCTTTTTGTGAAGAATTTTTTTTTTTAAGAAAGCTCCTCCCCAGACAAATATCCTGTCTTTTTACACCTATCAATCCACTTCTATTCTTCAATGTCCGACATTCTGTATGCTATCCAAGGCTGCCACTCACCAGACGTAACAGCTACAGAGGAAGGCAGTGTGGCATACACTTTCACAGAGTCTGTGACCTGCAGGACAGAGATGCTGCCATCGGACAGGCAGATGGCCACCATGGTGGGACTAGCAGGGTTCCACTTCAGGTCATTCACGATTGCTGCACTTCCTGAGTCCTTGGCCAGTTTGTGATAAGCAAATGCACGTTTCTGCTGTTTTGCCTTTTAGGAAAGACAAATATATGAGACAGTGGAAGCTGATTACAAAACCAAGTTCTCCCAAAGTCATAACCCCAAGCATTTTTGACCTTCCTATAAATTAATGACTGATAAAAACAAGAAGCAGATTTTGAGTTTACTGAACAAATCCTTTACAAGACACCTCCCACAGAGAAACACAAAATCCCACCCAAGGTATGCCTCCCCTCCTGCTGTAACTTGAAAAAAAAACCCCAAAAAACAGCCCACCACTTTCCATATGCTTTACCTGATTTAAGAATGTGCGGACATCAAAAAAGCCAATGAAGGAACCGATCTCACTGGATATCATACAGACGGACAGTGTGAGATTATCACAGCTTAGAGCCAGGTGCTGTACAGGAAACTTCATGGGAACTAAGGTACTCTGAACATTCTCCACTTAAAACACAAAAGGAAAGGAAGATAAAATGAAGGGGACCAATTTAAATATCAAGAACTGTTCTTGTAAAACCATACTGTTAGAATAAGTTTATGCAAAAATCACCAGTCCTATTAACAGCAGCTGTCAAAGCCAACACGTAGAAGAACTGAGTGAAAAGCAAACCCCTTCATCTCTATATCCCTATCAATACAGTCTCAAGAGTTGTCAAATGTCTAAGAAGACAAGATTCCGCTTTCCTTTCTCAGTAACCTGGAGGAAAAATAGGCGGACAGAGTTTGGGTTTTACCTATATGCAAATGAATACCCTGGGTGGTACAGTTACTAAAGTTAAGGGGAGAATGAAAACCATTTTGCACTTA
>JANZLQ010000055.1:14855981-14872360 GCA_026212715.1 Elanus axillaris | reverse complement strand
TTACCTATATGCAAATGAATACCCTGGGTGGTACAGTTACTAAAGTTAAGGGGAGAATGAAAACCATTTTGCACTTAGGTGCATTTTGCACTTAAATGGCTGAACAGTGATTGCTTCCTCTCTTGCAGGACAGTCATTTAGTCAGGGTTGATAACTCAGTGCAAGAAATCAGTCCCTCCTCTCACACATATCCCTGAATTGTACAGAGCTCAAAGACTGGCTACTAAGACAGCGTGTGGCTGCAAGGAAACATTCTCAGCTAGGAAAAGTCAGCCTCGCTGTATGGCACTGAACACAGGTGACCAAACGTGAAAGACACTTGAACAGGAGCCAGCACAGAACATCTTGGTGACATATTCCCAACAATAGTAATTTATTTCAGCTAGGGGTACAGCAAATATTATTCCTGCCTTCTCACACAAGAAAATGTTGTAATTTCAAATGCACAAAAGAGCATGACAAGGACTGCATCAGAAGCCAAGAGCTCCATATCATAAAAACACATATAAGCTGTGTCTGCAAAGACCATGAAACATAAGGGTGACTTACCAATTTTATTGGGATCTTCTCCCAGCTGGTTTTGCATGAGAAGATTTCTAGTGTGAAAGATCTGCAGGCTGCTTCCTCCACCAGCAAAGACCAGCCCATATTTGTTAGACACTGCAAGGAGACTGGAGCGCTCTTTGGGAAGATCATCTGGAGCATCAAAGATGCGGACCTTCTTCAGTGCTCTGAACTGAAAATCCTGTTGAAAAAGAGTTGGGAAGGAGCTGTACATATGCTGGCGAAGAGGAAGAGTTTACTTCAGTTTCTGTAAGACACTAAGTTGAAAAGCCTCTCCATGAGAGCTGCAAAACACCTGCCAAGGCAGAGTCCACAGCCACAGCATCACTGGCCACCCCATCGCATTTTCTGTTTCATCTAAGAAAGACTGAGATCACACCACATTTTTTCCATTGGCTGAACCTCTCTTCTACACAGCAGCCTACGTTCATAAAACCTGCAGCAGTTCAATCTGGCTGGGACACCTAACCCTCTCAGAAACATACCAAAACTGGCCAATCCATAGAAAAGACAAAAGCAAAGAGAAGGGAACAAAGCAGAGATACAACATCATTGATTAAAACTTGTTGCCCTAAACCTACGTACAAAGCACACATCTGCTTAGATGCATCTTTGCTTGCTATTGTAATTTATGACACACAGAGCAGATACAATTATTCCTTCCACCCACCACCGGGAATTACTTTGTATAATCAGACATATTTCTTGCATTCATTTCTCTCATAATTTACATTGTCCTTTTGGAAAAGGAGGAAAAGAATAGCAGAGTGAGAGACTAAAAAAATTCCAAAACCACAAACAGAATTAAGAAACAGCAGTTGTACTATTACCATGCAAAACCTGAGGTTCCCCTTAGGAGTGAGTCTCTCTTCCCAAGATGCCAACTGTTGAACAGAGCACTGAATCTAATGCCGGTAACTCAAATTAAGCATCTGAGGTTTTGTTTCCAAATTATTGCCAAAGTACTGAGTAAGTACATTCCTGCAGCCTAAGGAAGCTGCAGAACTCAGAAACTTCTGCAAAGCAAACAGCTCAACTCCCTTGTTTTTGAAGGTGCCTGAGCAAAAAGCAGCTGCACGAAGATCCATGTGGGCTTCAGGAATCTGTCCTGCAAAGTCCCTGCTTATACAGCCTCACAGTAACACTCCAGGAGACACAGTGATGGGCTAGGGTGGCACCACGCTGCAAGACTCCAGTTTACACTGTTCCATAGCAGACAACCACACATGCTGTTCCCCAAAGCAGGACATTCTCAGCCCAAGGCATGCTGACAGGAGGCCTTAGAAACACACCACTCCTCTCCCAAAATAAGGTTCCTCTAACTCTCACATTCTGCCTCTCCTCCCTCAGGCATTACCAGGACCCCCCTCCACCAGAGCCCAGGCCAGCCCCGCCCTTCCACTCCACAGCCTTACACCGGACCCTGCTGAAAACTCCTCAAGCGCTTCACAAACCCTGCAAGGATGCCTCAACAGGCCCCCACCATGACCCAAGCCAGCACAGCCACCCTCCACCGGCCTGTCAGCCCCACGGCCCAAGCCAAGTCCCTCCCACGGCCTATCACCCATCACAGCCCAGGCCAAGCCCTCCCCAAGCCCCGTTCCCCTCACGGCCCGAGTCGACCCCCCATCCCAGATCTGCCACCCCCCTCCGGGCCCAAAACCGCCTGTCAACTCCCCCACCGCCCGAGCCAACCACGACCACCACAGGCTTCCCCCTCACAGTCGGCCTGCTCATCCCCCATCCCTCACCTTCATCTCCCGCTCCGGGATCACGTCCATATCGTCCCCCATGGCGGCGCCAGCAGCCCGAGGCCCGCGGTCCCCGCCGCGCTGCGCACAGCCGGGAAACCCCTGCGCGCCTGCCAGTGCGCTCATTTCCGCTTCCGGCGGGGCCGCTCTAGCCACAGCTCTCCATGACTCCTCGGTGGTGGGAGTCCTCCAGCGGACACCACCCCCCCAAGTCCCCGTTTCCGCAGCTGCCGCGGGCTAAAGGACGGGAGGACAAACGCCTGTCCCTCACGGCCAGGCTTAGCAAGCGGCTGTGTTTAATAAACCCTTTTCTCCTTATTTCTGAGGTGGGGCCTGACCCGGTGGCAGTGGCTGCTGCAGGCTGCACCCGCTGCCCCTTCTGCTCCCTGAGGAGATCCAGCCCTATGGGGCTGCCCCCCACCCACCCCCCCGAGCCCGAGAGGCCCTGAGGGGACAGGCCCCTCTGGGGCTGAGCCTCGGCTGCCGGGTGGGATGGGGCCTGGGGGGTCAGCAAACCAGCTCTCCCAGCTGCGCAATGGTGGAGGCTGGTAGGGAGCTGCTCCACCATGTCCATCTACTCTTGGTAAGGGGTTTTGGTGCTTTTTCCACAGCAAAAGTTCAATGTTGCTGCAGCTCTAAGCACATCCCACTCCCATAGCATAGGCTGCAGTGGGAGCGCACGGTCCGATGCACGGGGTCGGTCCCTGTACACCCCCAGTTAAGGTGCAGCTGAGCTGGGAAGATGGAAGCTCCACGAACGAGGACAGCCTCATCGTGCTTCAGGGTCCTGCAAAAGCAGCATGTATATTTTCAGTCACAACAGGACCTGGGTTTCTTTCCTTGCTCACTGCTGCTTCAAGTTTAGGGGGTTCAGCCCCCACTCAGAGGGGTACATCACCTTAGTGCTTAGCCCTATGGGGCAAGGACACGTTGCGAAGGGCTGTTTCCAGCTCTAGCAGGTTGTGCTTGTCTTTTCCAGGACCAGAAGGACAAGGATTTCCACAGAGGCAAAAGCAGTGATGGCTTTGGGCAGTGATCTGAACTGTGGCAAACCACATCCCAATTTCCCTTGTGTAATATGCTCCCTTTATTTTCTAACTGAACAACAGCTTCAACACACATAGCCTAGAAAAGCAGGTGCCTTCCCAGAGGCTAACAGGCAGCAGAAAGCAGACACAGGGCTCTGATCTAAGGGCAATTCTGACCTTTTGAGGAACACATGGAAAAAGTGTACCCAGCCATTCCCCCAGGAAACCTGGTCTCCATTTTGATAACTCACATCAGACAAGAACCTCAGGCAATTGCTTCAAGAGCAGAGAGGAAAAAAATAAAAACCAAAACCAACCAACCTCTTTCAAGAGAAGCATTACAAGGGTCTGCTCTTGATAAACAAGTTATTCCTTAAAACAAGCACTACCACCTGCTTGCTTTCAGCAAATCAAAAAAAAAATAAAAGATAGCTTTCAGGAGGTGGCCTCTGCATTTGTAACACAAACTGCATGGCATTCAGTCAGTTATTACATATCAAGATCAGACAGTCCAAACCTATCTCTAGGATCTATTTAAGGGTTTATATTAACAGACTTGGAAACCAGCTCACTTAATCTGCAACCAATCACATGGACCACGCTTCAGAGGAGCTAAACTAAATACACCGACACACAGTACAGCTTCAGGTTTATTTTCAGTCCTTAAAGTAGACCGGTGCTGCTTTTGCTCATAATTTTTCTCTCCATTACAGTTTCAGTTTTCACGCAAACAGTAGTGAGATTTTTTTTTTTTATTTTATTTAAAAGTGCAGCCTTTGGCAGGAACAATCAGCCTAGTAGAGTTAATCATCTGTATTTCCATTAAAAGTCTTATTTATTAAACCACAATTTAAAAAAAAAAAGTTAAAAGCTGCCAAGAACATTAAGAAAAGAGTAGGGAAAGGGCAAAGAGCAAACATCTGGATTCCAGAAATTGTGTACGGAGCAAGAATCACCACAGTAACCAGAGTGTGAATAGCACAGTCCCAGCTACATCTGGATCCCAGCTCATACTCCACACTTACAGCCATTCTTATTTTGCAGACTTGAGGGCTGCAGACACATCAGGCAAGTGTACCCAATAGCCCCCAGGGAACCAAGCTGAAACACATACAGGGAGGTCTGCAAAAATCAAGAGGGACAGCTGCATGAGGACAGATCTTCATCTGCAACTGGTCTGGCAGGGCTCACAGTTTAGTCACCCAGCTTCCTTTCACCTGAAGGTTTAATTTCCTCTAGACCTTCCCGAGGGCCTGCAAAGGCATAACAGCAGGCTTGTTTCTGCACTCGAAGGACAGGACAGACAACCACTACCCATTCAGAGGTTATGCTCCTGATCAGATTCAAGTAGAGATTTTTCAGGAAGGGGGCCCCTAAGGTAGATTTAATCATCCTCACTTGCAGCGGCTGGTGTTGGACCCACTGAGATCTGACTGCAGGATGAACCCATGGAGCAGACAGAAGCTGTCCCTGCAGTCAGCCATGCCTACCTCCAAGCTCAAAGGCCCTGCAGGCAGACCTCTGGTGTCCATTCACCTTCCCACATTCACCTAGCATGTGACTAGGCCACAGAGGTGGGGAGCCTGACTTGTGTTTTGGTGAGGTCAGGAGGGGAAGAACTAGTCCAAAGTCAGGAAGCATAGGACAGAGCAGAGAAGGCACTTATTTCTTTGCACCCATGAAGCTGCTGTCAGGGGCTTTGCCAGAGAAATGGCCAATGTCTAGCAGCAAGGCCCTTTAGGAACCTGTCATGAAAAGCACAGCTCTGAATCCATAAGCTGGGAGGAAAGTAGTTCCTTGTCTGAGAATAGCAGGAAGGGCAGAGGTAAGAGTAAGATCACAGGATTATTTTTTTTTTTTGGGTCTCACATTACAATTGGTGCTACAGCTTCTGTCTAACAAATCAAGTTGGCTAAGGGATGCAGCAGAAAGACACGAGCTGGGAGTGTCCAGCTTCCCTTGCTGTTCCTCTAAGGCAAGTTAGTTGAAAACTAGGACTGTCCACAGTAAAAAGTAACAAAGCACAGGTAACCTCTGTTACAGACCAGCAAAGCAAACAGTGCCAATTTTTCATCCTGTCCTCTTCAAGGGAGGCTGGCTATGTCTCTCTCTGGAGGCGGACCAGAAGGTTTGGGGTTGCTTTCATTGGCTTTTCCTTCAAACATCATGACCCTGCAAAACACAACAGACAATACCAATGAAAAAAAGCAGATGCATCTTTACCCATCACTGGGGGTGGGATTATCTCATTTGCTGAAAAATAGTGTCTGCCCCCCAAGCAAAGGGCATCAGATAGTTAAGAGGAGGGAAAGCCAACAGAGGGCACTGCTGCCAGCCTGGCAGGCAGCTTCGCTTTTCCAGCAGCTTCCAGGAGTGGGTTCCCAAAGCCCCTGCTGGTTTTCCTCTCAGACCCCAGAGGATTAGCATGTTTTATTTAGACAGCCACTTCCGAAATCCCCTGGGCGCATACTGCACGCCAAGTTCTCCTGACGCATAAAAGCAAATACTGTCCCTGGACCACCTTGTACATAACCACACAGCTGAACATTCAGAAGTCAACACCAAGCAAGCAACAGCAGTTACAGCCAGGGAAGAGGGCAGAGACAAGGAGCAAAGCACTGGCTAGAAGAATCCCAACCATTCTGCAACCACTAACACCGTCTTCCAACCCAAGGACTGCAGCTACGCTGGGAATGCCAGCTGCCACGCTGGATCAAAGGATTGCGCCACTCTTGGGACAAGTTTCACATTTCTACTCCTGCTCTAAACAGTCCAGTAGACAATGGGGCGTCTGTTTGCAAAGGAAGGGATCCATCTGTGAAAGCTGTTGCCATTGGGAGGAAGGATGGAAGATACAGGACAGGCTGCAGGCTCAGCCTCCTTCCATGGAGAAAGAAAGGAGGAGCAGGGGTGTCAGAAGTCTGTGCGTGCTTGGCAGAGGAGCATCCCAACATGCAGACACAGGGCACTCAGTGGGGAGAGGAGAGACTCATCGCCAGCAAGCACATACTGGCTTAGAGGGACTATGTGAGACGTGGGAGCAAGATCCTTCCTCCCAACCTGCTGGCTCCTTTTCTAAAGCTGCCTTCAGAAAGGGGCAAAGGGGATGGAGAGGAGCAGTTCCTATTCATTGTGGTTACAGACACAAATGCAGGGCCAGCCTCTGTGACTGTGAAAGGCAAAGCCAGGCTTCTATGGGGTGGAGATGGAGCCAAGCAAGTGTTCGGAAGCCATTTGTTACAGCAGAACTTTCAGAGCCCTGTCGAGAGGGCAGAGGGGGCCGTGGGAGGCTGGTGCTGGCAGCCTGTGCCGCCAAAAACCTCTCCCAGCACAAGCCAGCTGTTTCAAGCATGTGTCCTCTGTCCATCTACTGCCCGTCTCTCCAAAACCAGGCAGGGAGGGAGCATCCTGTGGGAAACAGGAGCCAGCACTGCTGATGTTGGCAGGACCATCATTCACCACTCAAGTCCTGCCACCACCATTCACAGGGGAAGCCTGTGTCCCTAAAGCCAGCAGAAGCCCCAGGGAAGAGTAGGGAAGAAGTCCTGCAGTGCTGAGTGACTGCACGCCCTCGGGCAAGGGGGAGAATCACTCCACGTGGAGCATGTGGGAGGAAGCCTGTACTAACACGCAGCAGGCAGCTCTGCTGTGAGTGCTCACAGCAGACATGGGCTATTACCCTCTCAAGTCTCTCTGCAAACTCCCCCTTCCCAAGGGTCCTTGTCTCCCCTTCCATGAACACCAAACATGCACAGCTCTGCCTCCACCAGGCAGAACTTCTGCTTCCCAGCTCACACAACATGCCAGCTCAGGTCCTGCATCTCCCTCACTCCCTCCCAGGGACACTCACAGTTTAAGCACAGCAGAGCGTTTCCCAAGCATCACATTGACAAAGTCCTGGTATGAGATGGTCTCGCTAACTCCTCCAGTCACCTCAGAGATCATCTTCTTCAGCTCTAGGTGGGTTTTCGGAGCCCCCATCTTCTCCATCATCCTCTTGACAGACATCAAATCTGCAAGAGCAAGATAATCGGTGCTGTCAAGAAGTGACCACACTGAGCAAAGACAACCCTAGGGACATAGGCATGAGTTCCCACCTCAGACCACCTCACCTGCAGACACTAGGGCTGACAGCATCAAGGTGTTGCTGAAAGCCAAGAGAAGCCTTCCAGTACAGCTTACTGCCCAGTACAGAGCATCACGTCCCATTTGTGCACCTCAAGATAAAAGCACCACGCATGCAGAAGAGGGACAACTCTCCAAGTGCTCCAGACACATGGGGACACTGCTCCCTAGCTCAGAGTGTGGTGCCAAGAATCACAAGGATGGGGAGGAGGGAAGCAAGGCTGGGGTTAAAGCCAAACAGGCTGTGGGGAACAGGTACCCCTGCCCTGCCCATCACCACAGGCCATTTCCTTCCACTGCTCTGCTGTGAGCTGCGGCCCCTTCCCTCCCGGAAATGGCAGCGGAGCTGAGTCAGGCCTCCTCCTGCTCCCCACAGGCTTTCCTTCAGCTTGAGGACTGGTGGAGGAGGGGAATAAGGCAGCAGCCTCCTGGAAGGGCACAGCATGCAAGTGATTACACTTCGGTGTCAGCTCCAGGCCTGCAGAAGGCTGGATCTTTATGTAACTGGTGTTTTCTGGGCCCAAACCAGGGCTGCTCAGCTGAGCCAGACTCACATGTCCCCCGCTGCCCTCCACTACCCTCCCAGCAAAGCAAAGAGCTTCTCTGCACAGCAGTGCTCATGGTTTTATACAGCTTCTGCCTCAAGGCAGGCAAAACCCAGGATTGTCCAAGCCCTGCAGCTTCCTAGCTCTGGGAATGCTGAGGATTGAGAAGACCTCAGTGGAGAAAAAGGGAGAAGAAAAAAAAAACATTTAGAGCAAGCAGAAAAAAGTGGAGGAGCTAAGCAGAAACTCAGGAGGAATATAGGACTGAGAACAGCTTAGGTCTTGAAGCAGTTGAGGAGAGACTGAGGCAGCTGAGAGGCAGAGGCTGGAGAGCCAAGGAAGCCCCTGGCTGGCAATCAAGATCCAAGCAAGGCTGAACATGGGAAAAGCCCACAGGTTTTCCTCCTCAGCAACACGAGTGCAGAGTGAAGCAGCAGATACAGCAGCAGACACCACCTTAGCAAGCTGTTGCTTTTCCAGCCCAGCACCAGCATCCCTGAGTCACTCACCAATCTCTCCTTGGTTGTTCAGGTCAAACTCCATGTACTTCTCTGGAAGAGACACAGAGGCAAGTTAGCAGGATGCTAGAGCAGGGGGTATGCAGGGCTTTGGAGCCCTTCCTGCTTAGAGCAATGAAATAAAAGATTAGAGGATAAGATTGATATACTGCTGAACGCAAACAGTTCAGAGAGGGAGACCATCTCAAGACCTGGTTTTAGCACCCTTATCTCAATTCCAGGGCCCTGGAGTTAAGCACTCTTTAATTGTGGCTGCTTTTCATTTAAGCTGAAGGAAAACACTGGCATGAGAACAAGGTATCAGCTAGCCATGAATAGCATTAAAAGGTTTCCAGCCAGAAAAACAAAGCTCTGGAACAGCCTCCCAGAAGGAGTAGCAAGGAAAACAAAACCCTGAGCACTCCCAAAATGAAGCTTGATCGGATTAGGAGGGGGATTAAATGACGTAGTTGCCTGCAATAGCAAGGGACAGACTCTACAGTCCTCCCAAAGCTGTGCCACACTCCCAGAGCAGCACCTGCCAGGACAGATGCTCAAGGATCACAGCAAGAAGGCAAAGCCAAGAACACGCCTAGGAGGAGTTATGCTGGAGCAGGTTGTTTGCCCTTCCAGCCTGCAGTCAAACATTGCTGAATCGGGCAACACCAACATCCTTGGAGAAAGGCAGACCCCACACAAGGAAGTCTGGTTAGCTTTGCAGGACAAAAGCTCACATGCTGTAACAGACAGAGCACTGATTTGAGTTAGAAAAATCAGGATTTTGGTCCTGTGCTGCTTCTGACCTTTGGAGTGGCACACCTGTGTGCTTCCTACCCCTCCCTCCCCTGCTAGCTGTTCCCCATTTAGACTTTAAGCTCTTCAGGCAAGGATTTGTCTGTCTTGTAGACAATATAGCTCCTAGCACCGCAGGGGGCCCCCCATCATCTCAAGTTCTGCTAAATGAGAAGAACAAGATGCCTGCTGCCACCATCCATCTGTGCTGAGCTGGAGAAGTCTCCACTTGCCCTGCAGTTAGCACTCACTCCCCAGAACAGCCTCAGAGGACTCAAATTAAGTGAGAGCTCCCAGGCTGCTCCTTTCCCCAAAGGGAAAAGACCTTTTGCCTCTGCTCCAGGGACACCAGCAAGCAGATGAGCATGAACAGAGAAGTGGCAGGCTAATTTAAGAAGCCAAAGGGAAGAGGGGATATTTCACAGATCAGAGCCTTCCCAGAACCTATGTTTGTGAAGGAAAGTCCTGGGTTAACTGGACTGATAGCAACTACAGGCAGTAGGCAGAGAAATGGCTTGACATGTCTTCACCTGAGTCTCAGCTGGTACATTACTGCTGTCATGAGCTGACCAGGACAGACCTACAGGAATACCATGTACAAATCAAAGCTGTTCATGATTCAGGCAGGAATAAACATCTTCCTTCAAGCATTAAGCAACCAATCCTAGATGAAATTGGGGCTCTTGCATGTGCTCAGGGGCCAAAGCAATGCTTGATGTGGAACTGGCTCTCCCCACACCCTGCCCCACCATAATGACCTTGTGCAAATGAACCGCCACCTCCCTGGGCAGGGGTCAGGCACCCCAGCATGCATTCAGGGACACAAACCCTTCTCTGCCGTGTCCGTGCCCAGCACATGTTTTCTTTTCTTCTCAGCTGACACTTAGCCAAAAGCACAGAGAACAGAGGCAGCTTTACATCATCGTGCGCTGAGCCTCAGCTCACCCATTTGTCTTTCCCTCCCATCCCAGCTGCAGGGATTTGGTGGGGCAAAATCATGCGTGGTCCCTCCCCTCACAAATGCATTTACACAAACACTGCACGGGGGCTCCCCAGGCCTGGCTGGGGAGGGCAGCGGGAAGGACAGCAGAGAAGAAATGCTGCTCCCATCATCACACAATGAGCTGATTGTTGGAGGAGCAGGAGGAGGCGTTGGAGAGCGGGACAGGCCATGGAGGCAAACTCACGAGGCAGCAGGAAGAGATGCCAAAGGCTCTCGTTACAGGGAATTCTGAGCCTGTGACCTACAGTTGCAATGTTTGAAGAGCCCCAATTGTGATGGGAAAAATAATGTGGGGCGGCAGCCAAAAGCCAAAGCCGTACAAAAGGCAACAGAAAGAACGGGGAGCACAGGAGGCTTCTCTGTGCGCAGCAGGATAAGGGATCACAAAACCCCAGCCAGCTTCTTCCATGCTGAATTGCAAAGCCAAAATTCAAAGGGAAAAAGCAGACAACACCTGAAATGGAAGCAAGGTCAGGTTTTATTTGGTTAGAGCCAGGCTGAAGACAAACCTTGAGGTCAGTGTGACGCAGAAGGCATGTTTTCACAACTGCCTTCAGCCACTGCTTGGAAAGTATCTCGGATGTATCCAGAACAGCCTTGCCAAATCTTGCCCTGTAACCACTTTGGGGACAAGCTCCAGAGGACCCCAGGCTTTTGAGCTGTTTCTCTATCCCCCATCCCAGCAAATGGCCCAAACTTAAGTCCCAGATCTGCTGACCCACTAGAGTTAGGCTTTGACCAGGACTAGAGACACATTGCTGCTGTTGCCTTGGGTACCAAGGGGCTGGGGAAGGACCAGATCAGACTGAAAAAACTTTTGGGGAAAGAAAGTCCCCAACTCCTTCAGGAAGCAGCTGAGACCTCTGCTCTGTGGGAAGAGGTCCTCCTACTCACCAAAAGGAAAAAAAAAAATTAAAAAAAAAAGGAGTCCAGCTACTACATCATCCATTGATGCATTGGACCAACTAGCTTGTCGAGGTATCTAGACAGAAACTGTCCTCCTTTGCTGCTCGCCACAGTTTTGCCCACGCAGCAGGTTTTGCAGTAATAGCAGCCACCAGGCAGGATGTGTGTAGGGTGACATGTCCCTGCCCTGCAAGTGGGGGAAGCACAAAGGCTCATGTGGGAAAGCCACCTCTCTGGGGAGTGTCACCAAGTCCCACAAGCAAGGAGGAGGCATCCATCCCAGCTCAGTCACTTGTATTTGGCAGAGAATCTCAGGCTGGTAAGATCCATGTGCTGCGGAAAACAATCTGTTCAGAGCAAATAGTCAGGCTGAAAGGACAGGAAAACCCTCCAGTTCTCACCTTTGAACACTGCCAACTTCTCCTCCAGATCTTCTTCATCACTGAACTTTGGGTCACAGAGAAATTCCTAAAACAGAAAAAGAAGAATATCCCCAAGGTTAAAGATGCAGAGGAAAACACCCTAGAAGGCATGTACAAATGCAGCATTACCCAGAATGAGACCTACACAATTCCCAGAGTGCCACATTTCAGCAACAGTGCCAGGAGGCTTGAAAATTGGTTGAATCCCTCCACACCTTGTCATTAACATTCCAGTGCAAGGGGAATGCTTCTGGTGTCTCAGATTTCCCACCGACAGCTTGAGGGAGGACTGGACCCCATGTGCCTTTGGAATAACTGCATGAAACTCCCTCTTGCTCATCTAAGGGTGCAGTTCCCCACATCTCTACTTAAGCATGCACAGCATGGGTCGAGCACCTCTTCCCAGCAACAGCTCCTAGTCCTTGCAAAAAGCACTCTAGTCTCAGATTGCAAACTCTTTGGATAAACTCTGAGGGCTAGCCAATAGAACAGGCAAAGGTTGCAGATCACCATGCACCCAAGAGATGACAGGTATTTTGGGGTAAGGAACAGGCTCTCACTCTCTTAGACTGTCTATTCATTTTTCCCCCTACCCTGCACAGGCTGGAGAGGAAATCCTGGGTCACTTCTGGTCACTTGTCCTTAGCCCCACCTCAGAAACCTTCAAGTACCCGAGAGAGCAGACCACAAGTTGCACAGCCAGCTCCACGGCTATGCCCTGCCAGCAACACCCACCGCCCCTGCAGCTGTGAGCAGCTTGCTCCCGTCTCTACCCTCCCACACCGCCTAGCTCCAGTGAGCCCAGCATAGCTTAATGTGTTCAGCAACAACACCACATTCTTCAGTGTAGAAATCATTAACATCTGCACAGCTTATGCATGGCCTGTCCAGGATAAAACCCCTCCAGGGGTTAGGGTGGATAGAGGGCTGAGGCTGTTCCCTGCTGTGGGCATGTGTTCCTCACCACTGTTCTCCATGCTCACAAGGAAGGCAGGAGTAGGTCACCAAAAGACTAGGATCGCTGGCACTGGTAGTACTTGGGCAGCATCACTTGTGATTAATGAGATCACCACCACCACCACCCAAAAGAAGCCCCATCTGCAGGCACTAGGGCATCAGGACTGTAGGAAGTCCACACAGCTACCAGTAACCCAAATGCCCTCCAACCTCCAGAGCATGTTCTCATTTCTTCCAGAAGGAAGACTGAAACCAGCTATCCCCCAGGTGTGATGAGCTGTGCCAGTCTGGCTGCTGGACCAGCTCTGGAAACACTGCAGCCCCAAGCTGGTGCCTGGTTCCTGCTGCCCCAGCCAGCCCCAAGCCTTTCATGCTTGATCATTGCCTGCCACCCTAACCCTGCAGCACATGCGGCTGGACCCCCCAGCCCAAACACCTGGAGCTGCCCCTCCTTTATCACTGGGTCAGGGGAGCCTGGACCAGCCCAGGGAGTCCAAATGCCTCCAACCCTCACTGCCAGTTAACCACTGCTTTGGTGAGTCTTTTCTCTGCAGCTGAACTAAGGCTTAGTAGGAAGTGCAGTAGGACAGAAATGACTGCCATCCCCTCCTCCCATCTCACAAACTCCAGATGGGACACCAGAGTCCATGCCCACTAAACCAGCGTGACACAGACTTCCCTTATCACCATGGACACCAACTCAAATTGAGAGCTGCGGTGAAAAGCTATGTTCCCAGTTCCTTCTTTCGCTCCCCTTTGCCAAATCAATTTCATTTATCTCAGTTATTTCTACCCAGGGGTATCATTTGCCAGCCCAACACAAACGGCTCAATTCAGCTTTGAGACCTGGGCTCAGCCAGCAGCAGAAGTCACCAGAGAGGGGAGTAGTGTTACCTACTTCCATTGCCACCAAATATCCTCTGTAGAAGGAACCTGCCAAACATCACTGAGAACTGAAACAGGGCCAGAGCACCTCCTGGCCACCAGGTCAGAGCCTCATTCCTGCCGTGCAGGAGCAGCAGACAGCTTCCACCTACCAGCAGGAGAGGGGATGTGAGAGCAGAGTGCTGTACCTCTCTTGGAGCACAGAAGCAGCACAGAAATGGTGAAGACCAAAGGGAATGTTACATCCATATATGAAGGCTGAGGGACATGTGCCCAGGGGTCCAACAGCCCTTGGCAGCATGGTAGGAGGGCAGGATGGGTGACACTGTGCACACACCGAGCACCCAGTCCCCTTGCATTTCAACTGGAGGGGAACTGGAGAGCTTACCAGTGTCACAGCTCTGCTCCAGACCGAAGGAAGCAACAGGGGAGCGTATTTCAAAGGCATTCCACCCTCCACATTGTATGCAAGCCGGCCTGTGACTTCGATAAGGCAAGCACTCACAATAGCACACAGGAATTCAGTCCCCAGGGCCAGTGACTCAGAGTGGCTGAAGTTCCTCCTAGAGCCCTTTGCTAAAGCTCCCATTTTAAGGACCATGTTCTATTAATAAGAACTGCTTAATAAGCCCCAGCCTCTCCCCCACTCCTGCCCTGAACAGCCTTTCTTGGGCAGAGAGACTTTTCTAAGCCAATAAATGCAGCCACACACGTCTCAGCTACCTGCAAGACAACCTGAGCAAAGCCAGGTGCTTCCTCCCTTTCCAAAAAGGCATCTCCAACCAGCAGGCCAAGCTCCCACCGGACTGTTTAAGTGCTCAATGCCAGCCACCCTGCTTGCTGGGGCTGGCAAGGGGCTGAGGGATGCTCATGCCTACCCTGGATGGGAGAAGCAGGCACCTGCTCTCTGGCAGGCTGAATTCCTTCCCCACAGCCCAGAGCATTAGAGGGTAAAACTAGGCTGAAATTAATCTGGGCTGGATTAGACTTGCCACCTTGATGCACGAGGCTAAACAATGTGATTGCCGTTCCTCAGGAAGAGGGGAATGGCCAAGAGGGGATCCCAGAGGAGCATTTCAGGCTGGAAAAGAGAATTCAATACTAGGACTCAGCTGTCCACGTGTGCACTCAAGACACGGCCTGCCAAAGACCCTTATCCCAGTGAGAGCTCTGGGGTAGAAACCAGCCAGGAAAACAGGGCTGGGAGGGAGCTAAGTATTAGGATGAGACAATGAGATTAAGCCTGATAGGAATTTGGCCTGATAGGTTTTATTAGGAGCACTTTACTGGTTAGCAGCCCCTGGGGCTCTTAAGGGTTTGGGAAATCCCCACCCTGGCTCCAGCCACAGTATCAGCCCTGGTCTACATATCGGCTCTGTGTCAGAGGGAGAGGTGTGAGCTTTGCTGCACGCCCGCTCGCAGCAAACTCCCCCACCACCACTGCACAAAGCTAGCAGAGTGAGCAAAGCACAGCAGCTTGGGGTTTGCTGCCCAGAGCTGTTACAGCACAACAGCTTCTCAGGATCTATGGGCTGCCACTACCCATGCTATCTGCAGCTTGATTTCTAGCTGCTCAAATCTCCTCTCCTAGCACGGAGCCGACACACAGGGCAGCAAGGAACAAACAGCTCCCACCTCCACCAGTGGGAAGTTATGTAGCTTGTTTCATTTTCATCACCCAAACCTCACCCAGAGAAAAAGCTTGCCAGAAGTGATGGCTGCTTAGGGGAGGGATAGGAGCCTGTCCCCTGCATGGGAGGAAGAAGAGCCCCCAGCCCAGGGGCACAGCAGCAGCAGTGTCCCAGGAAGCATGACTTCCCAGACTCAGTCCTACAGCACCTACCAGATCACGTATCCACCCTGTGTCCGGGTGATACTGGAGGACAGCTCTGCAGCAGCAGAAACTGCAGCAGTAGGTACAAGACATTCCCTTCCTCCCCCAAAGGTCAATGCCACCTTGAACGCGTTAGACCCACCTACGTACCTCCTTGGCACAGGGCACGTCATGTCTGCCTTCCAACAACCAGGTTTCAAAGGCTCCTTTTTAGCCAAGCACTCTTACTCTACACCTTATGCTGCAGAACCTCTTTTCTACTCCTATTCTGTAGCATCTCCTGGTTTCTAACGATGTAATTCCCTTTCCAGTGACCTACAAAAACCTCACCTCTGCTGTCTCACCCCTGCCTGGGTGAATATATTAGCACTTTTCACAATCTAGACAATGCGAGGGCAAGGCAAGCCCACCTTTTCTTCCAGGCTCCCATCTTGCGCAGCTCTGATTTTTCCACCTGTAACACCAAGATACTGCTGGCTGTATCAGCAAGCGACCACCAAACCCACCCAGGAATGACCCTAGAAACCCTACGTTAATTCTTTCAAGGTTAAAACCTTCTTTTCACCCTCAGAAGGGATGCCAACGGAGCTGCCCCCGCAGGCCATGCCAAGGAAGGGACAGGGCAAGGCTGAAGCTCCGGGGAGAGGACCTCGCCTGACCCAGCATGAAGGGCACGCAGCCCAGCGTACTTTGCCCTAATCCAGGAGCTGCCATTCCCCCTACCCAAGGCTTGTGGGACGTCCAACCATCCTGGGCCCCCCATTCACCCACCACAATTAAAAACTAGAAAGGCTTGAGTCAGCTTTTCTGAGCAGCAGAAACTCCTCGCTCCCAGGAGAAGAAATCAAAGCACTCGATACTGCGGACAGGAGGTTGAAGCCCTCCGGTAAGAACAATAGCAACTATTCTTGCTGGGACACGTTCCCCAAGGGACTTCCACGGCAGCCGGCCACTGAGCATCCACGGGGACACAGCGGCCCTCTCCGACCCCCCCGGGCTGCGGGGAGCTGGAAGGGGAAGAACCACCTGCGAGGGCAACACCACGGGCGGAGGGGATGGAGAACATCCCC
>JANZLQ010000055.1:14834193-14855388 GCA_026212715.1 Elanus axillaris | reverse complement strand
GGCGGGCAGGGCCGGGCCGGGCCGGGCCGGGCCGGGCGGGCGGTGCGGGCCCTCCGCCCCCGCCGTTAACCCCTTCCCCGCCCCGCCGTCGGTTGAACGGGGCGGTCAGCCCCGGAGGAAGCGGTAGCGGTTGAGCTTCCAGCGGCCGAGCCCCCCGACGGGAGGGACGGGAGGGTCTCCCCGCATTGCCCGCCGTGCGCAGCGGCTGCGACCCCCGGGGGTGGGTTTGCAAGGTGCTGTGGTGGGATACACGCTACGGGGTGTGGGATAAAGCGCAACCGCTTGCAAGTCGGTGCTGGATAAGCCCTGGAGCACGAACAGCAGGAAAAGGCACCCACGGCAGGACGGACACGACCAAGCTGATGATGCGTGTCCCAGCCAGGATCTAGTGTGGGCGGTTGCACTCGCCCCCCTCACTCCCCCTGCTATCTCAGCTAGACATCTTTTTTTAAAAAAAACCCTGTAGTAAAGTGGGTTTTAGTAGGAATTGTCAGCCAGTTGCCCCACACCACCCCAGAGCCAGCTGCATTGCAACCCCGGGTGCAGCTACCCCTGCTTTTTGATCAAGCGGCAAGCACAGGTACAGCTGTGCCCCTCCTGCTGCCATGCACTCAGGGGGACGGGCAGCTATGTATTATATTAAAGACTTTTTAATGGATACAGCTCTAGGCAGGTGTCACCAGCTGAAAAAACAGAGTTCCAGGGAGAGCAGGAGGGAGGATGAACCACATCTTCAGCAGCAGGCACAAGGCAGAGGCTTGACATTTCTGTAACAGCAGCAAATTTGTGTGTCGATTGGAGACGTATAATTGGAGACGGTAAGTGGCTGTGGCTCCCTGCCTCTCGGCCAAGGCAAATCACACTGTGCTCTCACTGCTGCATGGTTTTGCTTCTTTTGCAGAGCTGTCCTTGGGCAGTGAGAGGAGAGCCCCTGCTGTTACACTCCTGAAGTGCCGCAGCTCTGGCACCCCACTCCTTGGGCAGCTTTAGTGCAGAATTAGGAGGGAAATGGGTTTGTTTGTGGTAGGAAAATCCTGTGTCCCTTCCAGACCACTGGACCCACCGCAGACAACGGGGTGGGGGGTGGGGGTCCAATGTCTATGGCAGCAGCTTCACATACAATGTTAGAAAATACTTTAGCAAACCTGATTTCCAGCACTGTGAGCAGAGCACAGGTAAAACAGGTTAAAAAGTGAAGTGGGCTCCAGCCTGGCAACTCATTTCTGGTCTTACGGGGGTGACTTCAGCTGCTACCTGGAGTCACGGCACAGCCAGCGCAGGGTGGGTTGAACAAGGACCTGGCTCTGCTGCTGCCTGTGTGGCCCCACAGACCAGCCCTCATGGGAGCCAGGGGTGAACGCACATGCCTTTCCTTTAAAGGCGATACAGCCACTGACCTCTGCCACCCAGTGGGAGTGACACTGGCAGGAGCTGGCCACGTCCAGCTGCTTCCCGTCCAGCCCATGCTGGCTGCACAGCCTGGTGCCACCAGCCAGCTCCTCTCCAGTGGGGAGGGTGTGTGGGTGCTGATGCGGGGCTGTGGGTGATGCAGTTGCGAGTGTCAGCTCTCCCGCTTCCCTGCCCGGTGCATTGCTATGCCACCCAGCCCCTGGGTCTGCCGGCAATTGGGCTGGTTTATAGCCAGACCTGGTGACATCCAGTGAGCCAAGTGGAGCTGGGACATGACACAAAGACCAGACTTGTAGGCAGTGGCAACCTTGCGCTACCCTGCAGCAGGGCAACAGCAAGAGCAGAGCTGCTCTTACCCTGCAGCAGGTAGAGGATGCCCCACCTGCCTGCCAGGAGCTGGTTAAGGGTCCAGCTTTGCTTCTGCTTGGCCCCAGTTTAGCCCTCTCTGCTGTAAACTCCCTTCCCCTGGGAAGCAGGCAAACGGCATCCCCTCCAGTGAGCAGCTCTCTGCCTGGCTTCACCGGGATTCATCTCTGCACCTCTGTGACCACCGCACATGAACATCGCACTGCAGGGTGCTGTGCAGCAGGACCAGTTTCCAGCACGCGTGCGATAGCCTCTCTCGTCTCCTCCTGGGGTGGGAGAGACTGCCGGGTGTAACAGCTTTGGTATGTTACATACTTGATAAGCTGTCCTTTCCTGGTACACTGTGATGCAGTGGGGAAAGAGGGATGGAGGGATGTGTCTAGCATGGAGGAGATTTGTGATGGTTCTTTGTTCGCTCCATGGTGAGAGACCAACGCTGTGATGGCTCCATATCCTGCACAGAGACATCAGTGATCCCTGGTAGCTGGTTGTCCCCCTGCCTGAGGACAGAGCTGGTGGCTGGAGTCACGCCGCAGAGTGCTCAGGATGCTGAGCCTGAACTTGTGCGGATAAGGACCTGGGGTGTGATATTGCATGGTGGGCAGTTTGAAGAGCAGTGGGAGGGATCGATGCTGGTGAACGCAGGGTGTCCTTTGCTCTGCCATTCCCTCTGCAGGGGGGCATGGAGGTGATGGGCCAGTGGCCAGGGACCTGTCACTGCCACTTTGAGCAGCCCTCGGGGAGGCTCTGCAAAATGTCCTCCAGGTTCTGCTTGTCAGCCCGGATCGCAGCCAAGTCATTCTCAAACGCCTGGATCTTCTCCTGCTGCCGTGCCGCCTCCTGCTGCAGCAGGCTGAGCTGGCCAGCCAGGGCACCTGGTGCAGCCAGGCGCAGCCACAGCCGCTCCAGCTCCAGCCGCCCGGCGCTCAGCACTGCTTCCACCTGCACACCTTGCTCCAGGTTGCCTGGGCAAGGAGAGAGGACATGGATGAGAGGCAGACAGCTGGGCAGGAGACAGCTGGACAAGCTCCAGGAGCTCAGACCCTCGGCACCAGGCAAACTATAGGGAGTGGGTGCAGCAGGGCATGGAGGCATTGCAGCTTCCCAGAGATCACAGATAAGTAAATAGGACTGTGGCTTCAGGCAGGGCCTGGGCACGTCTCTCTTGTACAGATGGGTGATGATTTCCACCCCTTTGCAAAACTTCTCAGATACAAGAGTCCAGGAGTGCTCAGCAATGTACCCAGATGATCAAAGCAGGAGGAGCTGGAGCAAAACCAACCAGTAACAAAGAGCAAACCCAGCCCAGCACAGCCCTCAGTTCCAAAGGGACTGAGCCCTTGTCCCAGCCCTACTCCTCCCAGAGATGCCAAGGGAGATCCGCGTCCCCATACCAGGCATGAGCACACACATTCAGCAAGCCCCAATACATTCTGCACAAGGGCTTTCGTTGAGACATGAGCCCTCAAGAAGCTTTGCTAAGAGCCTGAGCGATCTCAGCCGAAGGGCACCCAGCTTAGCCTGGATGGCCAGCGAGCAGGAGAGCCCCGGGCCCCAACAGCCTGGCCCTTCCCCAAGAGCCTGTACCCTGCTCCCACCCAGGTCTCACCTAGGCTGCTCAGCAGGTTGTTCAGGGTCTTGATGTCCGAGATGAGTGAGCCCCGGGCTTCCTGGAGACTTTTTGCCATCTCACTCACCTCTGTCCCCACCTTCCAACACAGACAGACTCAGATCAGGGACACTGTTGACCCTTGGCTGGATGGGAGAGGGGAGGGGATCCCAGGAATGGCCCCAAGACATTCCCCATACAGTAGACCCCAAAAGCCGGGATGCTCCTTAGCTTTGGGCTATGGGCAAAACCTTTTCCAGGCTCCGGAGTACACGAGCTGCATGATGGGACCCGACTCACCTGGTGTGCTTCCTCCAGGTCCCCCCTGAGCTTCTCAGCCACATGCTCCTGCCGGGAGAGCTCCTCCTGGGTCTTGTTGGCACGCGTTGCGAGCTGGCTGGCGTGCTTGTGGACCTGCTTGCTCTCCTGCAGCATAGCCTGTGCCCTCTGCAAAGGGATGGAGATGGGAACAGTTACCTGGGGACACGTGGAGGGACTGTGGCTGGCTCCTAGGCTGGAGCCCTGGTTGGGTGACTCCCCCGATCTGCATGCAGACAAGGGTGGGCTGTGAGCAGAAGCTGTATTTGGGAGCTCTGCAGCCCTGCCTGCAACAGGCTGGGCTCTGCCTCTGATGGCTGCCAGCCTGGCTGTGCCCTGCAGCCTGGTGCAGGCTCCCCACATGCCGCATCTCTCTGATCGGACCTTGGTGCTTTCCTCAGAGACTTGTTCAGCCTCCCTGGCTGTCCTCTGGGCTGCGGTGGAGGCAGACAAGGAGTTTCCCAGTGTCTTCTGTGCCTGTTTAATCTTCCTCTGGGCCTCCATCAACACCCTGTCCTGCACAAGTGCCATCCTCCTGCTCAGGGCAGCCTGGCCCTTCCGATGCCCTAGCACCTTCCTCATGCCTGTGGGGACAACCCAGCCATCACCAAACTGTCCCTTTCTCCCCATGGCACCCAGAGCCAGCACGGTGAGAGCCGAGCTGTGGCTGGAGATGCTCAGCCTTGTGCCTTTTACCTTGCAAGCTGGCCAGGAAGGACTCCGCTTCGGAGAGCACAGCTTTTCCATGTGAGACGGCTGAGGTGGCTGTGTCATGGGCAGAGCCAGCCCGGTCCTGCAGCTGGGGAGAGGAGAGAAGGAGTTAGGCCTGGGAGGTGGCAAGGAGCTGCATGCAGCTGGGAAACATGGGTCCCAGCCCACTCCCACTTGGCAGGCAAGCTCCTTGGGAAATCTGGGAGCCTGAGGAGAGATGTCTCCCACAGCATCCGCTCCTGACCCCCTGGCTGCAGGCATGGTCCCTCCGGTCACTGGAGCAGCAAGGATGGGGCTCACCCACGCCCTCGTGCCTCAGATGGGAGGCAGGAGATGGATGCACCCGGCACGCCCACAGCTCCAGCTGAAACAGTGGGTCCCCATCACTTATTTTGCAGGGACACCCCATGCAAGTGAGCAGCAATTACCTGCATGAAGCCATGAGTCCTCTGCAGCTCCTGGCGCAATCTGGCTCCCAGAGCCCGGGATGCCTCAACAGCCTGTTGAGCCAATGGCTCCTGTGCCTCTGCTGCCTGCTCCAGCGCTGCCAGGTCCCGTGCCAGTGCTCCAGCCTGCTCCGGCAGTGCCTGCTGCAGGGTCAGGGATGCCAAAGGCTCCATGAGAGCATCTCCCAGCCCGGAAGGCAGTGCTGCTTTTACCCCAGGTAAAGCTGGTGTCCCAGGTAGGGATGCAAGCAGGAACCTTAGCTTGGATGCTGCTCACCTGCCCCAGTGCAGCCACCTGCAGAAGTTTCTTGGCCATGTCTGCATTTGCCTGCTGCACGGCTGCGAAAGCTCTCCCAGCCTCCACTGCTACCTCTGCCACACCAGCGACCAGCTCCTCCTGCACCCGCTGGATTTCCTCGTACCTAAGTGGACAGGATGCCACTGTCACCTGGGGCCCTCTGGTCCCTCGAAGGATAGAGATAACAATTTGGGACCTGGCCCCAGACACAGATGTAGGGGGAAATGCTGGAGGCTTTCCCTGAAACACCCCCAGCACAGAGCGCTCTGGGTCTCTGCTTTGCAACACTGCCATGCAATGAGTTTGATGGGACTCAGCATGCCCCTGTTGGGCAGATGCCAAATCACCATGACCAAGTCCTGTGACAGGGACCTGGCCAAAGGCAAGAGGTTGTGGCGCCCTGCCAACCCCCCCTCTTGCTGTCAGCCCCCCCCTTGTTGCCAGCCCCTCACCCAGCCTCCAGCTCGCGCTGTGCCTCCTGCATCGCGTTCCCTTCCAGCAAGCTCCGCAGGAGCTCGGAGCTGGTGTTGGAGGCACGCAGGGCTCTCCCAACCACCGCCTCCACCTGCGCCGCAGTGTCCTGGTGCCTGCAGGGATAAGGGCACCCAGAGAGATGATATTAGGGTTGGCCTTCTGGGAAAGCAGTGGCCATCCCACACCCCCAGCTGGGCAGGCAGCCTCCTCTGCCTCTGCATGCCAGGGTCAGACTTGCAAGCATACCTCTCGGCTAGTGCCCGCACCTCCAGCGCCCGGCGGCTCCAGTTTGTGGGCTGCTGAGGGATTTCCTGGGGAATTTCCTTGAAACACAAATGGCAGGAGTGAGGCCCCAGTGGGGAGCAGGGACCCCCTGGACTCTGCCAGCCCAGCACCACCAACAACCTCCCGAAGGGCTGGAGGAGGTTTGCAAACAGAAGCAAGCAAGGGAAATAGCTCCTCTTGATGCAGCTGCAAGGAGGGCTATACCCACACAGATCCCAGGCTTTCCCACTCACCCGCTGTGCTGGGCACATGCCACCCACTAGTCCTGCACATCCCACTGCCCCCCAGGATGGCCACCAGCCCTGCCGGGAGCCCAGGACCAGTGGGAGCCCGCACCGTGGTAGCCAGGGTGTCCGCAGCATGCAGGATCTCCCGCTGTGCCGACCGCAATACAGCCCCAATCTCTGACAGCAGGATGCAGGTCTTTGGGGGTCCGTGGCCAGAGCAGCCGGTGGCCTTGCTGGTGTTGCTGAGATGGCGTTGTGCGGTGCCCAGCACCCCTGCCAGCCGCCCCACCTGCGTCAAGAGGGCGGCCCGGGCACCTGCGGGCAGCACAAGCAGCTGTTCGTTGCCCACAGAGGTGCTCAGGGCTCCCCACTTGCCTGGGGGGCTGCCCCATGCCTCAGCACCCCCCCTTCTGCCTGCTAATGAAAGGGGAAGAAGGCCTTTCCCGGGTGCTCAGGAGGGACTCTGTGATGCAGCACCCAAAGGGCACCCCGTGGGCCGATGCTCAGTCCCCGGTAATGCCCATCACCAGCTGCTCCAAAACCTCACAGGTGCAAGCATCCCGTTCTACACAAAAAGGCATGGCCCTCCTGGCTGCCCTCCCCGTCTCCGTCACCCCATTGCCCATGCTGAGCCCAGCGCTGACCTGGGACCTCATTTCACCCATCCAGCGTGTCACAGCACCCTGCGGGAGCAGAGGGTCCCCAGAGGGGTGAAGGAAAGGGGTGTCCCCCGTACCTTGCAGGAGGAGAGGGCTGGGCAGCCCGTCTCCCCGGGGTCCATCTCCCAGCACAGGGGACTGGCCCGGGCGGGCATCGCAGCTTGTTTCTTGCAACCATTCCTCCATCTCCTGCAGCCTGGCCTTCAGCTGGTCAGCCTGCGGGCGAGATGTGGGGGGACATGGGGGGGACATTGAGGCAGTGCAGGGGCTGGGATGCTGCACCCACCTTGGCAGGGCACGGGCCGTACCTCATCCTTCACCAGCCCATAGCAGGCAGGACACTGCTGGCAGCGGGATCTCGGTGGGTCGAGGAAGAAGTTGGCCTGGCACTGGTCGCACTTGTAGCCCACGAAGCCGGGGCGGCAGAGGCAGGTGCTGTTCTCGTGGCACTGTGGGGTGATGGAGCCCAGCGGGGAGCAGTTGCAGGCTGCAGTGGTGGCAGAAAGACATCATGCTGCAGCTGCCAGCCCCAGTTTTGGGACCAAGGCGTGGACCCCATCCTTGTTACCTCGGCAGCCCCTGGCAGAGAAGCCAAAGAAGCCGTGGTGACATCGGTCACACTGCTTCCCCGTGACGCCGGGCTGGCAGGAGCACTGCCCCGTCAGCATGTGGCACCCGCTCTCCTGTGACCCCGTCGGATGGCACTCGCAGCTGGCACCAAGAAGTAAAGGGTGATGAGCGAGCAAGAGATGCAAAGAGCAAAACCAGAGCCAGAGATGCAGCCCCACACCGTGCCCACATACCTCTTGCACCCCACAGCAGGCTGCAGGCCGTAGTAGCCAGGCTGGCAGAGCCCACAGGCTCTGCCCGTCACGTGCGGGAGGCAGCGGCACTGGCCCGTGCTAGGATCGCAGCCCTCCTGCCCCAGGGCTGAACCGTCAGGGTTGCAATCACAAGCTGTGGGAGACAAAAAACAGCTTACATCCCAGCACGGGGCTGGCAGATGGGGCACCGGGGCTGAGCCCCCCAGTGTGGAGGGCCACATCCTCCTCATCAAACAGGGCTCCAAGAGGCTGAGCCCCTGCAGACCAGGATATCTCCAGGTGAAGGACAGCAGCGGAGAGAGGGGGCAAAGGCCATTCCTGAGCATTTGAAACCAACCCGGACCATCAATCAGCCCCTAAACCCACTGGGCATTCCCTTTCCACCCTCTGCCTCCACTGCTGGGAGGATTTTGGCTGCAGTGGGACTCAGAGGAGCAGGGCCAGCCCCCGGGGCCATACGTACGTGCACATTTCCCGGCAGGGTCGGGAGCCAGCGCGTCCCCGTAGAAGCCCAGCTGACACCTCTCGCAACGCTCGCCCGTCGTGTTGTACAGGCAGCGCAGGCACCGGCCGGACACAGGGTCGCAGTTCCCCACGGCATTGAGATCCACGTTCCCATGACACTGGCAGGGGATGCAGGGATGCACGGGGCCCCTCTGCCCCAGGGGGTCCCCAAAAAAACCATCATCGCAGAGCTCGCAGCGCTTTCCTGGGGAAGGCAAAAAGATGGGGAGTATCTGGCTATGTTGGTGCTACCCTCAGCCCCCTCACCTGCCCACCCTCAGCCTCACCTCTCTGTCCCGGGGGGCAGTGGGTGCAGACCACCTCCCCACTGCCAGGCATCTCGGTGCAGGGTGAGTGGCCGGGGCAGGGGCATGGCTTGCAGTCATCGAAGCGCCCTATGAAGGGGTTGCCATAAAACCCGGGGCTGCAGCGCTCACAGGAGGGACCTTCTGTATTGTGCAAGCACTGGCAGTGCCCTGCGAGGAGGAAAACGGAGCTAAGGGTCTGCAAAAAACCCAGCCCCGAATAACAGCGGGGGCCACGGGAGAGATGGAGAGGCAAGTGCTGAGCATGGCACACTGCGGGTGCCAAAATGGATGCACAGCTCCAGCCAAGGGATCACACTGGGATTGCCTGTCCCCAGTCAGGACCCGGAACATTTTCCCTCCATGCCCTGTCCTAGCTCAAGAGAGAAGGTTTTTGGAGAGGATGCTGGGCCCCAGCGCCAGCCCCACGCTCCCCCGCAGCTTGGGGACGAGGCAGTGCTGGCCCACGGAGGCAGAACCATCAACATGTACAGAGTCTGTCGGCGCCTGCGATAATCGACAACACATTTCTCAGCGACGAGGCGCATCGTTTCCAGCCTGTCATGGAAAACACAAGCAGCCGGCCGGCACCCAGCAGGGAGCGAGCGTCTCCTTGCGAGCCGAGCCGGTGAGTCACAGCCTTCTGAAATCAGCTGGGAGGAAGAGGAGGAGGAGGAGGAGGAAGGATGCCCAAGGAACCCCCCACCTCCAGGCAGATGCTCTGCTTGACTGGAGAGAGAGAAGGAGCCAGCGGGAGGATTTTTCCCCATGATTTGTGGGGTCAGGTCATACCAGGCGGGTTGTGCAGAAGGGAACGGGTGTTTTTCCATTTTCCCCACATTCAGGCGGAGCCGGATGATGGAAAAGAAAGGAAAAGTGGGTGGCAGGAAGGAGTGGAAAAATAAACAAAAGGAAGCATGCGGGCTGGCTCAGGATGGCAGCACTTGGGCTGGGACATCAAAAGCCTGGCCCTGGCCCTGGGGATTGTGCAGTCGGCAGTGCTAGCCCTGGCTCTGTGAGATGAGGGACAAGTTTGCAGAGCTGCTGCCTCATTTCTGCTGGCAGGGCAGGGTCACTTGCTGAGCACAACACCTCTTCCAGCCCTTTCCATGCTGGCCATACACTATTGTCGCTCCTCACCGAGGGGAGCCGGCCAGCAAGGAACCCCAAGGGGCTCTGTCCGGGTCCCAAATGCATCACCTTAATTCCAAGCTCTTTTCAGCGCTGATCGGAGTGTTGCTTTCTGCAGGGGTGGACGGTGAGCAAGGCAGGATCTCATGAGCCCCTCACAGCTCTGATCTGCCTTTCCCCTGGGCTGACAGCAGCGAAGCTGGTGCTGGATTCACGCAGCCACCTCAAGCTCCAGGGCAGCGGTTTGCAATCCTGTCCCCGTTCCCTAACCAAAGCCATCCAGACACTGCCTGGCAGGAGAGGGGAGAGCCAACACCCTGCAAACAACCCCAGACACAGCCATGCTGCCCTGAAGTCTTTGATTTTGCTTTTTCCTCCCTTGAAGCCACAGTCTCTGCTGCAGTCACGCTCCTCTGAGCTGAATCTGGAGGCACAGCAGGGCTTGGGCTGGCAGCACAAGACCCGGCTCCTCTGGTGCTTTCCTGCAAGCCTGGCACTGCTGTTTTCCTGCCCTTTTACTTGTTTCTTTGCTCAGGTTCACCCCCAGTTTGGAGGCATCAGGGCTGTGCCCAGTCCTGCTCCCCTCCTCAGGCAGTGATGCTGCCTGCGAGACTTGTCCTGGCAAAACCCTCTGCCTCTCTCCTGCCTCCCCACTCCTCTGATGACTAGCACCCTTCCTTTCTTCTCCTTTAAGGTCATAAAGTACCATGAAAGATGCCTCTCTTGTTATAAATTACCACCGTTACTGCACTTCATTAATTATCTCTGTCTTTGCAGTTATGAACCCAGTCCCTACAACCAGCCAAGCAATTCAACTTGCAAGTTTTGGGTACCGCAGCCTCACAGATGGTTTTCAGCATCCCTCAGAAACAAGCAGATATCGATTTGTCACCCGTGCACATAGCGACAGGGCAAGTGCGTGTGGGGGGGGGTGCGTACCTCCGAGGGGGTCACAGTCCCCGTGCTGGTTGCAGGTACAGGGCACGCAGCTGATGAAAGGGCCACCAAAGGGGATCTCCCGCTTGAAGCCGGGTGCGCAGGACTGGCAGAACTGCCCGGTGTAGCCCGGGGGACACATGCACTCCTCCACCCAGCCCGCCTGTGCCCCCGGCCCGGGGCGAGCAGACGTGAGCTGGACCTTGCTCAGGGACAGCCTGCCTGCTAGAGGGGAAAGCAGCGTGAGAATGGGATGGCACATCCCCCGGCCCTGCTCTTTCCATCCTGCCTGGAAACGCTCCAGACAGGTGTAGGAGACTCCAAAATACCTCCTGGACAGCCCAGGGGTGTTCACAGAGAGGAGCCAGCCCCTGCCCCAACACACCCCTGGCAATGCTCCTCGTCTCTGAGGGCCTGATGCTGCTTCGATATCCCCAGCCCCATCCCAGATTGGTCCCCGTGGGGACATTGCATGGAGCCACCCACCTTGCATAGGGCCATGGCTCACGCGGAAGCGGAGGGTGGTCAGGTTAGAGAGCAGGCGCTGGAAGCTGAAGGCCGACAGCGAAGGCTCCGCACCCTCCTCTGCCTCATGCAGCCTGTTGGAGAATGAACGTGGGAGGAAGGACAGGGCCAGCCTGACAGCCGTGCACTGCAGGACAGCTCGGCTCCCTGACCGGGACTCAGGCGCAGCGATGGGGAGGGACACAGTTAAATCCCCAAGGAGGTGCAGGGAGCAGGGCTGAACCCCAAAGCACAGGGCAGCCCGGGCAAAGTCAGACACATGGTGTCCCAAACCCAGCCGAGGCTCCCCAAAGTGCCGTGATGGGTACCTGAAGGTGACAGCCTGCTTTCTGCGCTGGGGCTGGCTCTTGCTGCTGGACATGGTGACCTGCATCCCCTCACCCTCCAGCACCAGTTGGACCCGGAGCAGGGGCACCCCGGTCTCCATCCCTGTCTTGTTCCCCTCCACTCCCAGCAGCAGGGACAGGAGCTGCCCATAACTGAGACGCTGGTTCTGCAGAAACTTCTCTGCGAGGGGAGAGAGGAGCAAAGTCTGTAGGACATGGAGGTACCAAGTCTGCTGGTACAGTCCTGTTCCCACCAGCATCACCAGGAGGCATGGTCACCCTCCTAGAGCAGGGCCAGCTCCAACCTGCCCTCCCAGGGTCCCAGTCCACCACTCCAATCCCCCCCACTGCCCTGTGTTACTGAAACATGCTCAGCTCTGGGATTGAGCCCAGTGCCTCACACACCAGTGCAGCAGTGGGCTGTCCCACAAGAGCACCCAGGAGTCCCCATGGCAGAGCAGGACCCCAGGAACCCAGCACACATGATACCTGGTGCAAGAAAATCCACCGGCTCTTCTCCATCCCACTTGGTGACGATCTCCCCATCAGCCCAGTGCAGAGGCAGGTCTGCGATGCCCGGAGCGGCGGCAGCCCAGCCCTCCAGCCCTGCGGGACAGCACAGAGCAGCAGTGCAGGGGCAAAGGGGTGCTGCTTTCAGGGGCTCTGTCCCTCCTCCCGAGATTCTGCAAGGTCTTGTAAGGGGCCAGTGTTTTGTAATATCCCGCTCTGCTCGGGCTCTGTGCTCTCATGCACTGGAGAGTGGGCCTAGCCAGCCCCTCCCTCTGTTTATTTTCTTAGATTTGGAGGAAACTATTATCTTTAAACTTTCGCCCTCCTTCCTGTGCTGCAGTTCCAATGTTACTGTGGGCTGGAGAGCACAGGAAGCCCAGGGAGAGATGGGGTGAAATTGCATTAAGTCGGTTTTCTTCAGAAATCAGTTAAAATCCTACCCCCCACCACTCCCCAGAGTGAGTTATTTCTTCCAGCCCCGGGTGCCCGCAGGACAAACACTTGGAAATCCCTCCCTGGCTCTTGAGTGGGCTGCACTCGATTATCAAATCATCCCGAATTTGGACCCTTTCACCCAGCACTGCTCCAGCTCAGCTGCGGACTGGGGAGCGCTCTGGGGAGCAGGGCTTTAGGAGGGTGGGTGGCTGCGTCCTGCCCCACGCTGCCCGGCCACGCTGAGCCTCTTGCAACCCAGCCCGGGGCTCTGCCAAACCTGTCCCTGAAGGAGCAGCCCCAAATTGGCTGCATAAAGGCTGGAAAAAAGGCTCGGTTTAAAGCCTGGCTCCATTTCAAGGCCGTGGAAGACATTACAGCGGTACAGCAATTGGCAGCATGGTTTAGAGGCAATCAGGATAAACCCGCGCCTGGCGTGTTTGCATCCATCTGCTCGCTGGCGCGCACACCCCGTCGGGGTACAGCCGAGGCAGAGAACCGGGCTGCCGGCGATGGGTGCCCGTACCCTGCCGGGGTGCAGCCGGGGGTCCCGGCGAGCAGGGGCTGCAGTAGGTTTCGCCGTGTGCCCGCAGCCTGGGCTGCACGTGTCGGGCTGCGCGGCAGATGGCAGGGCTTCCCCGAACATCCCGCACGCATCCATAGTCCTGCCACGCACAGCCCTGGCTGCAGCTGGACAAGAGCACCCCATCCCGCTCCCCCAGCCCCCCGTCTGCCCTACCCCATCCCAGCCGAGGATGGGGAGAGGAGGGAATAAAGGGGAAAGCTGCCACCACGCTCCATCCTTTTAGTTTTTCTGAGCTGGTTTTTAGGGCTTCTACAGTCCCTGGTGTGGTGGGATGGACGTGCCTGGCCCTGCAGCCCTCCCTGAGCCATGCACAGCCCTGGGAGCAGGTTGGCATGGAGGGATGCCATGGGGAGTCAGGGAAAGCCTGTCCCCACAGAGCTGGGGGCAAAAGCAGAGGTTTAACAGCAAATAGGGGTGAGCCAGAGAAAACCCCCTCCCACCGCCAACACCAGTTAGCCCCAAAGGGGGATGCTCAGCCCCAGCCTTCCCAAACTGCTGAAATTTTTTGGCTGGAGTTGGTGCAGCTGTGCCCTCTGTTTCTTCCCAGGGCTGGGGGGTCGGTACCTTGGCTGAAGTCGGAGACGACGTGGGTCACCTCGTAGCCATCTGCCACCGTGCAGGTGGTGGAGTGGCCATAGCAGAAGCAGCTGGTGCATCCGGCGGGGTTGTGGGGCTGTAGGTTAAACCAGCCCGGCTGGCACCTGGGCAGGGAGGGGAAACGGGAGCAGGTGGCATAGGGCAGGCAGAGCCACAGGGGACCACAGCAGCATCCCAGGCGGGGACACTGGTGGCAGCTCCAAGTGAGCCCAGTCCCAGTGGTTCAGAGGGATGCAGCTCCACTTTGCAGGGAGTGACCTCGGAGGATTCCCATCCCAAGGTCTCTGTGAGGGGTCATGTGTAGGGGCTGGGGAAGCACCAGTTCCCCATGGGAGTGAAGACACCTGCCCTGCACCGACCACCGAGCCTCGGCACAGAGCCCAGCCTGGAAAGGGACAACAGTCACATCCCCATTCTGGGGCCACAGTGCTTACCTGTTGCACAAATGCCCCTCCACCCTCTCCTTGCAGTTGCAATGCCCTGTGTTGGGGTCGCAGGTGCCCACGCTGCCCGCTGGGTCGCAGGTGCAGGGTCTGGACGGGGCAAGACAAAGGCACAAATTGAGCCCCGATCCCATCCTGCTGCTCCTGCCCAGGTCTGGGCTCCTCCTCACCTGCAGCCACCTTCGCTGAGGCTGTGGTAGCCATCCTTGCAGCGCTCGCACTTCCAGCCCGTCACGTTGGCTTTGCAGAGGCAGGTCCCCGAGCTATCGCACTGGGGCTGCAGGGAGCCTGTGGAGACCCCAGCCAGCACTGAGGTTCAACCCCAGCCAGGGAGAGATGTGGCAGGGGCGAAGATGGGAAGACCCCAGGCGAGGGACAACCGACCAAAACCATCCCTCCTCGCCAAGCCCTGACTAGGGCAGGGGTTTTGCAGCCGGAGGCTGGCTCGGTGCAGCCCCACGCACCTGCGGGGTGGCAGTGGCAGGGCTGGCAGGCTGCCTGCTGCTCCCAGCGGTAGTGGTTCTGCTGGCAGCGCTCGCAGTGGGGCCCGGCTGTGTTGTCACGGCAGTTGCGGCAGTGGCCCCCGTGCCCACTACTGCGGTACAGCTCCGGGTCGTAGAAGCACTCGTCCGAGCGACCACTGCAGTTGCAAGCTGGAGGAGGGGGGGGAAGGCAGGAGGGGTGATCGGCACCTGGGGGGGCACAGGGCTCACCCAGGGGTTAAAGCAACCTCCTGGGGGTTGGATGAGCAGCCAGAGGGGTGCTCGGCTCAGCGGCGTGAGCTTTCAGTAATGCCTCTGCCACTGGGAGCAGAGGTGGGTGCAGCACCCATGCACAGAGCAGATGGCTGCACTCATGGGGTAAGGAAATGTCAGGGAATCCTCAGGGTGATGCTGTGAAGGGGAGCCCTGCGGTGCCAAATCCTCCCTCCCTGCCCAGAGCAGTCTTACAAAATGGAGCAGGCGCTTTCTTCCCATGCAGGAAGAGCAGGAGCTGCTGGACGAGCCAACGCAACACCAGCGCAGCCCATCAGGGCCGACCACGCACCACGACCACGGAGCCAGCCCGGCAGATACTCACGAAGACACTCGTTGGCGGCCTCGGCGGTGCCGCGAGCCCAGGGCCGGTCCTGGTAGAAGGGCTGGCAGCGCTCACAGTCGGTGCCGGCCGTGTTGTGCTGGCACACGCAGACCAGCTGCCCGGCCTCGTCCGGCGCGCACTCGCTGGCGTGGCCATTGCATTTGCACCTGCAGCGAGACCCCCGGCATGGGGACGAGCCCCTCTGAGCACCGGTGTGGGCAGCAGACAGCAGTGGGACGGTGCCCAGGCTGTGCAGCATGCGGCCCTGCTGCTGGGCCGGCTCGCCTGGGGTGGCCACGGGGTGAGGAGTGGGGCAGAAAGCAGCTTGGGCCATGCTGGTTTTGGGGCCGCCTGCTGTGTCCCTGAGGCGATCCTGGCCTGGCCAGCTGGGAGGTCACACGCTGAGGGTGGCCCGTGTGAGATGTTAACCAGCTCCAGCTGCTGGGATCCAGGATGGGAGGGGTGGGGTGGATGAGATGACAGCGATGGGGGCTACCGGCCGGCTGGGAGCAGCCCCAGCCTCGCTGCCTGGGGGAGGCAGCTCTCACTGGGATGAAGAGAATTCCCACTCCTCCCAGCCAGGGAAGGGCACATGCAGCACAGCCCACGGGCAGCGCTGAGTGGGTGTCACTGGTGTCTCTGTCCCACATCAGCTCGCCCATCCCGCTGGCAGCTGCTCCGGCTCCTTGGGCCGTGGTTGTGCCAACTGCAAGCTCCTCCACCAGCCTCAGTGTATCTCTCTGCTGGCACCCCAGGATCCCTCTTTCGCTGTGCCCAGGAACCAAACAGGATCACAGGAGGCACAACACAAGCCCCAGTGCCGTTAAAAGACATGGGGGTGGGAGGAGGCAAAGAAAATACAGCTGCTGGCAAATGGAGAGGGCTTGGGGGGAAAAGACCTCCTTCCTGCACAACTGGAAGGGCTCCAGGTTTCATCACCCATCTCTGCACTGTCAGCTCTGGCTTACACATGGAGGAAGCCACATCTAAGCAGTTTGCCCCAAAACCGCAATTCAAACAAGACCCAGGTGGGAAGCAGCAGCCCCGGGAAGGTCCCCTCCATCCCGCCCTCACCTCGGTCTGGCTGCCCCTCACCTGCCGCCGACGGAGAAGTCAGAAATGGCATAGTAGTATGACTGCAGCACCTTGGGGTCCTTGAAGATGTCATCCCCAAACGTGTTGAGCCGGTTCAAGGAGATGAGCAGGTCGGTGACAGTCACCCACTCCTGCAGGAGACACAGGGAAGTCACCTTGGCCAGAAGCCTGGGCCACCAGCTCCCCACCCCAACCAGGATGCATCCTGGTCCTGGATTTGGGAAAAACCCATTTTCTTACAGGGATGCAGAGCATCACAGATGCTTTTACTATAGGTGGCTGCATTAGTGCACTCAGTCCCGGGGGACCATGCACCCACCCCATTCCCACCCCAGCAGCACCTGCAGTGCAGGGCTCCCGTCGAAGTTGTAGGCGCTGGGCCGTCCCTCGAGGGTGGAGAAAGCCACGTTGCCCCCGCTCAGCGGGGAGATGTCGCTGAATTCGTCGGTGCAGAAAGCCACCTGCTCGTCCTCTCCCGGCCGCAGGTAGTGCCGCTGCCGCTTCCCGTAGGTCTTCTCGCAGGACGCACTGTAGTACTGGAAGGGTACCCAGGGCCCGTCGGCACGGCTGCGCTTGTAGATAGCGAAGCTCTCGGGGCGGCTGGTGTGAAACTTCAGCCGCACGTAGGTGATCTCATAGGCTTTGCCTGGGGACAGACCCGCCATGCTGTCACCCTCTCCTGGCTGCCCGATGGGCACCACAGCCTGTGCCAGGGCTGAAATCATCCTGATGCCCCGTCCTGCACGGCTGTTGGCAGCCCCCTGCTCCCACCGCTGTCACCGTCCCCCTCTCCCCTCCACAGCTAAAAGAGGAGAAATCACCGTCCAGCTGCCCTTAACCAGCTCCTCACGGCAGCCCAAACTCCATCCAGCTCCAAATCGGCTCTCGCCCCAGTGCAGCCGCCCACCCATTGCCTGGATGCACCAGGCGAGTTGTACGGCCGAGAAGCCGCTGCAAAGCCAGGCTGTAACCAGTGACCAGGTGGGAAGAGTCAGGCCCACAGCACTGAGCAGCATCCCTGGGGCAGCTGTGCCACAGGGATGGGGATGTGGAAAGGGTCAAGGCCAGTCCCTTCCCAGGGACCAGCATGCTGGCACCCAGCATCGCTGCCGTCTTTGCTGGGATGAAGACAAAGAGAGGCCACCAATCCCCAGGAGAGCCGACACAGCTCTGTAAGTGCTTGAAAGAATTAGCAAAAAGGGGAAAAGAAAACACCAAAGTGAACATCAGAACGGCTTAATTGCCAGAGATGAAGGACCAGCTCAAAGACTGGATTGCTCCATAACAGCACCACTCCTGACAGCACAAAACAATTAGCTGCAAGGTTTTGGCTTTATTTGAAAAGATAATGAGTCGGGAATGTTAGAGGGGTTATTCTGGGACTAGGAAAACAAGCCTTTAATTGGGCCCATATGAATACTGTCGCATATGTGCTGCGACTTTGCTGCAGGGGAGCCAAAGCAGCCCGGCTACCGGCGCTGGGAAAAGCAGCTGCCTCCCATCAGGGATGCGGGGAGCACCCGGCCGAGCACCTGGGGCGGGGGACAGACCCACTCGCAGCCCACCCAGAGGTGATGAGGGCCAAGAAGGGGCTGGAACCGGGCTATCCCACTGCCGCCGTGCTCCCCTGTGCCTCTCCCCAAATTCACCTCCCTTCGGGACCCCTCCAGGCTGGTGACAGCAGGGGTGCCCCTGCCCTGCACCCCGGGGGGGGACACATGCTGGTGGGTGCCGGTTCCCAGGCATCACGGTCCCAGGGGGGATGTCTACCAAAACAGTGAGGTCAGGGCCATCACCTCCTGGAGCAGTTTCCTCTGGGAGAGGAAGGGAGCTCGACACTGTGTCAATAAACAGCCCCTGCCCCAAGCGGCCCCGTGAGAGGGGGGGGGGACAGCTGGGCTGGGGGAGCCCAATCTCCGTGCCTCTAGCTGGGATGGAGGAGACTCCCTGCCCTGGGGAATCATTCCGAGGGAGCATGTGCTTTTCCCAGACAGGCATTTGAATCAGCCAAATTCTGCTTAGGAAAAAAAAAAACAACCAAAAATCCAGAAAATAACCCAGGCTGGTTGTCTCTGCTTTCCTGCTCAGGAAGGTGCGACGTGTCCCAAAGGTGGGCGTGCGGCAGGACAGGCATGCTGGGGGGGTGCACAGGCAGCTGAGGGTGACAGCACCAGGGCCCCTGGATGCTCTCCCATCTGTGCTGTCCTCTAAACAAAGTGTTCCACCCGCCTCCCGCAGAGCCCAAACTGCAACTCTGACCGCACCGGTGGCTCCAGGCAGAAGATTTTGGAGAGGAGACAGGAGCATGCGGGATGGTCACGTCACCTACATATGCCAGCCACCTCCGGCCCCCCCCGAACCTCAGCCTTGGGAGCCTGCCGCAGGGTCACATCCCACAGGAAAATCAGAGTCAGAGTCGCAGATGTGGATACTGCCTGATCTAGACACTCTGAAATCGGCTGTTGGCTTTCAGAGAGCTACCCGAGGAGCCCTGGTGCCTGCTGCCTTTGCAAGCCCGTGGATATTTTGGGTTTCTCCCTGACGTCTGACAGGGTAAACGCAATGGCCACAGGCGCTCAGGGTTATCGATCTGCTCCGAGTCCAATGCATTGTAACAGCATGGCTGAAACCTCGCAGAGAAAAGAGATTTAAAGGAGGATAATCTAATTAACGCCAATCAACAACATGCAGGTAAACACAGGTCTTGTCCAACTCATTCGATATCTTATTTAATAAGCTCCCCAGGTAACCACGCTGGAGAACCTACAAGACGTCTGACTCTGGACTGAGCAAGATGAGCAAGCTGGCAGGGACAAGCTACGTGGGTTAAAAAAAACAATTACTTGGTGGAGCTCACCAGCGAGGACTTGTCCTGGGCTGCATCCCAGGAGGCTGCAGGGACCTGTTGGACTTTTTCTCCTAAGTGAAAGCATTAAGGTAGCAATAAAAATGTCTGCTGCTGGGACAAGAGCAGGGCCCAGCAGCCAGGGGAAAGGTCAGACAGCGATGCACTGGGCACCAAAATGGCACTTTTTAGCATGGCAAGATTTATGAGCCATGCAGGAAGAAGGGTACATTTGCAGGGGGATTCTCCGGCTCAGGAAGGGATGCAGGGACTGGGGCTGACAATGAGCTTGGTGCAACTTGTCTCCCTTGTCAGCGGGAGACAGACACAGAAGGGTGGTCACAGGGACTGGACAAGACTCCACTGGAAACCTGAGAGTGGGGTCCAAAAGGGCCTGCAGAGGAGCTGGGGAAGAGCCAGAAGAAAGACAGAGACTGGGAAGCAAGCCCCGAGGCTTGAGGACCTCGGGCTGGGACAAGGGGCTGCTGCACGTGCCAGCATGCCGGAGCTCACACACATCTTGGTGCCGAGCTGGGACCGGTGGCTGCACACTCGCCCGGCGGTGGCTTGCTCAGCCACGCCAGTCACATTTGGGTTGTCTATGGCCCAGGTCAAACACGGACAAATTTGGGGCAATCTGACAGCCTGTGTTAGATGGGCAAGAGGCCGGCAGATCCCTTCCTGCGGGGCTGACAGGAACAGGAGCAGGAATGACAGGCTCCTCCGGCGTTGATTCTCATGCCCGGCGGGGAGCCGAGCGCCGGCCCGGTGACGAGGACCAGATGTCCGCCCGCTCGCGGGGGGCTGGGAAAGTGGCGACCTCCACCCAAGCGGGCAGCTCCCGCGCCACTGCCGGGGCAGGCACAGACCCTCCACCGTCACCTCGAGCCTGGCCATCGGGTCCCACCAGCACGGCTCCGTGCCACACTGCTGCTTGGCTGTCCCCTTACCGGCTCTGACCACAGCCCCCCTGCTACCCCCCTTGGCACGCAGATGGCAGGAGACTGCAGAGAATGATGATTTTACAGCACTGGCCAATAGCCAGGGTAGTTTAGATGGCAGGAAAATGTTAAAAACCCATTTAAAATGCCAGGCATGCCCCATGGGTTTAAGTACCCTCCAAGCGGGCGACTTGCATAGTGTTTAAAATATAGAGGGTGGGGTCCCAGCTGGGGAAACCGGCCGGGGCTGCACGGTGTGTGCAGAGCTCTGCCCCCCCCCCCGGGAGACATACCGGGCATCCTCAGCAATGCACGGGGCTGAAACAGCACGGGCTCGGCCTTGGCACCCTCAGTGGGCAAGTCTCCCAGTGCGTGGCTGGGGGTAGGGAGCCGTCTGCCTCCTGCTCCATAATCTTGCATAATCGGTAAAAAGCAGCCCCGGGTGAATGCGAGAGCAGATACCCTGGGCACGGCTGGCTGGGAAGCAGCACAGGCAGGCATGGCCGCTGGCATCCTCGCCCCGCAAGGGACTGGGGCTCCACTGATGGACGGGGCAGACCCTCCCCGGGTCCTTTCAGTGATCCACCCGCAGCACTTCTCAGAGGACATCTCCCTCCTTGCACCCCCTAAAAGCCCTGGGGAAGGTCCTGTCTTTAACCCAAAACCGGCTCTGAGAGCTACGGGATGCAGGAGCCCTCCCCCCCTCGTTCCTGCACCCAGATCTCCATGCACCCACCGCCGGTTTCCCTCACTGGCACCGCGGGAGCTCCCGCCGGCACTCACCCAGGTGGAGGGTGATGTTGACGGAGTTGGGGTGCTGGATGCCGAAGGCCATGGACTGGCTTTGCCACCAGGTGCTTTCCTCCTGGCTGTGGAAATCGGTGAGGAAGGAGGCGTTGTGGTGGTGCTGGGGGTCGGTGGCATCGCAGCGGTGGCACAGGGTGCTGGCGTGGCGGGCGCCCATCTGCAGGCAGTAGTCCTCAGGGGGTGAACCGCACGTGTTGGTGGCCTGGGCAGCCCGGCCGAAGGCGGCATTCTCGAAGACAGGCATGCAGCGACGGGGCTGGCCTCGGGGGTCCCAGCAGGCGGGTGACCCCCCTGCCCCCAGCCCCAGCCCCAGTAGGACCAGTAGGCAGAGCCCGGGAGGCCGTGCCATGCTGGGGCTCGCCTGGCCGGACTCTGAGCCTCCTCCGGATGGCATGGTGGGAGCAGGCGGGATGGGATGGGATGGGATGGGACGGGCTGGGATGGGACCGGATGGGATGGGACGGGATGGGATGGGACCGGATGGGATGCGTCCCCCTGCCCGGCA
>JANZLQ010000055.1:14806552-14818564 GCA_026212715.1 Elanus axillaris | reverse complement strand
CTTGGCTGGCTGGCTGGCAGAGGAGGCTGGGGGATGCTCGGGGTGGGGGGGGATGATGGGCACTGGGGTGGCAGGGACCCACAGCCCCAGGGTGCAGGGCAGCCCACAAGGCTGCTCACGTGGCAGGGCTGGGGCACCGAGGTCCCGGTCCCCATGGGGCACAGTGGCCAAGCACAGAGATAGTGCCTGAGCCAGCACAGGGCATGAAGAGCCTGGCCCAGCTTTGCACCGGGAAGGCAACAGCGTCTCAGTTCCCACCTGGGGATCCCTCCCGAGCTCCTGTCCCAGCTCCAGAGCAGGTTTGCAAGCGCAGCATTCTCATCCCGAGTACCTCCCAGCCTCTCAGCTTCTGCTTTCCTTAGGAAGGAGTGATTTGGAGCCATGGGGACCTCCAGCCTGATGGATGTCCCCAGAGGCACATCAAGAACTGAGGCAAGGGAATGTCCTGCCTAAAAGCCTTGGCAAGAAGATCCAGGAGCCCAAGGCTGTGCAATGAACAGCAGAAACCCTTGGAGTCATGAGAGCCATGGCCATGGTAGGGCAGGAACATGCAGCCGAGGCATCTGCAGGGCCCCTTGCTGGGAGCTGGGCATGCAGCTGCAGTGCTGCTGTGCTGGGGGGGGTTGGGGCGACCCCCACCCCAGTTTGGAGCATTGCTGGTGCCACTGGCTGAGTGTTTCCCTGCTCTCCCCACTGCAGGTTGCCAGGTAACACAACCTGCCAGCAAAAGCTGTGGGACTCGTAAAGCTGCCACCACTCGGGATCTTGTGGTCGCAAGCAGAGGGTGTCACTTGCAAAGGGGATTGGCCCCAGGATCTTGCCCCAGTTCTCAGTGCTGGTGGGAGGGCAGCGATGTTGGGGCTCGAAGGCTGGAAAACTGCTGGATGCAGCTCCTGGGCAGAGCTGCAGGATTTTGGTGTGTTAAAGCCCGGTTGGCATTTGTGTGGCTGCGGGAAAGGGAGCATCAGCCGTGCACGGCTCTGCTCCTGAAACCCTCAATGCTGATGGGTCCCTCTGCCATCGCAGCCCATTTGCGTGTCCCAGCAGGCAGGTTTTGAGCTTGGGATGTCAGCGTGGTGGGGAGCAGCAGTGCGCAGGATGGGAGGGCGCAGATCCGTGGAGCTGAAGGTGCTGCGATAGCCAGGATAGACATGGGGACACGGTCCCTGCTCACACCACGGAACCCAAACAACTTAATGTTGGCCTCTGGTCAGCAGCCATCCCTCCTCCCACTTCTGCGCTCACAGGGTGCCAAGGGGTCAGGTCGAGCCCAGGTCCCAGGTGTCCACGTGAGGGTGTCAGCGATGGGCATCTCCCACCGACATCTGCCACCGTCCTGCTGCTCCCGGGTGCCCCTCATGCCTCCGAGCCAGGGCTCCATGTCTACAAACACAGGACAAACTCCTCAATGACCTGCTTGCCAAAAGCTCCCCTTACTGCCTTTGACATCTCCTTTTAATGCACACCGAGGGGCTGAGCCTGGGGCTGCCTCGTTACAGAGGTGTGTGTCCCCCCGGCAGGGTGGCTTCCCATTCAGCCCAGTGCCATTTCCATCTCCAGCTTCACTCCATGGGCCGGGGAAGAAACCCGGAGCATCCTCTGGGGCTGGTGGGGCATCCCCAGCCCCCCTGGACCCTGGCCGGCCAGCCCCGCTGCAGCTGAGGTCACCTTAATGCAAATGGTTGCGAGAGCGTGAATGAAATGAAGGGTGCTTGAAGGAAGGTGTCACTCCAGATAGATGTGCACAGGAGGGGACAGGGCCTGGGAAATCTTTGCAGATGCAGCAATTTTCTCCTCATTTCTGGTAAAGTAGTCTTTGTCTCTCCGAATCTGCAGTTTTCTGGCAGCCCTGCAATTCCTTGTGACAGCCGTGGCCGAGGTCAGGGGAAAATCACAGCCTCTGTCCTGCAGGTGTAATGAGAAGGGGAGGTGGCGGGGGGCACGGCGGGCTGATGAGACCGGGTGGTAGCTCACTCCCTCTGCGTTGTCGGCATCGGCGCTTCACGCTTTGCAAGGAGAAAAGGCTCTTAGTGCACACGGAGCAGCTCCCATGGGCTGAGCCGATGGGTCCCTGCAGCAGCGGAGCTGCCAGAGGGTCTCGGGGGGGGTCAGAGACCTTTCCCACAGTGTACCCCCCTCACCAGGAGGCTCTGGCACAGGGATGAGGACTTTGGGAGCAGCTCTGCTCCTCTCCAGCAGGCAGCGAGGGTGCAAGGGGGATGGGGGACGGGGACGCATGGCCCCCCCGCAGCCGGGAGATGTCCCATGAGCAGGTCCCCATGATGCTCAGGGCGACGTGGCCCCAGCACCGACCCACAGCCTCCCCTTGCTGCTGGGGACAGCCCCTGCCTGCCCTTGCCTCCTTGCTTTCCCCACAGTCCTCACTCTGGGGGACACGGGGGTGTTTTCCCTTTTTCTCCCCATATTTATGCCCAGGGCAGCAGGGAGCCCTGCACGCACCTCCTAGGGAGCTGGGGCTGCTCCAGCTGAGTATCACCACCTTAAATAAAACATGCCAGCGGGAGCAGGCGGCTGCCACGCGTTCACTCTCTTTATTATTTCATACCTCTGGCTCCCAGGCGGGTTTAGCTGCTTTGCTCGCTGAGCGCTCGCTGTGGCCTCTGTGTCCCTGGCAAAACCACAGGGCTCCCTGGGGTCCCCACGTCCCCTCCTCTGCCAATACCCCCATGTCGGACATGGTCTCCCTTGTTGCTGGTCCCCCCCAAAGCCCGTAAGGGTTTGAACCCACCTCTCAGTTGAAGGGGAGTGGGATGGATTCGTCTGGATGGGTCCCGACGGTGTCTGTCTCTCTGTCCGCAGAGGATGAGCTGCGGGTACATCCTGTGCACCGTCCTGCTCTCGGTGGCCGTCCTCCTGGCAGTGACGGTCACAGGGGCCATCCTCTTCATGAACCACTACCACACGCCCGTCACCGAGTCACCCCCCGTCATCAGCACCAACCCCGAGGAAGCCAACGCGCTGGTCACCATCGAGAAAGCTGACAGCTCGCGCATCAACATCTTCATCGACCCCAACTGCCCCGACGCGGCGGGCACCTTTGGGCGCCTGGAGGGGCTGCAGACCTCCCTGCTGCGTGCCGTCACCGACCACGATGCCGAGGCCAAGGCCACCAAGAGCCAGCAGAAAGCCTTGCTGGTCACGGTGGCAGACGAGGTGGCCAAGCTGCTGACGCACGCCGTGCAGCTGCGCGCCGACTGCGACGGCCTCAAGAAGGGGCACAGTGCCATGGGGCAGGAGCTCAGCGCCCTGCAGGGAGAGCAGGGCAGGCTCATCCAGGTGAGCTGGGGCTGGGAATGCCGCACAGTGCTCCTTGGGGCCAGACCTCCCCTGTCCCCATGTCCCAAGGAGCATAGCTGTCCAGGGGAGACCTCCAGCCGAAGGAGCTGAGGTTTAAGGTGGATGCTTGGGAACTGCAAGTTAGGAAGCACAACTTCAGCTCCAGCTCGTCACCTGCCCGTGTCTTGCTGCCAAACTGCCCCGGTGCTAGTGAGCCGAGTGTGCAGCCTCCCACGATGTGGCTCTCCCGGCTCCAGGTCCGGTCTGGGGGCTCTGAGGAGAGCTCAGCACAGCACAGGACCATCCCAAGGGTACTTCATACAGCAATCAGCCCCCCCTTATATATAGTCCCCAAAATTTCCCCGCTGATGAGCTGTGTTGAAATGCTTACCTGGGTATGCCAGGGGTCTGCTGGACATTGTAGCAGGACCCGGGGCACAGCTGGATGCTCGGCTCTGTGCCCGTCCCTCCTGGTGCTCATCTCTCTCCAGCCGGAGCTGCTCAATGCCCGCTGCTTCGCTCTGCTCCCCATCCTGCTGCTCTGCCACGGCCACCCCATGTCACTTGCCCAGCCCAGGTCACCTCGGGGGACAGCGGAGAGCTGGCGGCTGTCTCAGGACACGGCTATTCCTGCCGCCTCCACGATCCTGTCCCTTGCCCAGAAATGCTCTTTATCCCACGGGGTGGCGGCACCGACGCACCCAAGTTCGGAGATTTCTCAGGCCCGGTGGCAATAGGTGATATCTGGACCCTGACCCCAGGCCAAAAAGCACCAGAGATGCCATAGGGGATCTGCTGTGGCTTTTATGTCCTCTCCTGGTCCCTACCAGCCCGTACCCTGGCAGGGAGCGTTGCTGCCCATGGGTGCCCAGGGAGCCGTGGGAGCAGGCAGAGCATCCTCACGGTGGGGCGATCAAGGGCCTGGGGCGTGGAAGGGATTTAACCACAATTCCTTGTCCCGCCATGTGTCCCCTGCCCACAGCTACTCTCAGAGAGCCAGACCAACATGGCTCGGCTGGTGAGCTCTGTCAGCGACATCCTGGACACGCTGCAGAAGGAGCGTGGTGGTGCCCGGCCCCGGCTCAAGGCCGACCTGCAGCGAGTGCCGGCCAGGGGAGCGCGGCCCCGGGGCTGCTCCAACGGTGAGAGGGCATCCCTGCGTGTCCCTGGGGAGAGGGATGCTCCTGGGGCTGCTCTTGGCAGGGCTCTGCCCAAGAAGAGGGGAGACAACCAGCCTGGAGAAGGGATTTAATACAGTTGGGGGCTGGCAAGGAGATGGGGAGGTGGAGCAGGAGGGAGATATAGACCCACCATTCCCCACACAGATGTAGCTGGGGCAAAAGCAGAGTGAGAAGCGACCATTCGCCTTCATTCGGGTGCAGACGGCAGCACTGCATGGGACTCAGAATAAACAGTCACATTCATCATCATTTGGTTAAGATGAAGCTGAGTAAGACTGTCCCAGGGCTGCAAACATGTGCCCACACTCTGCCTGCAGCTGCCTCCAGGCATCGGCTGCCTCGTCCACAGATGGGTCCCAGCTTGCCCTTGCCATCACAAGGGGACTTGGGGTCGGTCCCTGTCGGCTGCTGGTAGGGTGGTCCCCATGGTGGCTGCATCCCCCCGGGCACCACTCGCCCTGAGCATCGGAGAAGAAAGGAAGGAAAGAGCAAGGCAGCACTGAGCTGCCAACTAGAGCTGGCAGCAAGGTTGAGAGCCTGAAAGAAACGGCAAGACATTAAATTAGATCATTAATTAACCAGCTTTCCTCTCGTCCCACCCCATCCCAATGCCACGCTGCAGGCTCCCGGCCCCGAGACTGCTTTGACATCTATGCGAATGGACAGCAAGAGGATGGGATTTACTCCATCTTCCCCACGCACTATCCCTCCGGCTTCCAGGTCTACTGCGACATGACAACCGACGGGGGTGGCTGGACGGTGAGCTGCCGCGGTGCTGGGGGCCATCGGGTGATGCCACCACTGGCCACGGGCTGTCCCCGCGCCGGGATGCCAGGGGTGGGAGATGTCACTCTCAGCACTTGGATGTGTCATCGGGATGGGGGATAAATGCTAATGGGGTTTGCATGTGCACAGGGTGCCCAGTCTTGCAGGGAAGCAAGCAAACAGGCTTGTCCACGTTACCCGTGCCAGCAGCATCGGTGGTACTGCCGGCGTGAGCCCTGTGCTGGAGCCCAGCAGCCCTGCCCTGGGCTTGGGGAGCTTGGCTGGAGCTAGAGGGTGGTTTTAGGCAGGGATTTGGATGCCATGGCTGGAGTTTGTCCTTGGTGGGGCTGCTGCCCAGCTGGGGCACGGTGTTGCTGTGGTTGTGCTGTGGGGCCACTGCTTGTGCTTTGCCCCATCCTCATGGTCCCAGTGAGCTGGTGCTGGGACTCAGGACAGACCCCAAACCCAGCATGTTTTGCCTAATCTAACGCAGGGGTGCCTGGGGCACCTCTGGCGCTGTGCTGATTCACTTGCTCCTCGGCTGCCCTGTCCGATTCACTTTGCTGCGGTGGCTGCGATGGCTCCATAATCACAGTAATGGGGGTAGGGAGCGGGGGGGGGACGGGACGTGGCACTGGCAGCCCCAAGCCTGGAGACACCCCCTTGCTCCAGGGACCCCTTGGGTGCGAGCAGACCCTACCCAGGAGGGCATTGCTCGGGGTGCTGGCAGGGCAGCGAGGGGGTCCCAGCGAGGTGGGGGGGGGGCTCACCGGGAGGGGTGGACAGGCAGCCTCTCCCCCGAGGACACACTGGGTGAGCCGAGCTGGCCAGCACCCCTCCAGCTGGGCGCTCTAGGAAACAAATCCCCAAGATCTGATTCCCCTAAGCAGCTTTGAGCAGTGCCAGGAGGGAGCTTAGCCCCCCTGCCCTTGGGGGGCTGATGAGACTTTGGCCTTGGTCTGCCCAGAGCCCACCCCGGGCAGGAGCAACCTATCATGCACAGGTTGGTACCAGCAGCTCCGGCAGGGAAACTGAGGCACAGCACAGCCCTGGGAACCAAGACTCCAGGGGGGGTCACAGAGGGAAAAGGAGGGACCCCACTGGCTCCCCAGGGCAGGGAGGGTCTTTGCAAACCCCACGCACAGTCTGCACAGCCTCTGTCAGCCCCAGCCATGCTCGAGTGCTGCCTGAAGAGCAGCCCAAGGTGATTAGCGAGACACTCAGAGGCTTATTTAAAGCTGCTGCAGCCGGGAGGGCTCTGGCTGGGCTGGGGAGGGGGTGAAGCAAGTGATTTTACACCCGACAGCACCGTGGGATCTGGCAGCGGGGCTAGCACGGTGCTGCCTGCAGCCCCACAGCTCTGCCTTGCCTTGACCAGGGTGGAGGAGCCAAACCAGGTGCCAAATCCCAGCGTTCCGGAGATGGGTGCATCCAGAGCGGGGCCAAGGGTGCTCGCCCCAGGCCCCCGTTTCTCAAGGCTGCTCTGCAGCAGAGGCTCCCAAACACACCTCCAGTCCCTTGGTGTGCAAGGGGTGTCTCAGCCAACACCCGTGGGGCTGGGGATGGGGGGGGGCCCTCGGGGCACTGGCTCACCCAGGCTCCAGGTAAGACACTACGAGGCTGGGCACCATGGTGCAGAGCCTGGGAAATTTCCCTCCCCTCCTCCTCCTCCTCTGGAGCGATTACTCCTGACATTTGGGCTTATTTGCATGTGGGTGGGTGGGTGGAAGCGATGGCAGCAGCTGAATCAATTTTGACTCGGGAGCTTGGGAGCTGCTGAGCTAAGCCTTAGCCTGCATGGACAGCTTAGAGACGGCGGGGAGCGGGGCTGGGGCAAGAGCTGCTCCAATGCCCCACCGGGGAGAAATCCTGCCAGGGTCACCCACCTCCCCATCCCCACGGTGTGACCTGCGGTGTCACCCTGTCCCCTTGCCAGAGGAGCATCCCATGTCACTCTCCATCCCCTTCATAGGGAAGGCTGAGCAAGGCACAGCCCTCGCCGGACCAACACCTCTCCTCCCCGCGACGGCCGCATCCAGCCCGAGGCAGCCAAAGTCCCTTGCGCTGTGCCAGCGGTTGCAGCTCTGGGACTGTTTGCTGCCTGTTTCGTGTAATCAAAAAGCAGAAATCTGGCAGAGAGGGCAGCCAGCATCGGTGCCTGGGCAGGGTCCCCCCAGCGCACACCCCCAGTCTGTTTTGTCCCCCCCTCGGTCCTGCCCGCCAGCAGCGAGGCCACGTTTGCAGCCGGCTGGAGCTTAGGTCCAGGTCGGTGCCCACCGGCACCAACAGGAACATCTGTGTCCTGCGCTCAGCACCGACTTTAATTGCAGAGACTCCCCCGGGCTGACCCAAGCCTTGCGGCAGTGCCGCGCTGCAGCCGTTTAATTGCCCAGCCCGACCCTGACACCCCCCTGCCATTGACACTCACCTCTGGCACTTTATAAAAGAAATAAGGGGGTTACGGCAGGTGGGGGAGGCTCAGCATCCTGGGAGGCCTGAAAAAGTTGCTTCTTCGTGTGCTGTTATCTTGAGAAGTCTTTGCAAACGCCCCACGCTCCTCCTGGTCCCCTTCAGTCTCCATCGCTGCCCAGCCGGGGCAAAGTCCCCCCGGAATCAGCATCTCAGCTCCATAAGCAATGGTGCCGATGGCTCTGTCCGCCCCAGCATCATCTTCCATGTACAGCGCCTATTGGGAAGCGGTGGGAAAGCTGAAGGATGCGGAAGGAAAGGCTGTGCCAGCAAGACAAGGGCTGTAGTGATGTTAAGTGACAGCTTCCAGCTTCACAGGCACCTGCCGTGCCGGGGAGGCTCACGGGGACGGCTTCGCCCAGCCAGCTCATCACCCGCCAGAAGGGTCCCGGGGTGGGCTGGGGGGTTGGAGCAGACACGGATGCATTTACACATAGGTTGGGATAAGCTGAAGGCAGCGGGTGAGACAAACCTGGGGAAAGGTGTGCTGTTCCCAAAAGATGTGACTTATGTCGGGGACAGGCAGGAGCAGCCGGGTCCCCGGGACAGGCAGCGCTGCCGGCTGCGATGTTTGCAGACTATCACGCGCGATTGGCGCTTCCCAGAGACCGGCTCCTGCCATGCTCCGAGTTTGTTTTCTCCATGGCTGAACCCAAAGACCGTCTCCCCACGGCGATGGGGACTCAGAGGAACGCCATGGGGCTGTGGGGTCCATGCCATGGCTGCCGAAAACCTGACCAGGAGCTGAAGCACTGCGGTAGCAGAAAAGTGATGGCCGAGCATCTCCCCGGGCTGTGGCTGTGGTGCAGTTTCGAGCCCACTGGGGGTTTGGTGGGGGCTGGCATCAGGGTGCTGCGGGGACAGGGAGCAGAACCCTCCCTCGCAGCCAACACCATGGCAGGCACTGGCTGCCGCTCCCACTCTTCTGTTTTTAACCCATTTTTCTGGGTTGGTGCCTTTGCAGAAGCCTGTCCCTGCCCCGCGAGCTCAGCACGACCGGGGGAGGCAGAGCGTGGGGGAGATAAATATTTCAGCCTTGCCTTTAAAGAAGGGAAGGAAATCCTTTTTGCTTAAGAGGGGGTGATGCATATTTGATGAGGAGGAAAAGAGCAGTGAGGCAGGGCTGGGAGTGCGGCAGCGCGCCTGTGGGTCACCGGTGCAAGCAGCATCCCAGTGCCCGCAGCATCCCGGTACGGGGGGCAAGGAGGAGGGTCCCACATCCCCGCCTGCACACAGCGGGTGCGCGAGTGAAGCACGAGGAGGGACTGTGCATGAGAGATGATGAGGATGGAGCAGGAGACCCAAGAGGGGACAGGTCCTCCAGCACCCACCAGCTCTTCCGACCCAGTTTCCAGCCCCCTGGGGCCGAGCCCGGTGGGCAGCGGGGCACCCGGGGCTCCTCCTGCACCTATGGTGATTGCCAAGCTTTGCCGAGGCTCAGCCAACAGAGATGTGCCCCACACACTTCCCCGGGCACCGCTCAGGCAATTGGCCTATTTACAACCACGGGTCAAAGCCGATTAAGAGGGAGCATTGGTGCTGCTTCCGCCGCCTTCCCCATGCAGCAGCGCCGGAGCCACCTTTGGCCAGGGAAAATCAGCTTCAGGCCCCCGTCCAGCTGTGCCATCCCCCTTTCCCAGCAAGCCCGAAGAAGAAAGCCCCTTTAAACGGGCTTAACCACAGCTTCTCAAGCGCTCAACGCAGGGATAAAAATTAAGGCTCTAATTCTAGAAGGTAAGTACAGCAGGATCAGAGCCGTGCTGTGCCGAGGAGCGTGCCGGAGCCTGCACCGGGCACCAGCGGCCCCAAAAATGCCCATCCAGTGAAGGGCAAACTGTTGTGAAGCTCACGAGCTGGGTCTCCTCCGCATGCCCTGATGAAACCCTGCATGGGCAGGAGGGCAGGAGCAGCCGGGAGGAGGCTGTGAAGGAGCATCCCCACTGGGAAGCAAAGCATGGCGGCTTCCCGGCCGGCGTGGGGGCTTGGTGGCGTTGCCCAAGCCTGGGATGCTGGAAGCAGAGCAAACGGGCTTGGTGGCACAGCCCAGCCCCAAAGACAGGGTGCTCTGCCCCCTTGGGTGCCGGCACATGGGGCAGCTGTTCCAAAATCACCAAACACCCCATCCACCCCCGCCGTAGCCATGGGAGCACGGCACTTGGTGGCAGATGAGCAGACTGGCTCAGCCAAGTTTAATGCAATTAATCCAGAGCTGGAGGCTTAAGTAAGTTCAAATGGTTGGACACGGAGCAGCATTTTCTGGATCATTGACAATAAATCAAACCCGAAACTACGGATAAAAGGGGATGAAACACATAGGGCACGACATGCCGATAAGCAGATGGGAGAGGAAAAGGGAAAGGCTCCAAGGAGAAAAGCCGTGCTGAGCCCCGGGGATCTGGCTGGGATCTGGGGGCTCTGCAGGAGTCAGGGCAGTCAGTGCCCCACAGTTAATTTCTCTGGGAGACTAACGAGGCCGTCACAGGAGAGAGCAGGGACCCAGGAGGGGGAAATCAGCTGCTTAGCTTTACACAGCACTGAGCATCCCGCCGTTTGCTGGATGGCTTGGACTGACCTGGGAAGCACGTGCTGCAGGGACAGACCTTGAGTCACACTGTCCATCTGTCCGTACCTCCGCTTCCACATGCAATGGTAGATCCTGGGCTGTTTCAAGCCGGGTGCAGGGTGCCCACCCCTCCCGGGGCACCGACCACCTTCCCGATGGAGCACACTGCGGGTTTCCCAAGCTCTGCTTCCACTTCCAGGTGGAGGATCCAGTGAAGGATTTTATCTGAACGGACTCGCCCATCCCTGGGAGCCGGCAGATGAAGATCGGCATTTCTCCTGGGGACCTGCTTGCCAGTGCCCCCATGTAATTACTGAGTTGAAAGGGTTTAATTTGCACCCGCATCTAATCAGGCAGCAACAGGGAGGGGTGGGCAGCACGGTGGGGAGCAGGGGGGCTGCTCGGGGCGCGCAGGCTTGGAGCAGCCCCACGACTGACATCCCTCATGTCTCCTTCCCCAGGTGTTTCAGCGGCGGGAGGACGGCTCTGTGAACTTTTTCCGCGGCTGGGAAGCCTACCGGGATGGCTTCGGGAAGCTGACGGGAGAGCACTGGTTAGGTGCGTGGGGCTAGCAGTGCTTGCTCCTGGGCTGGCTGGCAAAGCCTGGGGCTTGCCAGCCCCCGTCCAAGGAAGGTTCAGGGTTTCCTTTGCAAAGGAAGGGGACACGGAGCCCCCCCCGGCCAGCACTCACATCCTAGGAGTGACGGCCCGGGCAGGCGGGGAGGGGAGCGGGTGGCTGCACAGGGTCAGGGAAGCGATGGGGCTGGTTGCCCTCGAGCCGAGAACTTGCCCTTGGCCATGCAGCAATAACAGAGTGAGGGCTGGAGGGTGGGAACCGCTCCCTGTCCTACCCCATGCTCCCTCCCCAGGGATCCCCAGCCACCCCATCCCGGCCAGGGTCCTCACACTCACCCCCTGCCTCTGCCGCAGGGCTGAAGAGGATCCACGTGCTGACGGTGCAGGGCAGCTACGAGCTCCGCATCGACCTGGAGGACTTTGACAACGGCACTGCCTTCGCCCACTACGGCAGCTTTGGTGTGGGGCTCTTCTCCGTCGACCCCGAGGAGGACGGGTACCCAGTCTCCATCGCCGACTACTCGGGGACGGCAGGTAGGGCGGCAGGACGGGGGGATGCGCGTGGTCCCATGGGGCAGGGGGAGCCCACAGCCACCAAACCCCCTCGCCGGGGCGTTAGGCATCTCCTCCGGCACTGGTGGCAGTGCCGGCTGCATCCCTGCAGCCACGGGGAGCTGGAGGCAGGAGAGGGTCTGCAGTTGGGCATTTGCAAGGTGGGTGACACCAAGTGCCCTGTACATCACCAAAGGAGCCCCACTGGGGTGCCCAGGGGAGCCTCCCGGGGGTGGGAGACAGCCCGAGGGCAGGGTGAGGGGCAGGAAGAGCCCATCACGGCTCCTTTCCCCCGGCGGCAGGAGACTCCTTCCTGAAGCACAACGGGATGAAGTTCACCACCAAGGACCTGGACAACGACCACTCAGAGAACAACTGCGCAGCTTTCTACCATGGCGCCTGGTGGTACCGCAACTGCCACACCTCCAACCTCAACGGGCAGTACCTCAAGGGCCACCACAGCTCCTATGCTGACGGCATCGAGTGGTCCTCCTGGACCGGCTGGCAGTACTCCCTTAAGTTCACCGAGATGAAGATCCGGCCTGTCCGGGAGGAGAATTAGCTGGATGGCATGAGCCCTCCCACCCCGTGCCCAGCCTCCTGCCCGTC
>JANZLQ010000055.1:14782096-14806546 GCA_026212715.1 Elanus axillaris | reverse complement strand
GCTGGGCCCGTACCAAACCCTGCCGCTGCCATCCCCCCCATCCCCAAGGGCTGGCCCATCTTCGAGGGGCCCCTGGGGAGCACCTACCCCTGGCAAGGGTGGCTTTAGCTCCCGGGCACCCATGGACATCACCGGATCTTTGCTTCCTACTGCCATGGCTCCCCTGCAGCCAAAACGGGTCTCCTGGCCAGAGCGTCACCCACAGCCAGTGCTCAGGGCTGCGGCAGAGAGGGCAGCGGGATGCAGGGATTTGGTGAGCGGTGGCCAGCAGGCTCCAGCAAGGAAAAGGGGCTGCCTGGAGGGAGGGAGGGCAGGCGGGAGGAAGGGATGCAGCAGCCCAGGCAGGCTGGGCACCTCTGCTCATCTCCGCTTCAGGCACAGACACTCAGCAGTGGCCTCGCCAAGCTGGCAAGGGATAAGGGGACACTTGCCGTGGGGAGCCCCGAGCCCCACAAAGCCCCCAGGACTGGGACGAGGCTGCTGCTCCACGGTTCCAGCTCATCCCATGGTGCTACTGGGAATGAGGAGGGCTTGGCTGAGTTGCTGCCCATGCAGACGTCTGACCGTGCCAGTGATTCCTTCTCCGGTCTGCAGAACGCTCACCTCTCCCCCTGCAAGAGCAGTGCAGCTGGAAAGGGACAACTACAAACTCCTTTGTCCCGGTTGTCGCTGTCCTGGCTCCTGGAGCCTTGCCAGTGGGTCGGGACACCCCAAAGCAAGTCAGCACGGTGCTGCAAGGACGCTCACCCAGAACTGAGCTCGGCATGGAGCTGTTTTGGAAGCACTGGGGAAACGGGGAGCACAGCAAGGAGGAGGAGGCGAGGAAGGCTCGCTTCCCGGCACGGCTCTGCCTGCATTTCACAGCTCCTCCCTCCCAACCAGGTCCACTTGGATTCACATCAGACTTTCACCATCCAAAAGCTGTGAACTTTTCCAAAACCCTTGGCTTTGGATAGTACACCCACATGGCCCCGTGTGAGCCCCCACTGCTCGCTCCCGGCCTGGGGACTCGCATTCATTTTCACCCAGGATGAGCCGTGCTCTGGCTGGGCACCTGCAGATATTCAAAGCCTTTCATTTCTTCAAATCCCATTAAGGTTTTGCAAAAAGAAGCCCTGAGTGGGGCTTAGCATCTGCAGGGCCCTGATAACCAGGCGGCAGGCGATGCCTCGTGCCGGCCGACCCAAGGAGGAGCTGCCACGGGGTGTCGGGCTGACTTCTCCCTCTGGCTCCCTGGAAGGACTCAAATGGGGGCTTTTGTCTGAAAAAAAAACAACCAAAAACCAAACTTGAGTGGGCTGTGTAGGAATGGGGAGGGGGGGGACAGCTGGGACCCGGCCACACTTTACATGATATTCTGCCTATGCTACAGCAGCAGTGGGGAGCAGAGCCCCCCCATGCCACACCATCGGATGGACAGACTGCCCGAGGAGGGGAGGAAAGCTCCCACCGTCCCCATCTCCAGTGGGGGGTTTTAAGGCATGGGGATATCAAAGGCTCATCTTCCTGGCTGTGGCAGGTTTGTACTTCCCTATGTGCTTCTCTTTTTTTTCAATCCTTCACCACCTTGGATCCTGTACTGGATGAGCCCTTTTGCCTGCTGGGGACCCCATCTGTCTGTCCGGCCAGGGAAATGGGGACACACACAATGCACTGGGGATCACTGCAGCTTTCCCCGCTGCCAGAGACATTCCTTGGAGCCCTCGGGTGAGGACGAGCTCTGAGCACAGGCACCAGCTCTACCCGCTCCAGACCTGCCCAGAGCAGGCGGCCAGGCTGGCTTTCTTGAACGATGGGATCTGGGGGAGCTCGGTGGTGGCATTTCCCAGCCAGCACAAGAACAGAAGCCCCCAGCAGCTTCCAAGGGGCTTCCTGCGCCCCGCCGGACCCCTCTGGAAAGGGTCCCCGCAGGAGGGGAGCACAACGCCCACCTTTAATTTTGTTCATTTATTTCAGTGGATTAGCTGTAGCTGGGTTTTCTAGCACTTGCCTTCAGGACAAGAAGGCACATGGAGCCGTGTGCTCCGGGCGGGAAGGCTCATCCCCTCCCTGGACCCCTCCACCGGTGTTTTTCTGTGCCGGGGAGGGGACGTTGTACGTGCAGTTTGTCAGTAGCACACCCTTGTGTAACTGCCTGTGTCACCCAGGACTCCCTAATGACTTTGTTTTGACTTGCACGAGAGGTATTTAATCCATGCCGAGACGCAGGATTTCCCAGGATTATTCCCGAGAGCGCACGCGTTACTCCGCAGCCCCAGATTAGGCTAAACCCGTCCATGGTGACACCTCCCTGGATTGGGGTGGGCAGGGGTGGCTGGGGGGTCTCGGACCTGGCCACGGACCTTCCCAACGAAGCCCTGGGCCAGGTCGTGGTGTGTAGCAGTGCCGTGAAGTCTAGGTTGTGTGTGAGTGGTGTCCAACACTGTACATGTGGACTTTCTAAACTCCTTAATAAAAGGAACTCATCGTTAGCTGGCGTGTCGGCAGCCGTGCCCATAGTGCGGTGCAGGGACATCACTGGAGGAACCTGCCGTGGCGATGGCAAAGGGAGCGGCAGTGGATTACCACAGCTCCCGCCGCGCCATGGGGGACGGCTCCTTCCTCACAGCAGACTCACAGCATGGCATCCCCGGGAATCATAGAATCAGTTAGGTTGGAAAAGACCTTCAAGATCATTGAGTCCAACCATCATCCATGCCCACCAGACCATGTCTTGGACTGCCTTGTCTATGTGCTTTTTGAACACCTCCAGGGATGGTGACTCAACCACTTCCCTGGGCAGCCTGCTCCAATGTCTGGGAACCGGCCCATCGTGGGCTTGGCCTGCCCAAACCGCTCTGCAAAACTGCTGGGGAGGGCTGGGGAGACCCGGCAGGGCAGGGATGGGGCCGCGAAGGCTTCCTGGGGCTGCAGCCCAAACCCAGGCACCACGGGACCTCGGGATGGCCCCGGGGCCAGGATGGAGGGTGGTGGCAGGTCTAAGTGCTGAGGGGACCCACTACCCCCTGCCCACGCCAATGGGCTGAGCACGGAGCAATGCCCCCAGCCCCCTCCTGCGGAGCAGCGGGGTGCTGCCCACCCACGTCCCGCTCTGCCCCCGGCCAGGACAAACCTGGGAGGGGACAGCTGGGTGCCAGGCGTTTGGGATCACGTTTTAGCACCAGTGGCTGCACCCACTGGCCAAGGATGGGGGAAGCATTCAGGCTTGTGCATGCAGGGCCAGTCCCTGAGTGGGTTTGGGGGTGCAGGGGTCTCTGCCAGTGCCTGGGCACCCAGGATGAGACCCTCCCTCCCGCCAGCATCCCTGCCAGCTGCTGGTGACTCAAGGCCAGCTCCAGCACAGCACGCACCCAACCTCTCCTCCAAACGAGGCAGCAAACGAAGGAGGCGCGTTAATCAGCAGCGGTGCCGTGCTCCCATTGTGGTGGCTCGGCCAGCCCCCCGTCCCCCTCTCCAGCCCCCTCCCCGCCAGGATCCCAGCCTCTGCTCTGTGCAGCCACAGCCCTGCGAGTCGGCCACGCACTCGAGGGGTGACACGGCAATTAGCATCGGTGGGTATTTAACGACGGGTGAAGCAAGCTGGCCAGCTCAGTCTGGGCACGGGCTCGGGGCAGCACGGAGCAGGGCCAGGACAGGCGGCACTGGGGCATCGACCGAGGTGGAGAGGTGAGTTGCTGGCGGCCGTCTGTCTGTCCGTCTTCCCCTGCTTGCCTGCTTTGCACCCTGCCTCGACAGGCAGCGCAGCCAGCGAGGAGGCAAGGGCTGGTAGGAGGCAGCTGGGGGCAGCAGGCAGGGCACCCACCAGCACCCCCAGCCCCCCAAAGGGGACTCAGCAGCACCCATTGCTGGTGGTGGGAAGGTGCTCCCCGCTCTGGCCGCATCCACTGATTTGGCTTCACGATGGGCAACTGGGTGCAAAAGGGGAGAGCGCGGAACAGTGGCAAGGTGCGAATGGGGCAGGGAGCACCCCAAAGCGAAGCCCACGGGCGGGGGGGGGGGTGCTGGGGAGGGCAGGCGGGGGCTTGGGCTCAGCTAGGTCCAGCACAGGAGCAAGGAGCACCCACAGCAGCCCCCCACCCTGCAAGCACAGGGCAGACACCCTGGCCCACATCGCCTGCAATGACTTGAAAGGCAACATCTCCAGCGGAAAACAGTAATAATAAAAAATCCATTTCCCCTTTCTGAGCCTTTGCAGGGGGGGACGAAGGGGAGGCAGAGCAGCCCTGCCTGTGCTCAAGGTCACCCTGCGTGCCTGCGGCATTGCTGCGTGCAGCCCAGGACCACGCTCCCGCTCTGCTCGGCAGACCCTGCTGTCGGCGGGGCACCTCCGAGCCCCATAAAGCAGAGGGATGTCGAGCACCTTCCTCTGCACTCGCATTAACCAGGCACTGCAGGTAGGACCTGCGCATCAGCAAGACAAGGCCGGCTCAGGTGAATGCACTTAAGTCCTCCCCGCAGTGCCTCTAAGAGGAGCAGGCGGCTCCGGAGCCCATCAGCCTTCCCGGCTAATAGCCCACTCAGCCAGCCCCATCCAAGCAGAGCCCGGCTCTTGGCTGCAAACCAGGGGAATAGCTGTAATTTGTGAGCACAGAGCAGCTAAAGATGAAGGGAAGCAGATCTGAAGGGGACAGGGGAGAGGCAGAGCGAGCCCAGACCCCCCAGCACCCACCACCGCAGCCGGGTGCTGGTGTGGAGGCTGCAGGAGGAGTGGTGGGTGCTGGAGGGGTTTTCTTGCAGGGTTTTGGGGTGACAGGGCTGGTTTGTGGGTGCTGCAGCAGGGATGGGGAACACATGCTAGTCGAGGGCAGCCCTCGCCGCTGCTTTAGCTGCTGCCCAAGGATGCTCTGTGGTTTACCAACATGTCTTTCCCCTCCCTGTGCTTCCTCCAGATGAGAGCACCCTACTCGCTGTCCTGCCTATTCCTCCTGACCCTGGGGGCCTGCTTCCCTCCCAGCAAGCTGCAGGAGCCGGGAGACCCCGGGGAAGGGATACCGCTCAAGCCCAGTTGGCAAGCGGCATTTGAGGACTTGGGTGCCAGCTGGAGGGCAGGAGCAAAGCGGAGGCGAAGCGAGGAGCTGGGCACGCTGCTGGGCATCGTCCGGGAGCTGCGGGGCTACGGCGAGGAGGGGACGGGGCAGCGGCCGGGCAGGCAACGGGGCTCGGAGCTGCTGCCGGCGGGAGGGGAGAAGCGCAGCAGCACGCTGGGGAACCTGGCCGAGGAGCTCAATGGCTACAACAGGAAAAAAGGGGGCTTCACATTCCGCTTTGGGAGATGAGGGCCCAGACTCGACCCCCCACCTCCTGCGGGTCACCCCGTCCCGTCCTTCCCTTCCATCTCACCTAGGTTTGCTCGGACAAAAGGGTACTGGGGGGGTTTTGCTGCTGGGATTGCCTCGGGGAGTGGGGACGCCACGTTTGCTCCACTTGCAGCCCTGCTCCAGATCTCACGTCCCTGTTTCCAGCCAGTGCAATGGAAGAAGAGGAGGGTGCCTTAAAAAGCAGCCACTGTGTCCCTTCCCCGGTCACGCGTGGCCTTTGCTGGGGCACAGGGAAAGGGCCCTGCGCTGGGTCTCCAGCACGGTAGTGCAGGCGAGAGCAGGGATGCCGCAGCAGGACAGGCAGGGCTGGCAGGGCCAGGTGTCGAGGCTGGAGGCAGGTGGGCTGAGGGGTTACAGCGGGATAGTCCTGGTGGTGACAGTCCCCTGGGGCCTGCCTGGAGCTGCCAGCCAGGGCAGGGCTGTCAGGGAGGAGCAGGTCCCTCCGAGCTCTCCGCAGAGTCACAGAGTTACTGCTCTCCTGCCTATTAAGGAAAAGTCCCTCCGGCAGCAAATTCTGCTTAGTGTCAAGATGCCACTTACAAGAGCTGGCTCCTGTGTGCAAACCAGGCCAGAGCAGCAGGGTTCGAGAAAATTTTGTCCTTAGAAATCCCCAGCATGAGCACAGAAACCTGCCCTGGCATCACCAGTCCTGCTGCAGTCCCGCCGACCCGCTCACACCCCGACCTCAGGGGCTGTCACAGTCCTCACCAGGGTGAGATGGCGATGACCAACCTTTAGCATTCTAGCCCCAAATGCCAGCACAACCACAGCTGTGAAGGACAAGCCCCACTCTACAGCAACTGCCTTCTCCGTTGGGTAGATTTAGTTCTGCCAATGCCAATGACATTTGCTTTTGTGCCTGCCACTGCAGGCAGAGGTATTAGTAATCAGAGGTCTAACTACCTGGCTTGCAGGCACTAATGGCAAGTTAGACACCTAATGACTGTTAATATTTCATTGCAGGCACAAAAATGAAGCAGGGCAATGATTTGCAAGCGCTAAATTGCACCCTCAAAATCAAAGACCGTGGCAGAACTTGGGGTGGGGTGGGGAATCAGGCTCCAAGAGGTGCATTGTAATATCCATCAAGCAGACAGACCACTTAATACAGCGCTGCCGGGGCTGGTGTGAGTTACTCTCGCAGCAGGAGCGGTGTGCAAGCAAAGGCTGAATGGAGGCAAGCTGGAACCTGCAGGAAAACACCAGCCGTGGGGCAGCCAGGTCTAGGGAGGAGTGATGGAGGCACAGGAGCAGGCACCTCTGGGGAGCTACACGTGGGTCTCAGCCCCACGGGTGCAGAAAGGGAGGGACTCCGGATTTGCAGGGATACAGACGATGCCAAGACTTGGCCCTTGCACGAGGACAGCGCCGGCTGCGAAGGCAAAGGAGAGGAAGGGCATTTTCCTTCCCCTGCATCTCTGCTGCGGTAATCATCTTGCATCGCAGGGACTACAGCAGCGACCAACAAACCCGGTGACGCTCGGGGTGGCTGAGCCCATGCAGCCCCCAACCCCAGGCACTCCCAAACCCACCTCCGATCCCTCTCGACTCCCACCCCACCAAAGGCCGCTGGCGTGGGGGACGCAGGCGCAGCACTCACATCACTGAGACGGGAGCTTTATTGATGTTTCTATGGCAACATCTTTTTTTTTTCCCCTTTCTTTTGAGTGTTCAAACCATCAATAAATATGCACTGATCAATTTTACCCTGCGCTGGAGTTGGGGGGAGGGATGGGAGGGAGGAAGGGGAAAGAGTTTTGAGCAATGCTGGGTTAGTGAGGGCCAGTAAATCCCTGGCTTTGCCATGATGCAGGGAGAAGCGGCACTGTCTGTTGCGGTAAGGGAAAAGAAACCTGCTGAGCGATTCTGGGGCCGGGGAGGATGCCTGGGCTCCTGCTCTCAAGTCCAGGCAAGGAACAGGGTCAGAGCAGCACGATAAAACCCCATGTATAACGAGGCTTTGATTGAAGTGCAATAACCCTCTGTGTAACTTATTTAAAAGTAAAAGCTAGCGCTTCCCACAGAGCTTACCTGGCAGGTGGGACAGAGCTGGGCTCAGCCCGTGCTCCCGGGGCGCTCCTTGATGGGCAGCTCCGTGCTGCGGGGGGGATGCCATCACCTTCCTCACCCGCCGGGAAGAAAGGGGCTCCCGGCAGGTTGTGACGTGGGGCAGATGAGGAGCCGCAGCACCCCTGGAGCACCCCTCAGCTGATGTGCTCCGGAAAAGGCAGCGGTCCAGGCTCTTCCTTATTGCTCCTTGGTGATTGAGGCTGGGGGGAGGAGGTAAAAGTGAATGGAAAATAACTGCCTGGAGTTTGGGGGTGTTGTCTGGGAGGAAGGAGGCTGGAAAGCCCATCCTTGCATGCTGGACATGGTGTCTCCCATCCAGCTCCCATGAGGACATATCCCCCCTCCCAATTCCTCCCCTCCTGGGTCCCTTTGTGGGGCAGCTCCCAGGGGGACATCCAGACCCCCAACACCTTTGAGAGCCAGAGAGCTCGGAACCAACCCACACACTGAACCGTAAGGAGCAGGATTCACTGCAGCATGGCCATGCAGGTGGCAGAGCGGAGCGCAGACAAGGCAGGACAACTTGCCTGGAGCACCGGCACCACTGCCTGCTACGCAAGACAGCCCACAAAGAGATGGCATCAAATAGGCATTGGATCCGTCTACACGTGGCCAGTGGACCCAGCCAGCAAGGACTGAGGCAGACACATGCTGCCAACTTCGCCGCTGTTGGGACCCTCTATAAAACACCCCATTATCCTTCCCTGACCAGAGCACAAGCCCTGTCCTTGCCCCAGCCCCATCTCCACTCATCCGCTCCATTCCCATAGGCTGCTCCTCATCTTTCCGCCGTCCCAAGCGGACCCACAGCACTACAAACACACACAACAGGAGCAGCAAATCTCTGAAACCCAAGTGGATCCTCTGTAGAGAAAGAGCCCGATTTAATCACGTCCAAGGGACTTGTGAAGAGGTTAATGCATCATAACTGGGTTATTCAGCACTGCGGCTTTGGGAGCACAGGTAGGACCTTTATCAGCAGACTGGATGCTAGGACAAACACACAACCTTCAACAGGGGGGCAATTGCTCAGAAAACAGTTCAGTGTAGCCTGGTTTGCAGGTAAACTTTCTGCTGAGCTGGATCTACTGTTGAAAAAACACTGAGCAGCACTCCACTCCCAGGGTGGACAGTTTTGATCCCAGCCTAAACAGTCAAAAGACTTGCAGGGCTGACCCTAACCCCATGGCTTTAGGGGCACCAACAGCACTGTCAATGCATCAGCACTGACCAGAGACGCAGATTGATCCAGGAGCATCATACCCAGCAACCTGCCCAGGCCAGGGCTCACCCTCGGACCAGGAGCAGCTCCTGAGCCGATCCCACTCTGCTGCCAGCCCGCTTTTAGACGCCCGTGTGATGCCACAAACACTCTCTTCAGAGGTGACACAGAGCTTAGGTATATTTTCCTCTCTTTTCAATCGTGAACGGATTAACATCAAACAAGGAAGAGGCTGTCAGTTGGCCCCTGATCATCCCTGGGGGCAGGCAACGCTCCCCACACAACTGAGAGCCACCGGTCCAGCAGCATCTCTACAAGACAGGCTGCCACACCAGCCTATCTTTAGGGGGTTTTTTTTTGAGAAAAAAAGTGTAAAACACTGACCACATCTTGTGACAAACAACTTCAACAAAAGGCAGGATGACATTAAAGGAAAACTTAAAAGAGTGAACATTGTAATTTCAAAGACACAAAAACCAAAACAAAAACACAAACACAGCTATTTTTCCCCCAGAGCACTCTCACTTTTAAGCTCAATAGCCTTGAAAATTGGAGCAATCAAACTGTTAAATGCATTGATCTGTTAAATCAACTCCTACTGTACTCAGCTAAATTTAGCCTTTAATCCCCTCTCTTTCAATCCCACCACTGCGGTTCCTGGGGCTTTCCCCAGCCAGGTCAACCGGCCTCTACCTTCCCACGACACCACGGACTGGTCCCTAAGCAAGCAGAGATGGAGATCACCAGGACTGATTGTATTTAGGGGCAGGTTAAGCTTCTCCATCTTTCCTCAGCCCACAGCTATTCACCGTATTCAAGTCTTTATGCTAGAGATTGTATACAAAGAGCAGCCTAGACACTGATCTTTGCCAGGGTCACAAAATAACCAGGAATCCCTTGTAGCTCTGCGTGTATTCACCGGACACCACCACTTTGCTGAGAAGTAGCCCGAGCCTTGCCAAGTGCAGGCCATAAACTGCATTTATACTTACCAACAGCATCCTCCTGTTCCTCTTTTCATCTTCTTCAGGCTCATTTAGAAGCAGCCCAATGCAATCACTGTCACAGCAAGACAAGATTTCTGACAAGCCTTGTTCCTATGGTTCACCAGCGAGCAGTTCCCTGCGCCAGGACCGACAGATTTCACCAGGGACTTGTTGAGGGGATTAGAAATAGGGCAAGCTGGGTTATAACCCCAAAACACCACTGAGCAACTGCAGGACCTCAGGCACACCACTCATTGTCATCTGCCCTTGTTTCCTTCTCATCCTTTTTTAGTCTTCAGCATCTGCATTAATCAAGGCAGTATCTCATTTTAGAGGCTGCTTAGTACCTGGATGTGTCCCTCCCTCAAGATTTCCTGGAAAGGCTGAAGGTACTCTGAAAACAGAAAATAAGGATGGACAACCAGAAATGAGGGAGGGAGTAGCCAGAACTGTCTGAGGACAGAAACTCACAGGTCATTTCACAGCAGAGGAGGAGGAAAAAAACAACAGCAGCTGAATTACCAAATACAAACAATTAAAAGGAAGAAAAGCTTAAAGTCAAATCTCTGATTTGAATCTCATTGAAGGCAACAGCAAAGTCTTTGATTCAAAAGAGGTGATGACAGAGTCTTTATTCTGTGCATCTTTTTTCTCTCCTGACTTTTTAGAGCCAGATCAAAAGGATGTGGAAAGGTGCTGCTGCCTGGCTCTGACCAGCCTGCTGTGCCAAAGGACCCCGATGAATCACTCACACAGGGAACCCCTCTTTTCAGACATGGAGTCTAAGGGGAGGTAACTGGGTTTGAAAAGCCTTGCTAACAGACAAACACGGGTTTTCCTCAACATTGATTTATTTTTAAATATACTACACAAGAGAGACTGGAATAAAAAATAAATCAAAAAAATGAAAAATAGAGAAAGAAGAGGAAGAATTGAAAGTCATGTACAGAAACAATCTGTACTGGACTGAATTAAAGGGGAAACAACCCCCTTAAGTATCACAGAGATGAAGGACAGAGCTATTTACACACTGTAAAAAAGACAAGTCTACAAAAGTGTGTAATAACGAGATACAAATGTATAATATAGTGGCACAATATGTTATCAAAGTAAAAACAGTACCTCCAGGAAAGAGACAGTCCAAGGGTTGGTTGGTTGGGTTTTTTTCTTACATTTTTAAAGGCAGCCTGTGGCAGAAGTACGTATTTTCTTTTGAACATTTGTCATGTGTTAAGTCATGGCTGTTTGTGAGGGCGAGAAGTGGCGTGAACACACACGAGTGAACTACTAGAAATCATATACAAAACAAACAGTTCTGAAGAGAACAGAATAAAATACAATTGAAGGCAATTAGTGTTTAAGATACACAAGAGGGGTCACGAGTTACTGAGGAACAGGACATGGAAACCCATTTTTTCTCGTTTGGAACTGTTAAGAGGAGTTAAATTGCACCGTTAATAGCCCTAAACCTTGTTCTTTCACTATTTCACAAGTCACAGTTAGTTCCCAGTTGTGTTGCATTAGTTGGGAAGGTCACAGGACCTTGGAAAGGAAGCCCAGAAGTCCTGCTGTCAGCATTTTGTGGCAGTTTCCTCAGGAGATGCACCCAAGAGACGCATCTGCAGTCTTCACAGATCCTTGTTTGATGCTGGATGGAACCATACTGGCATGAAGGTAGTGACGGTTTTAACCCCAAAGTACTGGCATCTGAGCTCTTCATGGGGAGTTAGCACTGGCACGGAAAGGGAGGCACCACAGCCCCTCAAAGCACAGGTCTCTATGCGAGGGCAGAAGCCAGGTCCCATCTCCACTCTTAGAACAAAAACTTGGAAATTCAACTAGAGAAACAGCAGTTCTCGCCCATCTGCAATGTGCAAGCTCAGCTGAAACAACTGTTGGAGGCACAGTGGTAACTCTGAGCTCATCCTAAGCTATCGCCCCCTGCTGCAACCCTCCTGTCTTTCAGGGAGCGATGCCTTGCTCAGCACCAGCCTACTGCTCCCTGACCTCTGCAACCCTCCACCCCAAACACCAGCCTAATTAATGTTAGATATCACGAGAGTGCGACAGCACATCCTTCCTCAGACTTTCTTCAGTCCTCTTTCACCTCCAAGGGAGATCTGCAAACAGGCTCCTGTGCCACTACATTAGAGGGTGGTGTCTGCAATAATTTGAACCCAAGCAATTAATTTGGGCTCAACAACATTAAGAAATTACTGAAAACACAGAAACGAAGGGCAGCAGGCGGAATCACAGCAATAATTTGGGCAAACATCACTTGTAGCATTCTGTCATTAAAAAACCCCTTACATTAACAATTTCTCCCTCCTTCCCTCCCAAGCACCAAATCTGTCGCATTCATGTCTGGTAAATGTCAGACTCAGGCCAGGGACATGTGCTGCAACTCTCCCAAGAAATGCAGTGGGTATATTGCTATTCAAACACTCATCCTTGTGTACAGTGGGGCAGAGGGAGGGAATGAAAATGCAGTAGGAAGTCCTCCTGAGGAGGATGGCATCTCAGTGTCCATCAGTCTGGCTTCAGTCTTAATCATCTGTCCAGAACAATAAAATATTAATAAAAAGGCATGGTGTGACATCAGCATTTTTAGACTTGTAGTCCACAAGGCAAGAACTCCACAGATAAGACGATTACAAGTATATGAAATACAGGGAATCTGAGTTAAGAGGGTGGAAAGTGCCTCTTGAACACAGCCCTGCCCTTTGGAGCTGGGGCATCCATTCACAGTCTGTCTTATGCACAGCCCTAACCTGAACGCTCCAGTCCTTTGTTAGTCCACACATTACCCTCTCCACAGTTGGCTTTGGCCCATTGTGGTTTATTTATTTATTTATTTATCTTTAACCTGGCTTCTGCTACCTCTGAACAATGTCGCTGATTTCTTTCACTGAACTGAGAAGTTTGCTAAAGTCCTGGGTGGCTGCAGGACCACTGCCAGCTGGTGCTGGGCAGATCTGAAGCTCCCGTAGGTTATTCTCCAGCTTATTGATGGCCTCCCGAAAGGCAAATTTGTTCCTCATCTGCTGAATGGAGTCCACATAGCTCACGCAGAAGGTGTAGAGGTTCTTGCCAGCCTCCAAGACAGCGCTGTGGCTTGCCATTTGTTCAGAGTTCTTGCTGATGGCGATCCGCAGAGCCTCAGTGCTTTCCAACACCACCCCTTTAGTGATGGTGCCACTAGCAATCCTCTCTGGGGGCTGCCGGGTCTTCCGCAGTGAGACCCTAGTGGATATAAGAGGGATGAAGGCTGTAGATGATGGCTGGTCCCCACCTGGGGCAGAGGGTGCAGATGAGGAAGAGGCAGCTGGGGTTGCTGTGCTCATCAGCAGCTTTGTAGAGGACTGTGGCTTTGGTACAGAGGGGATCCCCAGCTTTTTCACACCTTCCCCTGACTGGTTTGGCTTGACAGCATCACTGCTTGCAGCCTCTCCAACCTGAGTCAACTGTTTGGATTTCAGCCCAGACACCACATCTGCTGCTGCTTCATGGCTGGGACTGTGAGAAACCTTCCCAGGCTTGCTGATGGACGATGAAGAAAGTGGAAGCGGAGGGGCTGGTTTCAGCTTTGATAACTTCCCTTTGTCCTTCCCTGCCGACTCTGAGGTCTGCTTGAGCCTCCTCAGTCGTGGCTCCTCAGAGGAAGCCTTGCCGGCAACCACAAACCCAACAGGGTTGGGTTTGGCAGCAGAACCTTGGTCCATCACCACAGTGGTACCTAAGGCACTGGATTTGACTCCATCGTCCTTGTGGAGCACGCTGGAGGAAGGAGGGGCAGCAGGTTGCCTACGGCCAAGTTTTGGTGTCAGAGTGGGAGGGCTGGAGCCAGGGCTTGACTCTGCATCTTTGAACACATCATCAGTGGTCTCTTCATTTTTCTTAAGCAGCCGTGGAGGAGGGGTCACTGTTCCCCTGACAGAAATGTCTGTCTTGGCCTCGTTTGCCCGCTTCCGAGGCAGTGCTGGCTTTTCACTTTTGTGTCCACCAAAAGTAGAGGAATCAAACTGGCGTCCTGTAGACTGCAAATCCCGAGGCAGAGTCACAGATTTCCATTCTGTGTCCTTGGCTCCATGGGGCACACAGGAGGCTGAGCAGGACCTTAAGAAACGCTTGCTGGAGTTGGAACTACTCTCCTCTTCACCAGCCACCCCTCGACTGCTGCTCATCGTGCTCGACTTCTTCCGTAAATGGGGAGATAAAAATCCAGAGTTCCCGGCAACAACCCCGTTGGTAACACCAGCCCCGTTACTTGGGCTCTGAAACTTGGAGGGGTCAGCTGCATCTGTGGGAGGTGCAATGAAAGCTCCATTGCCAGCATCCCTGCACTCCTCCTCCCCACCCACCCTGCGGTCTGAGTGGCCGTCCATCTCTCTGAAGGAACTGCTCCGTTTCGGAGGGGTAGGGGCAGTCTTCTTCTTCTTCTTGATAAGGGCGCTGAAGAGGTTGTGCTTTTTGTCTTTTGGAAGCAGCCTCTCATCTTCATTCAAACCACTCTCCATGGCCACCCTCTCCTTCCGTGGGAGCAAGGGAGAAATAGCAGGTTCATGATCCAGAGGGTCTGCAAGGGAAAGAAAAGAGTCTATTGAGCGTTGCTTCAGGAGCCAGAATAATCAGTTTTCTTCCAGGATAAAACTACTGCAGCACCTCCAAAAAGTGCAGGTTCTGTAAAGAGAGACATCTTCAGACCAGAAGTAAAGCAAATACAGCCACATTCAAGCCTGGACTGAACATGGTCCCTAGTCCTGCATACATTCATTTCTGAGGTGGCCTCTACAGAACTTGGCTGCCAAACTACCCTCCCTGTAGGCTTCTGATTTAAACAGCGACATACAAACACAAAGTGTTTATGTTCAGATTCCCGCCCTCACATCTGGAGACTTGTCTAAACTTCACACCATGAAGAAGGTAAGTATTAAGAGGCCTTTGCTTTAGTCCCTGTGCTGTTGCTGTCTTTTGAATAGCCGACCGTCTGAATTAATAAGACATCTCTCTAACCAACCTCCATCCCCAGTCTCCTTGTTCATTTAGATTCCAGTACTCCTAACCTCCTTTCCTGATGTCATCCTTTGTGGGGAATGGAAATAACTTTTTCACAAGCAGAAATCAAGACGCCCTTTGACAGCTGAACACTTCAGGTTGTACCACCACGAAGATGGCCAGCTTTATACAATAATGGAAGAAAGTGGCAGTAACAGCCTCCTTCAGCAGCATTGCTCCAGAAGGAAATGATGGGGTGACCCTTTCTCCACTTACAAGAGGCATTTAAAAATGAATAGTGGTTTATAATAAATTTATACGGAGTCCTGAAGGTCTCCATATTTGACTGACAGGGGGTCTCATTCCCAGGCCAGGCACTCAGATGGCATTCTAATTCAAAGGAGGAATGCCTTCAGGGCAGCACATACATTTACAGCTCCACTAGGCAGCAAGAAGGGAGATGAAGCAGAGTCATAGGGGAAAAGGAAAATGCTTCTTAGTCACATATTGGTGATCATCATGCTATGGGTAGGATTTTGGTTGAGGAAGGGATTTTTGTTGAGGAATCTGAAGAAAAAATTATTGTGTACTTTGAGAAGACAGCACGCTTCCACAGGACCACATGCAGTTAAACCATTCCCACACAAAAACTTATGGGGACCTGGACAACCAGAAGAGCTCTCATAGCACTTTGGGAGGCCATGGCTTTACTGTGTCTAGACACAGTGGAGCTGCGGAGATCCAGAGAAAACTAGCAGCTTGCACTGAGGATCAGCTTCCAGCCACTGGACTTACTATGGAAACACTGACAATTGAAGGGGAAACTGCAACAAAACTTTAATGTGAAGTATTTTCTTTCATGATAGAGTGAAACAGTTCCCAGCATAACGTTAAAATCATATTATTCCTGCTGCACTTAAATCTCTCAAAGCCCTTAAGTATTTAAATGAAGTTATTTTACTTCAAATCTTGTAATACTAGGCAATTATATTTCCTATATATAGTAAATAATGTTCCTAAGTCACTGATACTTCCTTTTTCCAACATTTAACATCCTCTCTTTTTTTCCCCTCTTTGTCTAGATGTACATCTGCTACTGAATCATGTACTACTAGGTGACATTACACAAAAAAGGTCAGTCACATGAATGGTCAGAGAAGGCAACCTCAACAGGAGCTGGAAAAACCCACTGTATTTTGTTTTACCTTGATGTTTTTCAAAGGAGCTAGATACAAATCTACTGTATACATTCAGCGTTTTACTGCTGCTTTTATTACCTCAGAAGGGAAGGTAAGTTCTTGAAGAAACTGATTGAAAGAGAGTTTAATTTCATGGAAGATTCTGTAAATACCTCTTTGTCCCTTGCTGAAATTATATTTGGTACCTGCCAAGAGTAATACTCTTCAGTGCTCCAAGCACAAATCTGGTAGGATGGAACAGTGAAGAAACCTCCCTTATGGGGCTTGCTAAACCCGAGCAATCCTCCTGCTTTAAATTATGCAGTGTGGTAGTGTAAAGTGGCTTGAACACAGCAGATTACCCATCACTCAGATGCAGTGGGAGATCCCACCGATAGCTCCTACCAGGGAGTGGGAAGAGGCTATGATCAGAGAGCTCTGTGCTCAGGCTCTGGTCTATAGGGAGCTGCAGGCAAGAGCCATTAAGTTAAAAGAACTCCTAGGGCTTCTCTAAGCAACAGCAGGTAAAGCGCCAATCCCTCAGCCAGTTAAGGATTCACACTCCCAGCTGCTGTGTGTATCTGGTCCCAAGATTAACAACCTACCTTTGCAAAAAAAATAATAAAAGGAGTTCTGAACCTGGGAAGGCAAACTCAGCAGCCTGTCATCCAGAAACACAATACTGGTACAGAAAGATGGCACTTGTTTTCACCTAGGCACTTTGGCTAGGTGAAGACCTGGAGCTGGACATGCATTTTGTTTTCCTCTGAAAGAATTTCCCTTAAGGAATAATGACTTTAATTAAAACCTACCACATTCCCCCTGGCCTCGAGCATGTGCAGTCTCCAAGCCCTCGTTGGCATCTTTGCTTTCAGCAGCTCTCCTCGATGTTCGTGTTTTGGTTGGTAACTCTGGGGCCTGGAGGAAATTGCTCACTACACTCCTCATGCCCTTCTTTCCCAATTCCTTCTCCACCTCTGCAATGCACAGAAGAAAAACAATCACTAGAATCAACAGAAGATAAGAACTATTGTGCCATTCAGAGTTAATAGCACAAAAGAAAAGCGAACAACACAAGGTAGGGTTTCCTTGAGGTTGTTCAGCCATCTGGGCCTTTAAAAATCAGGTGCATGCCCATACACAGAAAATGCCCACATGTAAACACCTCTGTTTTCTATGCCATTCACACCAGGCAGTATAACCTAGGACTGAGTTTCACTGCAAAGCAGCCTACAAGCAACGTGCAGTGTTGAGGATGCAGTTGGCTCTTTTCCCATCCCTGGAATTGCTGGTCCGAGAGGGACCCAGACCTACCATCCGATATGCTGGATTCCTGAAACATCGTTTCAAAGGCCTGATGGATCTCAGCAAAGGAGGGTCTATCAGAAGGACTCCACTGCCAGCCTGAAAAAACAACACCACTCAAAACTTCCTGCCAGCATTAGACATTCAGTACACTGCACCAGGAGGAGCTAACTATCACAGTTCCTTTTTTATAAAATGGGCGAGATAAAATAATGACTTGAAAACCTCATCTGAAGGGTGCTGGGTATCTGCAGCCACCACTGAGCCAAATAACGCTGCGGAAAAAAAAAGTATCACACTAAGTCACGTTCCAAAAGGCCACAGTAGAAGAGTAACAGTCAGTCCCTTAAGAAGCCTAATGAAGCTCCTGCTTCATCCTTAGAGGACAAGCTTTTCTTTAAATTGTCAGGAAAAAGGAGACAAAGAAAACATTGAACTGAACAACAAATCTCTCCCCCAGGCTTATGTGGTCCCAGTAGAGAAGAATGGCTGGTTTCATAGTGTGTTCGTCCTCTGGGGAAAGCAGTTTTAAGAAAACACTTCTGTGTAGCATTGTACCTTCACTGGAACTGGCAGGGGGTTTCTCGTGCCTTGCTGTATGTGGCCAGATCCTGGCAATTTTACTGCACCTCTGCAGAGCTAAAAGGCAACATCTGCAGGGCTGAGGAACACTTACATGCTCTCATGAGCTCATAAACTTTCTCAGGACAGCCTTCCGGGCGCTCCATACGGTAGTCTTTCTCCAACAGCTCATAGACTTGAGACAGGTCAATCCCAGGGTAAGGGGACATACCATAGGTTGCAATTTCCCACAGCAGAACACCAAAGGCTGCAGTGGAGAAAGAAAGAAAAAAAATTTTTAAAAAGATTAAAAAAAAAAATCAATAAGCTTTGCTTTCATCTTAAATTTGAGAGGATGTTTAGTGGGAGTAGTCTCTAAAGAGTGCTGCACACTTAAACCAGCTCTGGGTGGCTCAGATCCCATGCTCAGCAGCAGCTTAAATGTTAAAGAAGCGTAACAAGCCTCTTCGTCAGCACAGACAAGTCTCCTGCGATATGACAGGGTAGAATTAGACTAATTTTCAATGTATCAGTTGTCTCCAACCTGAACGCCTTGAGATCCTTCAAGTCCTATTAAAGGCACAATTAAGAGACTTCACAGTGGATTAGCTGAAACCATTTCACTGCTGCACTGCAGTCCCTCCCTCAATTTGACAGCTCCTCTCATCTGCAACCTCTCCCTAGAGGACCTGCACATTTTAATACCTCAGGGCTTTTTGGGGTGCCCTTGTTTAGCTGCAGCATGGTCTAGAGGGGAAACCTGGGAGGCAGCAGTGAGAGGAAAGCTTCAGCAGGTTCTACCAACAAGACAGGGTGAAGGGAAGATTTCGGTCACAGGGAAAGCTGAACAGGGAAAGAGAGAGCACAAAAAGGGTCTTGAAACAGGCGAGGCATTCAAGTCCAAGAAGTTGGTGTGGATGCAGGTCAGCACCAGGGTCAGGCAGCTAACCCAGGAGTCGGGCACACAGAATAAACTCAACACCAGTTCAACAACCTGCATGTAATTAGTTCAGTCACCCTATTCTGTTCTTAACCTGAAGAGAAAGCGATTACAATTCTGCATAAGTAAGGAAATCACATCACATTACATGGTAACACCACCAAGGGCAATTTACATTAGACATTTCTGTGCACAATTTTCTTTGATTGCTGTCTTGAGGCAGTGAGGTGAAAGCGTCTAAACTGTGGCATGCCCAGCAGCAGCCATGGCCTCTAGGGATGGCTGGCTAGTTCTAATCAGATCCCAAAGTCCACTGCCCCAACTTCCACTACACCAGGTTATGCTAATCCTAATTAAAGACATCCAATACTCCTTCTGGATCTTTCCTTCCTGAGTACTGTACTATTTAAATGCAAGAGGGATTCTGCAGCCACCACAGCGATACAGCAGCATCCTTGAGACTGTAGCAGATACCTGACAGCAGCCAACACCACCAAGTGCAAGTCCAAAGCAGAAGCAGCACCTTGATCAACTCCACGAGAGGCTGGTTTGGGTTTTCCTCCCCATCTATAAAACATTTTGCATCAGCCATCTACCTAAAAGTTTCTTCAAAATAAAGCCTTTCTCTGCAGTTTCCCCCAAACTCCAGAAAACTTCATCACTGCTTCACTACTATCTGTTGGTCTGTATGTAGAAGATGCTCAGGGTAACATTTTCCAAGTGTCTTTAGGACCATGTCCCACAAATTTCTCTCATGTCTCTGTGCACTTTTGAGAATTTGACCAACAGCTATGGCAGAGATATAAAACCCAAAGAAAGGCTGATAAAAAGTACAATGAGATTTTCTGCAGTCAGATTTGATAGAATGTAGCTCCATTTAGCTAAGCCTGCTCTTATCACCAGCACTTCAAGGCTCTTCAATAACCATTTGTCATCAAATTTTCCCTCTGTTTCTCCTCATCTCATTCCAAAGATTATTCTTTTAAAATGCAGAAAGACACACTTGGAGCTCCGATACACGTGTAAGTCTTTTTTTTAACATACAATGAACCAGATTCTCACTTTCCTCCTTGACATAGTTAGAAAGGTCCTGGCTATATAACAATATATCACTTCATAGTCCTGTGCTGGAATTCAAGGCACTAGTATCGGTGCCCTCCAGCCCCATTTCATACAATTCTATGAACACTATAGTATCCTCTATTTTCATATTTGCCAAAGATTCAAACATACAAAGTCAGGTCATCATCCTCAGTGTTCCACTCAAAGACTGACTTAGCAGAGATTAATTCCTGCACTCTGACAAGCTCATAGAACAATATGGCTCAAACCAGGGAATACACTCTCTCCTGAAACGTTTCACAATGTCCTCATTTCACAGCCCTGGAAAAGAAGACTAGAATCTGCATTAATTCGTAGCTGCAAATTCTTACCCCAGACATCAGACTTAATGGAGAACTTGTTGTAGGCCAGGCTTTCTGGTGCAGTCCATTTGATAGGGAATTTTGCTCCGGCATGGGCAGTGTATGTGTCGCCTGTCATTAGCCTGCTCAGGCCAAAGTCTGCCACCTTCACCAAGTGGTTTTCCCCTACAAGGCAGTTTCTGGCAGCAAGGTCCCTAAAAACAAGAACAAAAATAGGCAATGAGTAGTCTTTACCATCTCAATTCTAGCAATAACAAGGAAACCTGCTGTTCCTGAAGAAACCTGGGCCTGTGTGTGATTATTTTGATCAGAGTATTACACGACATTATGTAGTTATAAACATACATGTAAAAGGGAAAGTTATTTTCCATTCCAGCTTTGTAAGACTGTCATCCAAACTTTTTTTTTAATTTGAAGTGAAAGCTTCAAGAAGCCCCCTCACTTTCAATAAAAGCTGCCACCCTCAGGATAAAAATAATTTAAAGAAATGTCAGTGCTCAAGTTATCAATAGCTGCGGATGAGCACTGAACACATGAAGTCTCAATGCCTGACTTCTTGCCCACCTCTCTAGCAATTTGGTCAGCCCAGCCAACATCAGTCACTCTCCAGAACTCCCTTGCCAGTCCTAGCTCCAGCACAAGGTTTAGCTCCCAGCTATGCTCTTCTTCCTCCCAAGCGTATTATACTTTACAACACAACTTTTTCATACCATGTTTTGGCCTTTTCAAGCCTGTTGTAGCCTCTGCAGTCACTATTTACATTTTTAAAGGACTGGGCAATAAGCAATTTAGGGGTTTTCTCCACATTTTTTGACCTGCCTCTAGCCTGGCAGGTGAGTGATGTGCACGCTGCATTTGCCACTTCCCTGGCTCATACATGCTGTTAGCACCCTTGCTAATGCTTCATGAGTATAAAAATGTAAAGCACAGAATTACCTTTCTCCTAATATTAGGTTTTGTTAAAAACACTTATCCAGATTATGTCACGTTGAACTACAAATTGATTCTACCAGAAAGCTCGGGTGAGATCTTTAGATATGAGGCAGACACTGCTGTTTCTTTTGCTTGTTCTGCTCAATCAGAATAAATTAAAAAAAAAAAAAGTACGTCTTACTAGATGCCCATTAAATTTTTGCAGTGTTTTTGAATATACCTTCTTATCAATGCTGATTACTACAATGTGTGTCTAAATAAAAGCTCCTCTTCATAATCAAATTCCTCCTCCCTCCTGATTCATTAAATGAGGTCACAGCCCAGCATTTGAATCCATGGATGTGAACTGTGACAACACTCTCAAAATAATTGGGTAGGTGGGTATGGGGGTGGCTGATAAGGAAAAACGCTAGTATTTATTTTAGATAAATGGGTCATCAGAAATGAGTGGAAATAAAATGAACAGGAGAGCAGACAAATGGGATTCATACAAAGCAGTTTTTAAAGTTCACTTCCTACAGGCTGAAAGGATGAAATACTTTCAACAGAGCAAATCAAAGGCTGGAAATTTTAATTTGCAGCATCACCGTTCACTTTATTGACAGACAGAAGCATTTAAACAGGCCTTTCAGGCAGCAAAGGCAATGCATGACTTAGAGGAGCACCTAGAACTTAACACACAATCTTCATATTTGTCTCTGTGAAAAAACATGTGCTAATTTCATATTCCAGCTAATTGGGCAGGAAAGGTCACGCTGTGGCACAGAGCGCATCTTGTATAAAGCTCAGCAACTCTCAAACCTTTGCGCAGGATGTGTCATTATATTGCTAGGAGGCCATTTCTACAGATGAAGAATGCAAAGCTCTAGCCATAATTGCAGCACACTTAAAGGTCAGAGTCTCTGAGACTTTTAAGACTGGGGAGATGCTTATTAAAATGAATATGCAATCTGGACAATAGTGGGAAACAATCCCTACAGAGGATGGAAAAAAAGTGAAACAAACAAGAAAGAACATGGGATAAGAAGGCAATAAGAGGGTGGCTTTGCTGTGAGCACCTGCACGCACCCAGCAACATCAACTGCAGCAGTTTTTAATGGCTGTTAGAATAAAGGAAGAGCAGTAGCTTATCTGGTCTATTAAGAGCCCGTTAATTTGGGAAGCATTTACACTTAAGGCCCTTGCCCAAAATATAGAAGTACTGATATGTCTTTCACCTGCATCTACTTAAGCTAAGAGAACAAAACTGAGAGAAAAACAATTAGGACACCATCCTATAGGCTGGTTCGTGTACTGTATCAGAATACAATGCACTAGTGTGTTAAATATAGGACACCAACTGCATTTGAGTCAATGTTGTGATAATCTGAAAGGCAGGAAAATAAATCAAGGGGTGTTTTGTGCTCAAGATTCAGGGGTGCTTGCTGTCCTTCCTACCTGTGAATGAAGTTTTTCTTCTCCAGGTACTCCATGGCTGAGGAGATCTGAGTTGCCATGTACAGTAGCACCACAGCATTCACCTCCTGCCGGTTACACTCACGCAGATAATCCAACAGATTCCCGTATGTCATGAACTCCGTAATGATGTAAAAAGGAGGTTCCCGTGTGCACACTCCTGGGGACCAACATAAAGTTTACAATGAATGTTTGAGAACATCAGTGAATCTTCAGGTTTTGTCCCCTAGGGCCTTTTATACCTCTAGAATGTAGAAATACGGGGCTCACAGAAAGAATGAGTTCTGCTTGGAATTGGTTAATAGAGGGGCTTAATTTCCTGCTTCAGGCTCTGGCAACTTAAATATTAGGGAGACAAGATCATTAAAAATCATGTATTAGTGGTACAAATTGTGAATTTTGCCAGACAATAAGTGTCTGTATTTAAAGCCTTGGTATGGTAAGCAGCTTATCTGCTCTTTTAACATCCATATCACTGCACAAGGGTTTAGTTCAAATCCCTCTGCTTGGTATTTATCACTTACCTAATAATTGCACCAAGTTCGGATGCTTGATCTCCTTCATTACTGCGGCTTCTTTCAAGAACTCTTCCACCTCCATGGTATCTTCCTGCAGAATAATGGTAAAGCTTTGGCAAGGACAGCGCACACAAAGGAGGAATACGTTTTTGTATGAGGACACAAGAAGAACTGCGAACTGACAACATAAGCCACAGTTCTTCCAAAGTAATTTTCTCCCTGTAGCCACATCATAATGCCAAGGAGTTAGGAACATTGGGTATTTTGTAGAATTTTAAAAATATGTATTTTTATCATTCTTATTCTAACAGAGCTTTTTGGGGCAAGAAAATCCATATCCCTTTTGTGAAGGGCCTCTCACAGGACCACTCAGGAGTTGAAAAGGAAAAATGTGCTTGTTCCTAACAGAAAAAAAGATAACATGAAATACAGTACAGAAAAGAAAGGAAACAAGAATGAACATAAAAGGAAGGATATGCCACAATCAAATGCTTCAGAAGCTGCTGAAATGCGGGCCCCCAGTTTCACTGGGTAGTAACAAATCCCCCCTTTCAGACAGGGAGGCATGACTGATGGCAACCACTCTATAATTGAAAGCCCGAGGTTTCACAGATTTCATTTCTGGCATTTAAAGCCTGACCCATGACGTAACCATTCTGGGCAGATGTGTCACTACCTATTTGTCGAACGCCATAAAGTTGCTTGGCACAACACAAAACCGAGGAGGATACAATCTTGCTCAAAAGACATATTTTCTGAAGCAAATATGCCCCAAATGACTGGAAGGTCATTTCAAAGTGGTGCAAAAATACAGATCTATTCCTAAAGCAATGTTTCTTTCTATATCCATATTTTTTTTCATTGATGGATTAATGTTGACAGGCTACATGGACGAAGTGTTTTAAGGAAGGATTGGAAAGGATTTACTGCTGCTGGTGAGAATGATAACAGCGGGCTGCCGCTGTAAGATCCAGTCAGCTCTCTGCTTTGCAGTTAGCAATGAGAACATTTTTCCAACAGTTTCATTCAATCATTTACTATTCGTTGCCAATTAGCTTGATTGGCAGCTGTGATTTGCTGAACACACTATGTCAAAACTAATAGTCCAAAGGTCCTTGTGAGCAGAACCTTAAACTGTTTTCTTTGGCAAAGGAAACTGGATTAATAATCCAGGTTGCAAAATTACCCTAAATACGTATTTATCTTATGCGTGCTATACAAACTCTGAAAGGTTGCTCCTCTGCATAGCTGTTCCACTGTTTTAAATCTCTTACTTCTAAGTAACCGTATTAATAGGAAGGACACATACAGAGAACTACTGTAACAGTGATGTCTCTGAAAACCTGATCTCATGCAAAGGACCAAGCTTAACCAGCTTCCACCTTCCACTGTACAAAACCATGGAAGAAATAAACAGTTCTGGCTATACAATATTTTCCTAGCAGAGCACGGGACCATGTCATGGCATTGAGGGACACCAGGGTTGCATGTTGCTTAATTTAAAACACAGGCTTCTCTGCTGAGGGGGAGAGAAGGTGAGCGGGA
>JANZLQ010000055.1:14761815-14781996 GCA_026212715.1 Elanus axillaris | reverse complement strand
GGGGAGAGAAGGTGAGCGGGAAGGGGGGGGAAGGGGGTGAGCGGGAAGGGGGGGGAAGAGCAAGGCCGGGCCGGGAAGAGCAAGGCCTGGAAGAGCCAGGCCAAAAAGTAGAGGCAGTCCTAAAGGATGCAGGCTTGAGTGTGCACTAAGAAATGTGCTGAGATGACCAGCTCACAACAGTTCAGCCATTAAAGGCCCCCACTGGGAACACGCTCTGGCACAGTCCCAGCACACTGCGTCTGGTCCAATGCTGGGCAGGTCACAAAGCTCCACGCCCAGTTACTGCAGCCATTGCCCACCTCACACCCCTTTCCAACAACATCAGGTGTAAAAACACAAATTCTGAGTGTGTCATGTTATGATAACAGACCCTTATAAATACTGATGTGTTCTGTGCAACTCACTGAGCTTTCAATGATATATTTTAATGGGAAACATCTAAGCACCAAAACACTTGTCTAGCACTTCCCAATTAAATGCAACTGAGGAACAGTGTGTGCTGCTTTCATTGCCTTGCGTGATCTAGTGTTTTGTGCCAGCTATGGGCTACGTTTAGACACTTGACAGAAAACCAAACTGGGTGTTCATAAGCATTGCTATTCAAAAAGAAGCTGGAACAATATTTTTTTTTTCCTCTTTTAGTTTTCCCTCCCCTTTATCTTTCTTACAGAGATATCTGGAGTAGATGAAGAAGGAACAAGAAGAGCCATGTAAAATTTTGAAAAATATTCTCTCAGTGGAAAATAAAGTGAGTCATTTCAACATTTGCACAGAAGCTGCAGAGGGCTTGTTTTCTCCTGTAGAACTGGGATATAAATGTGATTTTTAAATGTTTCCCAAAACTTTGAAGAAAGCTATAATCCCACCTGTCAGGCAGTAGACTGATGGATTTAAGGAAGGTGGATTATACATTTGCTTTTAAGGATGGGTTTAGTGTGCATAACTGCAGGATGAAGTCTTTCTCAACTCTTCTCGGTTATTCTTACATTCCCCAGTGGAACGTGCTGCTCCATGCTACATTATGAACCACTTTTAGTCATGTTTCATTAAATATTTACTTGATATATTTGAAACAGCCATGGTCTGTATTAAGGTTTCTCCTTATGCACAAATAGATTTTACGGGATAACACACAATTTGCCTTTGTTGACGAATTTTAGAGACAAGAGAATGAAAGCAACCACTACAGTTTGGAGCAAAATGAGAAATCTGAAGACATTGGGTATCCTCACACTGCAACCAGAAGCAGGAAAGGAGATGTTACAGCAAACAATGTTCCAGGAAAGAACTGGTCTCGCCATTTCACTATAAACAGGCATTTTGTTCAACCTGGTCACATCCCAGCTCCACCTGCACTGCAACGCTCCCGAGCAAGCCATGTGGTCCCCAGCACGCTGGATCCGAGCAGGGATAACACTAGGTGTCACTCGCTCCCTGTGCAAACAAGAACTTGGACTCTCCTCCGCTGGGGAGCAGCAACAGGAATCTCCAGAGTATAAAAAAGGCCAAAATGAAAATACTTTCTGCAACCATAGCAACCCAGAAATATGGAGGTAGCCGCTGCTCAGAGAGTAAGGAAGAAGTACTTTCCCCAAACCAAGGAAACGTTCATCCCCTGACACCAAAGCATCTACACAGTTCTCTCCACTTCAGAATTTCCATTGCAAAGACCAGAAAGAAACAAACAAAAAACTCTGTTCTGTTTGTTTCTGCAAGACCAAACCACATCCCCATTGGAGGAGAGAGAACATGGTGTCAAGTTAGCATAAACTGTTATTAAGCAATCAGATGCTATGTGTGTGGAAGGTGCCAGAAGACCTCAAGACATTTTTATAAACATAAATGAATTAAGCAATGACCTTATGAACCCACAGAGCATTATTTGCATTTAAAGAGACAAGGAAACCAAGACACAGAAATCAGGGAGCAGAGCCAGAAACAGAACTGATTATCCAGTTCCTCATTAAAGCCACTTACAAATTTTAATGTATTTTAGCCTAGGTACACTTTTTCCTCCTCTTGTATCTTTTGATAAGAAGCAGCTGTGAAGAATTGCTTAAGACTTCCAGGTACACAGGGAGCTTGTCTTTTGGGAAAGACAATGCCACGTAAGACAGAAAATCAAAACAAGTAAAGGCTCCCTGAAGCACAGCCTTTGAATTTTATGTTGACTGACTCACAATCCATAATTTTCCTTAATACACCAGCTTGTGTTAGTGTGTTCATCCATGAACAGCTCACCTTTGCCACACCCTGAATGCGAGACATCACAGCACCATTTACTTTTCTAAGGTTTCATCTATTCTAAAGTAAAAATTGCACTGTTATCATCCTCCTTTGTTTAGTTACAAGTTTTCCAGGTATCACATAAAACCATAAAGGGATGAAGCTCTTTCAAAAATACTGTATTCCAGGCCTACAGCACAGAAAGGAGGTGCCGTCAACGACCCCCAACTGTCTAATGAGGCCTGAGGGCAGGCAGCCAGCCTGAACTCACTTCCTGCTGAATGGAGATGAACGGGAATGCTCAGAGATTCGAGTCCTACCTTTAGAGTCTTCACAGCCACTGTAAGGTTGTACTTCTTCCAGACTCCTTCATACACCTCGCCATACTGCCCTCCACCAAGCTTGTGTTTCATCGTGATGTCAGTTCGCTCTATCTCCCATTTGTCATAGTTTGGAGACACGCCATAAATAGTGGGCTTATTGCGTTTGGGCGCTGGATAGTGCAAAGTGGTGATGAGCCCATCTGCGACAGTTGAATGATGATGGACCAACTCTGCTAAGGTGTTGAAGCGGCTCTCTGAAGAGACATACAGCTAGAGACCAAAGAGAAAGAAAAAGCTCATTCTCGCAACACACATCAGAGCATTCATTCGTAGAAACTACATTATAAAATTATGAAAGCAAAGCGTTACATCACTTCTACTCAATCTGCAGTACTATGAGTTCCACCAGCTCTGTAACTAGTTCTCAGAAGTTCAGACCCGAGAACGATAAACACTTACAGGGGAAACGCATGGATTCAGGAGAAAATACACACACTTCACTTAAACTATGGAAGAAATGACTGCAAATAGCATTAGATTGGCATGCTGTTGCTTGAAATGTCTTTTTTTCAAAAGGCTGGTCAGTAAAGATTGTGGGACATTTCCTGGAGAGTAGGGGGTTGTCAACCTCAGTGTCTTGATTCCATTATTACTATTTGGATTATGACATTTTCACCTGCCTGAATTCTCCTTGAAGTGTCACTAGCAAACCGGTGGCTTCCCTGTTTTCGGCCTAAGCTTCCGCATAGTATTTTGCATGAAGTTAGGCAGCTGGTCTGCTCCATTCTTGTGATGGATACCAATCAATAACACAGAAGTAAAATCATTACCACTGAATGAAAACCTGCTGTGAGGCATGATAACCCATATTTGTTACCTTTTTAACATTTATACAGATGATCCTAAACGCCTACTAAAAATAACAGACAAGTGACTCCCTACCACCAGAGCTTTGTATTTCTGGTTTTCACGCTCAAGCCCGGACTCCTGCTAGGCAAGGTGACAAAAGCTAGAAATTTAATTTTAAAAACAGTGATGCTGATAACACCTCAAGAAGAGAGAGAAATCTTTGTATCAAAGTGCAATAGCCCATGCTGGATGCAGCTCACAGAAGATGGAAGAGCTCTGTTTCTCACGAAGGATCAAGGTCTGGCAAGGGACAGCCTTGCAGGAAGAGCAGCACCACGTTAGCCACCCAGATTTCTGTCCATTCCACACACTGTGAAATGAGCGTGATGCACTGGTCCTACTGTGCACACTATGTGCCAATAACTATGATCAAACTTCCCAAATGCTTCGACTTGCTGGATATGCACTCAACAGTCTGTGCATGTGCAGCAGCCATCTGTCTGGGATTTTGGGAGCCCAGGAAGTTGACCAGGCTGCCAGGCATCCAAAATCCCAGACTTAGGATCTCATTCTGCTTCTTCCACCTAGACAGAATTTTTGGATGGAAAAAGAAAACGCACCTGTGAAGCTCCAGAGATAAGTATGTCCAACAGAGAAGGGAGATGCATTTGCAAGAGGAAAAAAAAAGTTTGCAGGGAGGGACAAACCACGCTCAAACTGGAGACTGGCAACTCCCGTGTGGATGCTCCTCCTTTGCAGGCATCTGTTTACTGTACAAACCCAGAATGAGAAGGAGAGGCCTTGGAGAAGACCAAATATTTCAAAGTGTCTGAGAGCACAGGCACTACATAAAAGAAAAGCTGAGTGAAAAGAGCAGCCGTATCATCCGAGGAAGTCTGAGTGACAGACAAAAGTGCCTCACTCCCTCAGCATCCTGCTTGCCCTACTGAAGTCTATGAGAATGAGCCGCATGCTTATGTACGTATAGTAAATATCATGGTCAGAACTGGCAAAACCTATCGGCCAATCTATTTATGTCATGGTCTTATTTGAAAGAGCTGCAGAAGGTAAAATGCTCAGCTCAGGCACGCAGTGTAACCCAGAAAGGGGAAAACATACACAGATGTGAATGACCCCACACACCAGTCACAGACAGGTTAGACTACTGCAAGGTACGAGGTGGCTGTACTTTCAAGCTATGGCCTTTGTAACAGAACGATGGCCCCTGTAAGGCTTCCGGAAAGTGAACATTATATAGCATTTGTCATCCAAAAGAGGCAAGTATGCTGTAGAAACCTACCTTTCCAGTGCTGGGAAATCATAACCCCTGGTTAAAATGGGCCACCTGAGCTAAAACCAAACAGCTAACTACTCTGGTGACAACACATCCACTTTTGGATGTGCAAAGGCATTCAGAGTGGAGGGTTTTACACCCTGGGCTGGAGAAATCTACTTTCCCTTCACTCTTGTTTTTCTTTTGCTAGAGTTGCTGATAAAAAAAACTCCTATGAGAACTTTATCTCTAGAAAATAAAGGCATCCTCCTGGGGACCATGTTCTCAACCCTCCACTAAAATGAGTCAGATATTCTTTTGGTAAAGTAACTGGACCAAATCTCATTTCAACCCTATGACTAAAAAAAAAAAACAGAACAAAACAAACCACTTTCATGGTCAAAGAGGTGACATCACCTTAAAAACAGATGTTCTGAGAACAGGAAAGTGGCAACATGAGAGGCTTTTACAGCTACATGGCTTGGACCACCAAGCATTAGCCAGTACAGCCACAATTTAAAACAAACCTTACCTGTTTGGGAAGTTGTTGTACTTACTGGCAGTGGTATGAGCAGTTCACATGTTACACTGAGGACTAAAATATAGAAGTATAGATGAGGAAATTATGCTAAACTCAAGGATCACTTGGAAGTATTAGAGAGGCATGGAGAAGGAAGCTGCCCATGCTTTTATGATGGCTTATATCTCAGGATCCCAAAATCTCATGGGAATTAGAGATACCTGTATTTTGTGTGACAGATTATATGATCTTGTTACAGATGGAGAAACAAGTTAAATAAATGGCCAAAGGTTTCACAGCAAACCTGTAGCAAGATGGAGAACAGAAGAGGATTGCCCTGTCCAGGCCACAAGACAATACTCTATGCCTTAACACACATGAAGTTTTCCATTTACATTAAAAAAAACACATCCACCCACTAAATGTGCTTATTCTGGAGGCAGAGTTTTTCTAACCTCCCCGTGATTACATCTCAACACTGACTCCTGAAGGCCTTACTTCCCGTTAGCACTACTGGCAGAATTGTGCTGCACTTAAATCTTCATCTGGAATTTGAAGCATGTATCACAAGATGAAGCAAGGAGCAGCTATGAACGGCATGCTGCTGATGCAGCCCAGCGAGCCACATACACACTCTGACTATTCACTGCAACCTCCCTTCTCCGCTGACCCTGTTCACCAAGCCTTAACTCAAGCCGCTTGCTGGATAATTTCCCCCAAGAAAACCATCTGGTGCTGCTAACTGTACTCATAGAGGTAACAGACTCAGCACTCTGCAACACGCAAGGTTACATAGGGACTCAGACAGTTTGCTTCCCAGCTATGTTGCTGACACATTATTTGGGCAATTTTTGTAGATTGTCAGTTAAATAGTAACACCGATCCTGTTCCAAGCAGCTTTGCTTGTACAAATTAGCCACACATCTGCAGCTTCTGCCACCAGATCACATCTCTCTTTCCTGGCCAGTTTATTTTCTAAGGGTGGTTAAACCAGCCCACACTAACCTCCAATGCATCCTTAACCTGGTGGGATTCCCCTTCCCCAGTCAGCAGACAAAACTCAACATCCACACAAAAAAATCCATGAAGATCCATGATCTTACCCAGGACTGAGTCTGCATCCAGTTCAGCCACTGGAGGTTCCAAGACACTCGAGAAGGACCTGAGTCCTGCATCCTTACTGCTCAGGATAGCAGAATTTGAAGAACTGGCTGGACAACGCTGTTTATTCAGTTGGGTTACTCAACAGAAGGCTTTGCCTCAAGTACTATCAAGTCAGGAAAACCAAGTCCTCTGTACCACGGAAGTGGTTTACCAGATGACTAGCTGCACCGTGCCAGCCAAATCAAGAAAGGTCACTTCTAATGCCTTCCTTAAAAACAAAAAAAACCCCAAACCACAACAAAACATTAAAAGGTGGTCTGGAAGAGCATGATCCATTAAACTGGGAAATAAAGAAAAAATTCCATGAGGATTTTTTTTTTAAGTTGTTGAACCCCAATGTGTTCAGTATGAATGGTGCTAAAATTAAGACACACACACCTCTGATCATCCTCCTATACCCTTCAATTTTCCCCAGGAAAAAGTCTGGGTAGGGCTGTGCGATGCATGGCACACCTCTGTGCCAAGCAGCAGTTGTTCCACACATTCCTCTAATACTTCTTTCTCCTGATAGCATGTTATATCAGTCACAGAACATGATCCCACCAAAGCCATTCATCCTTGCTGCAGCACTTGCAGATATTAAATTCCCTGGACAGGCTGACTAATGTTACAGCAGGCTGGGAAGGCCCCAGGTGCTCAGGGAGGTGAAGGTAAGAGCTTTCCTTCAGCAGAGCACAGCTCTGCTGTGAAGCAAGTAATAAGAGTGCGACACAAGCAGCTCAGAGCGGGGAACCTGTTCCAGCAGTCTCCATTTCACAGAGGGAAAAGTAGGGATATTAGCTGTTTCTCTTCCTAGCTCCTCAGCTTTTACAGCTGGGAACAGGGTGCTAGAAGAGTGCAGCATCTCCCAGCCCAGCGGCAGAAGCAGCAGAGTGGGCAGCACATCTGCTGCTAAGCTGTTGCAATTCACTGCCCAGCTGGTTAACACAAATGAGAAATAATGTGGTTTAACATACCAGGCTGCAAACTGCAGCACCTGATGCATGGACATGGCAAACAGCCCCTCCTGCAGGGATGCTGGCAACGGGGAGGACCGTGGCTACCTCTTTGCTTGCCCCTGCACAAACAGCCAAAGCCCCGGAGCCACAGCTCTCGGTCACTGATGCTTCTCGATTTTTTATTTCCAACCACCATCAGCTGCAGATCTGCTTTTGTGAATTGTGCTGACCTACACCTTTTCTCAAAAACACCAATTCAAGCAACTTTGTGGAAAATCAACAGTTAACCTGGCTAATACAGACCTGAATGGATTATTGTAGCTGCAGAACTGTTTTTTGGGATAAAAACCAGCTCTGTTCTGATAAAAGCCTTCATGTGCCAAACCCTTTTACAGCTAAAGTAGAGAACATGTGCTATCGCATCATGGACACATGGTTATTTACACCAACTGAAGGAGGCTCGGGTTCATAATGTTCACATGTGAACATTGCTCATCTGCCAGCATCAATGCGAATCGAAGGAGTATCAACTAGACAGGCAGGAGGAGGAATAATATGACAGATTGCCATGCAGTCCTTCAAGTATGCTGCATGTCAGCATTTCACAGTGCTGATTTTGACCACAGAGTGTGTCTACATGGGAGGAAAGAGGAATAATCAAAGCATCGTAACTTGGAAATACATTGCCTTAAATAACACGGTCAGAATTGTCTCCATTACTTTTTGTCTGCTTTAACAAACAGATTGTATTTCATTACTGAATAAAATCTGTTTATCTTATTAAAGGCTTTTAGAGTGATGAGGCTAATAAATAGGAACACTATATACTGGATCCCTATGCTTTCATACTAAAGATTTTGCTGTCAACGTTGCTGTAAGAAGAATAAAGTTCTCGCAGGACAAAGGAAAATTGGCCACAGTGGGCCACTACTATACTTGATGTTATTTTATTTTTTCATTTGAAGTACTTTAATGGCATAGAATCTGTCATCTACTAGATGCTGGCAAGAAGAGCCTCAGCAGCTGTGCTCCAAACCCACACTTCAACTTCTGCTTAAAACAGATTAGTTAAACCCCAAGATTTTCCAAAATCCAATGCCAGTAGAAATGTTTCCATGAAATTCAAACAAAAATCTGTGGAAAACTACACTTTTATGCTAACATTTCTCTGCAGCATCCACAAAGCACGGCATTGCAACACTGCTACAGCACACGACAATCTAGGGGGAAAAAAACCCAAAATCTAGAGACAGGGCCCATACAAAAGTGAAAGTGCCTACCCGTCTCCAATGATCACGCTGAAATACTGTAGAGAAATCAGAACAGTAGTTAAAAATACTGCATAATAGCTCAAAAAGCATTCTGTCCCTAATATTTACATTACTATTAGCAACAGGCACTGTTTTTTCTGATTTAGCAGTCAAAGAGATTATCTTTTGAACACATGGGACAAGAATTCATCCTCAGAATCTCTTATTAATAATATCTGTTACATTCAGCTCTGATATAACTTTAGTATTTCCTACCTTAAAAGTGTTTCGCTACTGAGCTGTACTATACCTCACCAGAAATTTGCTAAAGCAGTAAAACTGTTTTGTCACTGCTGTGCTGGAATCTCACAGTTTAAGTACAGACGAACATTGTGTTCAGGGTTCAGAATTGCTCGATTGACCTTGTGCAGTCAGTGGACAAAGTATACTGGAAAGGTTTTCTTTCATTATTAGGATAGCGTGCAGCCTACCTTTCCATCAGATGCAGTGTTTATTCTGTAGTGGTACACCCTTCCTTCGTATCGCAGTGAAATAGATCTCTGTCCTGGACTGCTCTCACTCTCTCGCACAAGAAAGCTGCCGTTGATACCGCTACTCAGAAGGTACTCGGCAGCATTACGGGACACTGGTCCATGATACCAGGAATGCTTCTCCAAACTATTCACTGGGGTGATGTAGTTGCTGGGCACCCAGCCTTGTCCATTCTTCGTTTGGGCCTCGCACCATTCCCCATTATGATTGTAGCCCAGGACACGGAGCTTTTCACCTTAGCGCAAGAAGAAAATATATTTAGACATAGCAAAACTGGGAGCCGAGGACAAAGATAGGTTCTTTCCAGCTAAGAGATCATTAAATGATCTCCTGTAAGAACAGGTATCTGAGTGAGCAGGGGGCATGTGTGTTTCTTTAAGCTTGAGTGGACCCCACAAAGCCATATAAAGTCACGTGCATGCTTCAGGAGTGAGTTAGGCTCTCGTGCAGTTCTGCACCAGCTCTGATGCTGCTTGAGCTTAAAAAATGAATCCACCAAATTTTATTTGGAGTTGGCTTGATGGGACTAGGAGAGAACAGGAGTGGATAAACAATTAAAAAATAGTATCAATTAGCAAGGTAAGCAGATGTGGCTTGAAGTACGCATAAGAAACAGAAGGACTGCGTAAGGAAACACTGTATCTGTAACAGTCCTTCTTTGTACAGGCACTGTGTATGGAGAACTACAAAAATGACAGAAGCCAGCCTGTAAAATCTGCTTAGTTTAATTTCTCAGTTCAAATTCCTGCTCCTAATGGAGACCTTAGTTTTGGCAAAAAATTCCTTGCCCAATGCAAAAACCTCAGACAGTTTTAACCTTTTAAAAGGTTATGACTTTGTGAAATATTTGTATTTGTTTAAGAAAAATTCCCACAGTAAAAAAAATTCCATAGGGTTTAGTGTATAACTCAGTTATTCCACAGTGACTTTTCTTTCTATGCGTTCTCACACACTCCCAGTACCATTCTGCCCAGCTACCTTACCTTTAGTTATGCTGAGAGTGTTGTCCCCACTTGCCACAAAATCATATAGTGCAACAAAGAGATGGGGGTCATTTTCACTAGGACAGGACAGAAGGTTTTCCTTGGAATTCCAGCGAGCTGCTTCGCTCAGACCCTGGGGCTCAAAGTCTGACACTACCGGTCTCTGAAGGGCTTCTGGAGGAGGGAGAGAGAGAAAGAGAGAGAGGAGGAAAAAGCAGGTTCATTTTTGCTGATAAAAGCCATCTGGTTAACCCACGCACTCTGATTTTGAAATTTGCATTGTTTCTTGACATGTGTGCTCCTCATGCGTCAGAGGACAGATATGGACAGATCTTTAATACAGATCTCCTGCCACACAGGCAGGATACCCTTGTTGCAGAGCTGTCCCCCAGGCTACCCTGAGCCCCCAGCTCCTGCCTCCCATGGCACACAGGTGAAGGAAAGCCCCTCTCCCTCCCTCTAGTAAATGCTGCTCATGTAGGCTGTTTGCTCCTTGTAAATCCTTTGGCTCATGTCTAACTGCTGGTATGGTGAGATCTGAAAACAAACCCAAGACCTTTAAAAGGTAAATCCCTTAATTATCCTATAAATGAAATCGCCAGAACGTGCAGCACAGAGACCCAGGCAGGGCAAGATTTATAAGGCATGGTATTTAAGAATGAGATACGTACTTCCATTCTTCACTGTATTTTTATTATTTCTCTTCTTGAATACAAGGCTATGCCTTTTTTGTTGCCCCCTCTCCTGCCTGCCGCTCTTGAAACCAGAGTGCAGCAGTAAGCATGCTTCTTTGCACAATGGGCTTTCCACATTTTTAGGAACTGTGAGATCCCTCCAGAAAAAGAGATTCCTAAAAGCTGAGCTTCACAGGTAAGTAAAAACCAACAGCCAAAGTTTTTTTGTACACTGCAGCACATTAGGCGTGTAATATTCAGTAGTCTTCAGGCAAGTCCAAGTACATTGGGGAATTTTATTGCAGTCGCTCCTGCAAACCCTCCCCTCTGGACAACGATTCAAGAGTTTGGGGCAGTGATGCTCCAGGTAGTTGTGTCCCCTCACTCTCATGTGCCATCCCCAGCTGTGCTGGCAGCCCTGCGCATGACTGTGTTGGCACAAACTCAGGGCATTAAGTTGTGAAAATCTTGGTTTTTGAAGGATTATCTTCCATCTGGATGAGTTCATTGAGCGAGGTCACAGCACCACACACAAACCATCGTGTCAGCGCAGCTATGGGGATAGGAAACACAGCACTATCGCACCCAGCCCCTTGTGCCATGAAAACACTCTTCATTACTCAGCATCAGCCCCCGCCTGCTCCCCCCACTCACTGCTGAATCCCTCTCCTGCACAAGCACACACAGCAGAGCTCTGGAGGGAGAAATCCCAGGCCAAGTGTTTTCTACATTATCAGGTCACCTGGGAGCACAGCTCTCTCTTCATACTTTTAATACTTCCTAGCAAGGAGCTGCTATGTAGATGCAATCACACCAAAATATGCTTTTAACACTATTGCTTGTTTGGTCTGGAAATCCAGTATAAGCTGCACCAGTAAACCAGTGAAGAACTGATACGACTGACACCAGAAAACGTATGGAAGTCGTGTGTGGATTGGGACAGGTCCAAAAAACATTTCCCAATGGGGAAATGCTAAAAAAAAACAAAAACAAAAACAAAAAAAAAAAAACAAACAAACCCCCAAACCTAAAAACAATAACAAATCCCATTATTTTCTAAGCTTTGGCGATGAAAGTGCCACTATTCACCCGCAGAGAATCCAGTGTCCTCAATGTGTTGGTCAGGTCACCACTGGTAAAGGGTCTCTGGGTGATTATTTATGAACATGAGTACTACTGTCTTCTTTGGAAAAGGTAGCATCGTATATGTGGGCAGAAAGCAAAATTGCACATATACACACTGTTGGGCCTGTGTTCCTAGTCAAACCATATCTGCAGGGAGAAATATTTTTATAGTGAGATAGAGAAGTCAAATAATTCTGCTTTCTAAACAATGCCACAGTCAGAAAAAGTGGTAGTGTGTTGGGTGGTTTTTTTTAAAGCACCTCGACATCTTTATTTCCCCTGTTTCCTGCAGGAGAATACATTTTAATAGCTCGGGTTTGTGTCAAGAGGGACAATGAGAAAAGAAATAGAAAATCCACTTTCAGAAAATTAAGCTATAATCATTTTACCATGAAAACGCTTTGATCCTGTCAAGCCCATTAAGCTCCCTTATCAAACACAGGGCGCTGCAGTGACTGGAGATACTCCAAGGAGTTACACCATCAGTGAACACCTGGAACAGACAGACAGCAGAGAACTGCAAGTAGCAGATACACAACCTCAGTGAGGAGCGATGCCGTGATGCTCTCCCCCAAGCATGGTAGAAAATGGTACATGTTGCACAGTGGGATGGACCGTAACCTCCGTTAGGAAGGAAAATGCCTCCCCCATGGGGGACTGATTCAACAGGAAGGCAGGAAATCCAAGGCAGGCTTCCCTCCAACTCCAGCGCAATCGCAGCCCAGCAAAGGACAGCTCATGCATGGCCATCGATGGGGGAGGAAAGCCAAGCGCTCCCTCCCTCATGCCCAGGCTGCGGCAGCGCTGGGACTGACTCATTACACATGGATGCCAAGGTATGCGCTTCAATTCAGACCGTGAGACAACACTGTGTCAAACACCGAAAACACCCACAAGCGGTGGTGTGAAAGTCAAGGAAGGCCGGTTTTGCTCGATGACATTCTTGCAAACACTGGTGCAGCGATAACTGTCTGCAAACCCAAGGACTGGCAAGAGCAAGGGCTGTTAAATAAACATATGAGAATTTTCTAAGCTGGAAAACCACACAAGTCCCCCAGTGAATACAGAGCATGCTATGCACAGATGGGCTCGTACCCTCTCTACCCTCCAAGCCACCACCCCTGCCCAGCCACGGGCAGCCCAGCGGAGGTGCACGCTGTGTGTGAACGGTGCCATGCAGATGAGCATGCCAGGGAGATGCGAGACCCGACTCTTGGGCTGGGTTAGGGCTGGTGTTTCCAGAAGGCAGGATCCCCAAGTTAAGAACAGGGGTGGGAAAGGCAGTAACTGAATGAAGCTCAAAGGGCAGCAGAGGATGAGGCCCTGAGTCAACACGGAGAAGAGCGTAAAGGAAAGAGCAGAGTTGTGGTGACCCGAGGGTAGCAGAAGCTTGATAGACCGTGACAAAACACACTTTTAAAGGCCTGGGCCCCAAGAGGAGGCTGTCAGCAGACTCAGGACACAAAACTGTGAAGCCAGAGAAGCAGACAGGACATGTCCATCTGGGAGCCGCGTAGAGCCGGCTGTCAGCAGTATTTATCCCTCTGAGCTGTTCTCTAGCAAATGTGCCCAGACATTACAGTCCCTCAGAGCAGGAATTAGACATTGCTGTTCATACGTATTGAGGGTCTTTTTCAACACACTACAGCTTCTTCACCTCCTACTGCTGGTTTTAACTGCAGTTTTACAGCACTGCTGAGCTCTTCAATGGACCAGATTCCTCCTAATAAATCAGCCCAGCTGCTACACCTACAGAAGGGTATCCTGGCATGGCAATGGGGCAGGAAGCGAGTGTAATTCAATCTGTTATCTCTGCGCTGTGATTCCTTCCATGCATCCACTTTGTCTTCTGCTGCATCTCAGCAAGACTGTAATTTATTACTTTGATCATGCCATGCTCTGGATGACACCTGGATTCCTGTGAGGAGTCCCAAGGCAATGCTGTAATTCAGTTCTCCACTAACACCAACTAAATGACGACTCTTAATTAAAGCAGAGCAGACTTCAAAATAAGACAACAGCAGCTTTTATTTGGGGGCATTAGCCATAAGAATGTCTCCATTTCCCCCCTAAATTGAAGTTTTTACCAGGAGATATTTATGTTTGCACACTAGAAGGCTTCATAAGCACAACCATCTCCGGCTAATTACATTTTATATGAAGTCATGAATCATTGTTGGGGACTGTGTAAGAAGTTCTCAGATATGAATGATTCTAGTCTAGACCATGGCAAGCAAATTTCCTTAGTAATTCAAGGGAAGGGCTGGAAAACAGGCAAAAGCACAGAATTACACTCAGCTCCTCAACAGCTGACTGTGGGGCAGTCCCAAGGGAAGGAAAAGACCTCCTGTCATCCTACAAAACAAACATCCTGTGGTCTTACAAACTGTGTCGGCATTTTTTCCACGAGGTTTCTAGAGCAAGGGAGGACAGAACACGTCTAGTAATCCCTTTGGAAGTATGACACATGCTATCTAAAGTTTCTCCTTTCGCTACATTCTCCCTACTCTCCTTCTCCCCTGCAAGAAATTACGATAAATGGCAAAACAGCTATGCAGATTTAATACATTCAAATGTTCCCAACTCTGAGCATGTATGATGGAGCAGCTGCCTCTCTGTCCCAGTATTTCCTTAGTGGCCCTTCACAGATTCCCTATGCCTGATGGAATATGGATTTTTAAAAAAATCTGTAAACTAAATCATTCCAAAAAGAAGAAAGGTTTCATGTTTTATTTCAGACTCACCCCTTTAGTGAGATCATGCTCAGCCTCTCCTGTCACCCACTCCATAGCACAGGCCATATAACCTCCTGCAACAAAGGCTGTCGCTTCTGCTCTTGGCTGATACTTGGAAAGTCCATGTTCTTACAGCCAGCGTGAAGACAAATGATCGCTTTTTAAATATTGTGTATTTCTATACAGAGATGAAGAAGTGCAAAAATAGATCCAGCCTCTCTCAACCAGACCCCCTCCCCCTGTGCTGGGCCAGTCTCCCCAGCTGTACTACCCTATTTCCACCTCCAGCGAGGCATCTTTGTCCTGCAGGCAGGCTGTGCTCCCTTCTTGCATGGTCACCAGGAACCTCCAGCACTCTAAATACAGAAAACCAAGTCTGCTGAAAGCAAGCATGCGAGAACAAGGCCACCCATGGCTCCTGCTGCATTGCCCATGCAGAAACAGGCCCTCACAGTCAACTGCAGTGTTTTATTTTGTCTAACACTAAGCACCTCTGATGATGTATCTTCTCCCACTCCTTCAAGAGATGATTCTATCATCATAGGGGTTTTGTTGCTGTTTTTTGTTTGGCTGGTTTGGTTGTGGTCGGGTTTTTTTGAAAGTTTACTCTTACATTAGCCTGCAGGTTCCACTCGAGTTCATTCACTAAGTTTATTCCACTTACAACCCCTCAGTGACATGGTAAATACAATCTTTCTCCAGCCAGCTAATCACAGTTGTAGATGTATGGAGTGGAATAGTGGGTATGGCAGAAATTTAAGATTTTTTTTTTCCCAAATCTGCTACTAATCTACTGCTTGACCTTAGATTATAACCTCTGGAAGAAGAAGGGGAAAGAGTAACTAGATCCAAGTGAACTTCAATGACACTTGCATATTTCTGAAACCTTTACCGTCATAATTTTTGGTTTTGTTCCCTTACTAAGGGAGCAGTAGTAGTGGAGTTTGCCCATTTCTGAGCCCTGGCGAAGGAAAGCACCAAGCAACAATCATTGAGATCTACTGTTATATTTCCCTGGTTTACTAAGCAGCCCCAGACTGCTCTGGGAAGGACTAACACGTCTGTGGATGATCAGTTTTAAGTCTGAAGACAGTGACAGCTTTTCCTATGAAATGATAACCCTTTCCTCACCACAACCCATGGGAAAAGGTAGCAAGAAGGACTATCAGCCAGATTTTTTAATAAGGATGGGACAGGCGAGAACTGCTGGAACAAGCACATAACTAGCAAGCCATTACAAGGCCAGAAACATATTTAAAAGCAAGTACTGAGTGATGGTAGATGAGAAGCCAAGAGGTGAGGAGTACAAAATAGCCAAGGAAGAGAGGAAACAAACAGAAGGCTCTTCCCTGGGAGGCAGCAACACCATCTTAATGCACTTGCTCTTCCGAACAGATCGACCATAGTGGTGCTAATCCTACCAACATTGGGGTAGGATGAATCGCTGGCATTCCAGATTTGGGTCTGGCTCAATACCTGCCCACATAAAAAGAAACTCGAGGAACAGGGCAATGGCTACAGGCTGCTGCTCCTCCCCAGGCTAGCCTACTCTAGCAGTAACAACAAGGGGGGGGGGGGGACAGGACGACAATGTTACATGACAGCTGGCAGGACAGAAATCATTTAAGTTACAAAGGACTTACTAGTGTTCCCAAAACAATTTTTAAACTTCACAGAAAACACTGACAGGTTTTATACAAGGCTTCTGCCTTTCAGTGGTAGAGCAAGCCCAAAAAGGCAGCAAGACTATTTCAGCCCCTATTTGGGACATGGACACAGTTCTGTTTTCCAGATCAGATTGGCAGCAGCACTTGCTGTGCCTCTTCCCTTCTACTCTTTACCCTTTCTTGGTGTGAAGTGGGTGAGGAATTATTCAGTTTGGCAAAGGCAGAAAGGAGAAAGCAGATGACAGAAATTCAGATCTCTCACATTTTACAATAATATTTACTAGTGGTAATAGAAATGAGGGCAAAATATGGCCAGCTCAAACATCAATGTGAAATCTCAGTAATCGTTAGAACCAGTTTAAACCTATTTTTTATAAGCTTAAGAAAAAGTCTCAACTTTTTAAGCAAGTAGGCAAGCCTGCCTGTACACAGCAAAGCGCACAGCAATGGGTTGTAGCACCTGTCATCCCTCCACATCACAACAGAGAGGACTCTACAAACAATCCCCGTTCCTGCAAACTAACAGAGCATTAAAAGCCTTTCAGAAGACCACCATGAAAAAAAAACATTTCTGATTACTTAGTCAAAAGACATGTACACCTATGCGTCTGACTCTACATCAGCCTTATATCAAACCCAATCTCAATACAGTATTTTCAAGAAGCGTGTTTAAAAATATAACAAACAGATTTGATTTTCTTATAGTACCATACTATTCATCAACCAAGAACTGTCCTGGTTTTGTTAACACATGAAAACAAAAATAAGAAATTGAACTAGGTAAAATTTAATCTATCCTTCTGGCTGCAACTGATTCTCCGTGCAATGGATGGACCTTTCATCCTTTAAGTAGCTATGTTTAAGGTTTCATAGTGTACTATAGTAAAGAGACTTTCAGCTTTCCCCTCACATCCTCAACAGCTTCTCATACAACTAAGATAACAAGAGTAGAGTTAAATCCTCCACTGGTATCACCATCATCTCCTTAATCCTTTCATCAACTTCAGCAAGGCTGTGGGACACGCATGGGAATGGACTGGCTATCACACACTGCTCATAGGGATCCAGGAGCAATGGTCCCTAGGGTCTGACCCTTGACATAAACCTGCCCCCTTCTCATGACCTGCCAAGCTTAAGTGATTTTTATGAAAATTAACAAATCCATATGTAAAAACTGGTTATCTTCTTAAGGGTAATGCAAGCAAATGGTTTTCACTTGTGCCCTTGGAGTTACCTCGGTTTGGGACAAGCTACCACTAGTCTTTTGAAGAGTCCTCAGCAGCGCTTTCAACCTCACACTGTAATAAGAAAACTGCCTAGGAATACCACATGGGGACCTTCAGCTTGAGAAAGTAAAACCAGAAAATCCTACTTTTTTAGAACTTCCCCCAGCTCCAGGTAAGCTTCTCACCCTGCTCTCCAAGAGATCCACAGTCAATTATGGTGGATCCTGTACTGCCTATGTCCTAACTGACTGTCACAGCATTAAGGTTGCTCTTGTCCCATTTGTTCACCTTTGACACGCAGCTTGGATGGTAGCTTTGGTTTTGCCCCATGCTGAGCTGAGAAATGAGACTGAGCTACTTGGATAGAAAACCACTTAAAAGTTGTTTCAATGCTCATTTCCCATCCCATCATAAAAAATAAAGATGCAGCCACAGTCTCACGGAGGCAGAAGATAGAAATAATACAATATTTATCATGTGAATTATCATGTTCTTAACTCAATACTACCTACATGGCACAAGTCAAACTATGCTCTAATCCTATTATGCAACTGCATTGCAAATTCGGGAGGGGGGGGGGAGTGGTTGTAACACACACAAAAGAGAAAAATTGCAAAAACAGTCAGGGTAACACCCTTGTAACATCATCCTTTAGCATTCATTTCTGTGGGGAAGAGAGGCCCCAGATGCTCTGCCTGTTCTCCCAGGGCTGTGTTGAAAGATCCAACAGCACTGAAAGGAGGCCCAGCATGGCTCGGAGCTCCTCCTCAACACACAGCCTGGCCATCCCTGAGCAATACCAGAGGCAGGGGACACAGACAGAGGTTTTATAGACCTAAAAGACCACCGAAGAATTCAGTCGCATAGGAAAGATCAAAATTATTCAAATGCATCCGCCCACTATTAGGTTTCTGAAAGTTTAAATAAATAGAAAAAGTCCTCTGGAAACTGTTCTTTGATTTTAGACAACAGAAAGTTCTCCAGAGCCACTAAATTCACCTGATAAATACAAACCCTTGATCTGAAATTTCTTCAAATGGGTTTGCCCTGAGAAGCCATTTGTAGATTTTGAGATTCCTAACCTACGAATTTCCAAGGACCACATCTCCACTGAATATTCGAGAGTTGAGCAACAGCGACTTGCGATAGGCCCCGGGAAATCAGCTGCTGCCTTTCGTGCCTCTGATTTGATGAGTTAGCACGGTCCTGCTGGCACGCAGATTATTTTTACTGAAGCAACATCCAGCAACACAAAAGAAGTTGAAGAAGCCCGGGCGGGATGGACACAGCCCCGCCAGTGCGGCCAAGGGGCTGGGGCTGCACGGGGGGACCGGAATGCCGCTCCGCAGGCAAGGTGCGAAGCCACGCCGTGGCGAAGAACTCGCTCGAAGTCACGCCAAGCAAGACCTCAGCCCCAAGTCCCCCAGCCCGGCACGGTGCCTCTGTCTGCCTTCCCATCTGAACTAGTCGGGTCCATGTGTTTAACATCTCGGTGTCTAGAAATAAGCACGGGGGTGACTCAAAAAAACACACAGGAAAACTCAGTTAAAGGAATGCCTGGGGACAGCAAACTTCTAAGGGGATAACCAGAATGAACTAAAAGATTACGTATTAACACATGCTGAAAATATTTTACTGATGGACTCATCTGAATTTTCTTCCTGAGCCTGAAGTTGGTTTTACCATCCTCCTCTACCATCCTCCTCTCACGCCCAAAATAAGGGAGATCCTTCCCGGGGCAAAAAAAATAAAGCCAAGGCCTGAAGATACCGCTTTGTTTATGGGCTCGGCAATAAGATCACTTGACATTTTACGACCATAAATGGTAGAGCCGCGCTCCCTTTGTATACTGCAGTTAATGAAAGTCACCTGGGGTCCGGATGCCGCGTACACCACTCGGTTCCCTCGCCCCCCCTCCCCGCATGCGAAAAGCCCAGCCTAAACCTGGCCAGGACCAAACGTCTCCCCAAGCCTGGCCCCAACTTGCAAAAAAGGGATAAAACTCGGGTTTGGGATGGCGGCGGGGTCAGGCCGTGCCCCCCCCCCCCCCCCCCCCGGGGAGCGCAGCAGCGGGGGGACACGGCCCGACCCCGGCCCCCACGGGTACTCACCTTCCAGGTAGCAGCTGGAGGACGAGGACAGCCCTTTCTTCGATTTGCAACCCACCAATTTCAAGCAAATCTCCAACATTTTCATTTGTTAGAGTTTGGCTTCGGCTGTCTGGTTTCCCTTCCCCCCCCCCACCCCCCTTCAGCTTCTTCTCGCCCTGTCGAATTATCCGGCAAAAGTCTAAAAAAAAAAAAGTCTAAAAAAAAATCCGACAAGAGTCTAAAAAATATCCAGGAAAAGTCTAAAACAAAACATCCAGGGAAAGTCTAAGAAATCCAGCGCTCTGAAAACCATTACAAGGGCGAGCCCGAGAGGCGGAAAATCCTGGGGCCCCGCATCTCCTCTCCCGGGGAGTTAACTCCAGCCATCTTCTTCCCTCCTTCCCAACTCTTTTGGCGGGAGAGGGGCGGGGGGGGGGGGGTAAAAAAAGGGCAAAAAAAGAAGAAGAAGAAAAAAAAAGGCAAAGCCAAGTAAGTTGGGCAGAGTCGCTTCTTACCGCCGCCTGCGGCAGCATCCCCCACGCCGCCGGGCGCAGGGCTCAAACAGGGCCGCCCGGGCACCCCCGCC
>JANZLQ010000055.1:14712970-14761715 GCA_026212715.1 Elanus axillaris | reverse complement strand
GGCAGAGTCGCTTCTTCCCGCCGCCTGCGGCAGCTGCCCGCACGCCGCCGGGCGCTGGGCTCAAGCAGGGCCGCCGGGGCTCCGCCGCCAACAAAGGGCCCCCTCGGCCGCGGCTGCCTCCATGACATCAGGCAGGCGAGCAACGCCCTCGCTCCTTAACCCTCCTCCTGCCTGCAGCCTGCCTGCAGCCTGCCGGCCTCCTCTCCCGACGCCAGGGGGGCAAATCAACAAGTTGCCCCTGCCTGGGAGAGCCCTCCTTGGTTTGGGAAGGAGGGGAAGGGCAGGGCTGAAGGAGTAACGCTGCTGCTGTGGTGCTTTAGCAAGGCTTTACACCAAGCGAATCGTAGGCAACAGGCAAAGTCTTAACAGCGTGTCATTTCACGGCGTAGTAAGGGAACTGTTTAAATACTGCGCCTTGTAACGGGGGGGAAGCAAACTGAGATCCATGCTCATTCGTAAACCAGCACAAAAACTGCAGGGGAGCTGGAGGTCCTCCCCAAAAGATGCTGTAGTAGCATCTCTGTGATAATTACAGGCAAATGGATTCCAATCTCAGCTGATGCAATTACACTCGCAGGATACTACTCCTCTTGCACGAGGGGCCAAAAGTTTTCACTCTTCCACTACCTACTATTCTTTTCCCCTAAAAACTGTACCCTTCCCTTGCAGACTTCTCAAGGCTACACATTAATTACTGCTCTCCCCTTCTGCTTTTATAGATTACTTTCTGGCATTAGTGTGTGTCTCCTTTTTAAAACAACCATCACTTTTGTTATACATACATTTATATTCTATATGTGTGTATATATTTTTATATATATGTTTATTCAAAGGAGATAGCAAATTGGGTGTGTATACAATTGCCTTCCCCCCACACACACACTCAAAAATCCCCTTACATTTCCTGAACCTTGGGGTGCTTTTGCTGCTTGGAGCAAGAGGTGCTCAAGGGTGCAGAGTTCATCAGGGGTGCAAAACAGCGAGGCTGCAGAAAATGGCCTGGGAAGCCAATCCTACCACAAACTCCACTGCAATGATCAGAGTGCTTGGTGTGTCACAGGATCAACAAAGCAGCAAATCTTCATTTTTGTCCCCGAAAACTTCCTTCCACATCTGACAGTTTATTTTGGCAAGGTTACCGACTAGCTAGCGCTCTTTTGCCCTTCAACGTTTTCAAACATTTAATACTTTAGGGGAAACTCTGCATGCTTCCAGCATCCGAGGACATCCATCTGAAACAGCAAACATTGCTCATACTCTTTAAACATTATTTTACAGCATTACTCTGCCTCAGTGTTCTGATCCATGGAGTGTACACATGAAAGACAGCTTGGAAAGAAATCCTTGGTCTCTCAACCTGTACTGAGCTGCAATAATAGCATTTGCATTTTTTAAACTACCACAAGTCACATCATTTCTAGCAGAGAAATAATCACAGTAAGGACAGCGTGATGTTCAAAGTGCTTTCATGCTTTTTCTCAGAAAAGATGAACATGGATATCCCCACTTAATACACCAGGAAACATGAGATAACTTAAACGTTTCGTCAATTTACACAATCCAGCGAAGTGACAGACCCAGTCCCCTACCTCTGGCAGCCTGCACATGCATTAGAAAGACAACCATGCAGTTCTCCCCACACTCTCCCTTCCTCTCTCTGCTTCTGGAGGAGGATTTCTGCTTTTATGGAAGCACGAGAGTTTCAAGAGAAACCAACACCTCTCTACTTGTTCCCTGCCCGCCTAACTACAGATGAGAATGCAACAGAGAACTTGTGCAGAACTGCACTGGGGCAGCAGGGGAGGGAAAGAGGAGTTAAAAGCAGATTTGGAGGAGAAAGGTTATATAAATCACAGGAGGAGCTCCATCATCACATGTTTAGGCCCAGTGTCATGTTTAGCGCACCGAAATGAAGTAACATTGTAAGAGCAGACCAGGCATCTTGCACACAACTTCTTTTCCATGTGAGGAGCATCCCTATCATGCTTCTCCTTCAGCTGCAGCTGTAGGAATGTCGGATCCCCATAGCATTCCCCCAGCAATACAAAGGCTGCCCCCCATGAACTCCACCCAGCCACTACAATTAAGGTTAATACAATGAGCACCCGGCAGAATTAATGCAGATTACATTCCTGATGAACTCCTGGGGTTCTTACTCCAGAAGAAGAATGCCTCATCTCAAAATAAATTAATCCGCTTGCAGAAGAACCTCACTGTAGGAGAAATGCATCCACTTGGGGAGTTAAACACAAAGAGCTATCCTGGGATAACTTCCTCTGTAGATAAACAAATTAATTCCCTTTATGTTTCCACAGAGACAAGCTTGTGTGGTCCCTCTGCTACAAACGTCATCCTTCAACATTTCCTCTTTTGTGTCATGGCAAACTAGGCTGTAAATACTTTGAGCAAATACCCTCTGCCTTTCCTCCATGCCATGAAATTAACTGACGATACAGAAATAAAAGCCATATTGGTAGTGTCACACAAACTCTGCTACTCTTATGGCTGGCTGACATCTCTTAATCCCTTTGTTTGCCATATACACAACTTAAAACAAAATCAGCCATGAAAAGTGTACAGCCTTTTGGACTACAGAGTGACTGATGCAACCTTCAATTCGGGCTCTCTGTTGCAGAATGGCAAATCAATTTTGGCTGGGAGCAGACTCAGAAGGTCTCCAGTTCAACCTCCTGCTCAGAGGGTGGCTATCTATCTAGATCAGGTTTTTCCAGGCTTTTTGCAGCTGAACTTTAACCAAGTCTGCTGGGCAGCGTGAAACACTTCTCATCCTCTTAAATCTATGCAGCTTTGTCTCGCTGCAAGTTGTAAGTGTTGCTCCTCCTCCTTGTGCTGTGCACCTGAGAAGAGTCTCTCTGGTCACCAGTTGGGTGGTTATGAGAGCACTGGGACCCCTTCAGCCCCTTCCCCAACCCCGCAAAGGCAGCTCCCTCGGCCTGGGGGGCACCGCCTGCGCCAGCCCCTGCCAGACTCCCTCCAGCGTGTCAGCGTCTGCTACAGGGGAAGGAGGGAGCTGGACGCCGTACTCCAGATGTGGCTTCACAAGCGCCAGAAAGAGGGAAGTAATCACTTCCTTCGACCTGCTGGCTCTGCTCTTGTTAATGCAATCCAGTATCCATTAGCCTTTATTGCTCATGCTCATACAAGAGCATAAACCTATTTAGTCAGCTGCCTTCACGTTTGAGCTGCTTCTAGCAGACAGCTATTTGTTCTTTACTTTCTTAAAGCTACCCAAAATTTGAGGACAGATTTTTCCAAAAGAGAACAATCACACACATGCATGACAGCAGCAGTGAAAGGACTGGACTCCATGAACAGAAAGGGAGTTTTGGCATGATCCCACAACGTTAGCAGCTGGAGTGAATTTTGTTCGATACCATTAAAAACAGCTTGAGTGCTCGTCACCCATTTAAAAGCAGAGCTTAATTTTATTTTAAAATCCTCTTCTGAAACACGGAAAGATAACAGAGTTTGAAGCCCCAAACATGGGGCATTTTTTGATAGGCACGTTCAGCTGTTTCACGATGGAAAAAGTAACTTGAAACAGAAGCAGCACAAACTAGTGGTTAAAGCAAAGCAGTAAAGGAGCACACTGGAAAAACAGCAGATTCTTGCTTACAGTTACAAGGTACCCTGTGCCTTACCTTGCTCTTCCATAAATGCAGCTGAGAATTTCCCCACAAGTGTTAAAGACTAACTCAATGCCAGTTATAAAGCATTTTGCTGTCTCTGGATGTATGGAGGAACAAACTGTAGAATCACATCATTTGTAAGATGCATTTTTCTTAGTGAGAAGGTTACACGTGATTTGCGGCAATCACAGGTCATTGGCTTTATGTTTAAAGAGCCTGCCACAGAGCACTGCCATAATACATAGCTCTCTTCTGATGACATCTTTCACATAGTGAAATAACACATTCTAACACTATTACCTGATTAAAAATATATGTGTATATGAAAATGATCAAAGAAGCCTATGTTGAAATCCATGAATGACCACAGCATGTGCTATAGACACAGCTGGAACAAAGCTGGGCTTTGAACCCACAGCAAATGTAGTATTGCCTGTTTTCCTGGGGGCTGGTCCAGCTTTATCTGACACATTACAGTTTTCCTTCGGGTTTTCAGATCCTCCGCCATTAAACACCTCCGTCCACTCACAGATACAATCTGCCAAACTTTTGGGAAGATACTGGTGTGCATTAGATTGAGAGGACTAGCAGATTTAAAATGCTGGCTACTAAACTCTACCTTCTTGGCACATGCAGCACAAAACAGTGTCTGGTGGAGTCTTGTAAAACTGTTTGCAGTGAATACAACTTTAGTGGGTCGTGCACCTTAAGCCAGGAGAGCTTTACTATGATATGCCAAAGAAAGCACGGCAGAATGCGAGTCCCAGATGGGCAGGGTTAGAGCTGAGCACACATCCCACACCCAGCCCATTAAAAGCCACCTCAGATTTAAACAACTGCCTCGAGTCACCGATGCTCCTCATAGTCTCAATAATTGTTCATTGACATCTTGTAACTACTCCAAACGTGAAAAAAACAGAAAACAAGTCTTTCAGGATACTCCAACATTCTCTCCTTACTTGGCAATGACAGCAGTAGACAAAAAGGCAATTACATTTGTGATTTATTTGTAATACCTGCCACGTAACAGGGAGAAGGCGGCGAGGAAAGTCCCTGTCGGTCTTTGCAAACAGAATGGCTACATTAGTCCATTAAAACCTTCCATGTTTGTTCATGCACCCAAGAAGAAAGCCCAAGCAACCAAGATACTGAAAGATCTCTGACTACCACCTATTTTGGTGATCGCTAGGAATCAATAATACCACTGGCATTAATAAAATATACCCAGACAGGACTCAGGTGGGTTTACTGCTCTGCCCAAACACCTTGCTCAGATGAACCTTTGGGCCTTCAGTGATGCGTGTAATGCCACCCCCCGTTTCTCCAGCACTGCCCTACCTCAGAAGCACTCGGCTGTTGCCTGGTTTCTTCCAGCTTTTTATGTAGGCATCTCTGCCTTTTCCGGTTCATGTACAAAACATTTTTATAAAGACCAGTATTCTACCTTTCCATTGAAGCGCTTCTCAAAATTCAGCTGACATGTTTACAATAGCTAGTTAAAATAGCATGTTAAAAACAAAAGCCTCTTGCTACTATTCTGACCACTCGACAATAGGCATTATTGTAAATAAATAAAAAAACCCAAACACCCACACATGAATTTGAACAAAGGCTAGTTAACACCTGAGGGCAAAGACTGTTTTCCTTCCTTCAGAAACCATCTAGCACAGAGCCTGCAACAGTCCTGCAAGAGCACAGAGAGATATCTGCACATACAATGAAATATTTACACTTCGGGAACTTGGACTGAGCAAGTCCCACTCTCACAGGAAAAAACTTCAAAAAAAAAAGCCAGGTTACAAAAAGTCCACTGTACACATCAACAGAAAAAAATTTTTCAATACAGCATGTGTATTTGTTGTTTTTTTTCTCCGTGATTTAACAGATGTTTGTTATTTGCAGTTTTCATGACCGAACGACGCGGTTGAGAAGTGGTGGGATTTCAGAGAGGGGATGTTCAACTATCTGAAATTCCTTTCAAGCAACAGGGCAGAATCCTTCTTTTTAAGGTACTAACAAGGCAGAGGGTACTATTAAATTCCTGCAATAGTGGTCTGTCTTCACCATACTCATGTAAAAAAGCAAGATAGGTTGTCAGCTCCACAGGGAATTGCCTGGGGTATTAGCATTTGAAGCCTGCAAGGTTAAATTCAAGTCCAAAGGGACTCTTCACAAATCACTGAAAAAGTTTTGGCCCTCTTCCATTAAAAGCTTTGCATCTGCAGGCAAAGAAAAAGAAAGAGGTATCTTGCACTATTCAGGTCTGAAAAAAATAGCAGCTTACCTTAAAGACACAAAAATCGCACAGACTCCTACTTACTGTAATTATTTCACTTCCATTATCTGGGCAGTTTATTAATGTTGCAAAAGAGAGAGTGGGGACCGAGAGTTTCTGTGTGATAGGTAGAGTCACATCACTTTAGAGATCCTACTGAACTTCAGTATTTTCTGCCAGACCAGAGAAGACAGGGCTTACGGACAGCCAGGACACAATCAGAAAAGATACATACTTGGAAAGTATCAGAAAACAGACTTTAGAGAGGTGTCTTTGCCAATAGTGACTCAGATCTTATCTCGAGTGGGAACTTTTCTGTATTTCTTTTAAATGAAAAGGCAAGGAAATGCAGATGAATAAGTAAAGTCAAAACAAGAGGTTAAAACGGGGAGCTCAAAGCTGATGACTTCATGGGCTGTCTTGTGTAATTCTGAGCACGTCCTCAGGAAGAGCCAGGAGGACCAGTAAAACGTGTTTTAGTCCTGACAGTAACTAAGTGGTTAATTTCTTCCATTCAAGAGCTGAAAAATCTGCCAAAGCAGAAGACCAGGCCTAAGAGATCAAATTACACATGAGGAGGGGGTGGAAGGGGAGAAGAAGAAAAGAAAACAAGTATTACTGAACCACTGCAGCATTAGACCCAGCAGGGATTAGGAGGAACATGGAGGATGCGAGGTTTATCCAGCACTATCCGCGCTGCAGCTGAAGGGCCTGTAAACACACACGCTTGGTTGTTACCCACCGTTTGTCATTCACAGTTTGGAACATGGACCTGTGCGGAGCACCTCAAGTCGGGCCAATATGAAAAACCTTTTGTGCATCAGCTATTGAATTAATATTACTGCAACAGTTGAAACTTACTTCTTCCACTTGCCCTCTCCACCCAAGGCACGCAGCTGGGCTGCATTTTCTCTCCCAAGTGGAGAGTTTACCTTGGGGCACAGCTCTGTGAACGCATCCAGCACGCTTGCTGCTGCCACTGGTACACGAATCACCAAAGTACTTGAAAGGCAGAGAAAAAAAAAATCACGCATAGCAGACAAATAATAACCTATCAATAAACAAATAACCCATCAAACCTAGTTGTGATTCAACCCCTTTGCCTTGAGGTTGAATATGCAAAGGAGGTCTCAGCAATATTAACATTTTCTCAGCTACTTCAGGGCAAGTGAGGGCTCCCTACCCAGCCATACATTGCTCCTCTAGTCCTCGCTCACCTGTTTCAGCACTGAATTCAGTAAGGATTACGATCATTTTCGGAATTGCAGAAAATTTCAGGTAACACACACAGGAGACTAGGATAAATTCAATTGCAAAGATCATTTTTCTCCAAAGATCTAATGCTAAAATGAGTCATGCTTTTGAACAGTATCCATATCAATGGACAGAAACCTTTACAAGATCACAGCATATACATTTCCTGACACTGTAGTAAGTGTAATTTTTTTTTTTTTAATTAAAAAAAACAAACTACCCAAACCCAAAAAACAGTGCCTTCCAATCAGGAATTTAAGACCTTGCTAATTCATCCACAGGGGAGTACATATTATTTTGAGAAAGTAGAAGCTCTTAACAATATAAATAAGAAAGCATCTATGTAAGTATAAAAGATGCTATATAAAACCATCTGCAATCACTTGATTTAAATTACAGTATTTATCCACCCTCGGTATCTACTCTCAGCCTCCCTCAGATATGCAGGTGAAGTGCATGGTGCTCCACAACACTAATTGCTTATTATTCCCACTGTAAGAAATTAAATATACACTCCCAGAAAGAAAAAGCTTCCAGTTAATTAGAACTGCCTGCAGCAATGGTTCCCTCCAAACAGTTCAGCATTTTATTCTGTTGTCAGGACACAATATAAGAAATTTTAAGAGTCCTGCTGGGACTATGACGTAAAGGCAGGACCAGTATTTTCTCTTGTGGAGATTGGGGCCAACAGGCAGAAACTTCAGATAGAAATAAGCTATTTCACTGTGAAGAAAGGCACATGTAAAAATGTATGTATACACCACCCTGGTCCAACTGCAGCAAGGATGCAGAAAGGGATATCCATTTTACTCAAGCACTGCTGAAGGTAGACAGATGCAGTTCCAAGTGCTAGACCTAGTGCTAAACTTTCACAAGGGTTTAAAACACTGGGTTTTCTCAATCCCTAAACATAAAGACACATTGAAAGAAGCATTTTAATTTGAACTTTCTTGGAAAAGCTAGGGAATATTCCTCTAGGTTGCAACCACTAAGACAAAGCAAAAGTCTGATGCTGAATTCATCAGGGGCAAAAGTTCTTAAAGTATTTCAGGATGAGTTTCCTTGGTACGCTTAGAGTATAATGCTTGTCATATCAGGATTTAGATTTAGAAAATGGCATAAGACTGTGGAACACCTTCACGTTTTCTGCCTTTCCAGGTAAAAGAGGCAAGACAAAGAAGGAAGGTATAAAAAAGAAATCAGTGCTACTTATCTCCAGTAACCCCAAACTCTGCCTCTCCATGTATTTTGATAAATCCAAAGTTCCTTTCTATTCATTCCCTCTTTACCTTACCTGACCATCATTAATCAGAGCCATTCACAGAGTAGATATATTACATGTGGTCTGAGGTTTACAGCTGTTGGCATGAATAAAGATTGTAGATTCTGTCTGCCCGCATACCACATGGAAAAATAAAGAAAGTGCGGAATTATAAATGAATAGCAACAGTCGGCACCCTATAAGCTATCCGACCCTGCTCCACACGGGCCCTATTGCTGCCACATCCTTCATTTCAGGCTTAGCCGAGTCACTTCACTGTTCACAGGGAGAGAAATAGATTTTGAAGACCTGCACAAACGATTAAAAAAAAAATAGTTTGGGGTTTGGGTTTTTTTGAGTAAAATACCTGCCACTGCTCTGAAAATTTGCACTATGGAGCATGAGGGCAGGAACCAGAAAAATGCTATGGGCAAGCATCGAGATTAGTTGGGAAGAAATCATGCTGACATGGAGTGAGGGTCCTCAGGCAGTTAACCCCATCTAAATCCAGAGCACCTCAGTCTCACCTTTCCCATCTTCTCCCTTTTGTTGGCACTGGTGCTCTCACAACTTTGTGGTGACCCAGTTCAAGAATGTGAAGACTCTCCTCACTACAAGTTCATACAAATAACAGCGCTGGCATCATGAAGGGGCCAGGACAGCTGTTTCTTAATTCAAAATTCTGAGAAAATAAGCTGTACTGGCAAGTACCGAGTTATATGGACAGCTTAATCTTACCAATCTTTCCCACTGAAAGATCTACAAACAAACCCAAAAGAAATAAATATGAATGTAGGAATGGACCAGATATAGATGCATTTCATTAATCATTCAGAGACCATCAAATGGACCACAGAGTCAATAAGTGCTGGAAAACCTGCTTCCACCTGAGATGGAAGTACTTCAGCCAGCCTCAAGTAACTGGCTGCGTTCCAGCCTGGATCTAGGGAAGGCAATGCTTCAAATTCCTAGAGAGCTTACAGATACCCAGATAAGCAACAGTGCTGCAGTAAGAGGCAACATGCTCTGAAGATACAGCTTTGTGAGAAACCCTTTCTTGGTTAGGAAGTTCCTCTGCAGCTCCTCTGTAAGCCTCTCCTGATTCTGGGGGTGTTCCATGAAGTTCCAAGTAGAAGGTACCACCAACCCCTCCGTAATTAAATCCACAGCTTTTCCTATTGCTGATTGAACTCCAATCCATATTGAAGTCTCATGTCAGTGATATATGGATCAGCTAAACTCCATGTTATTTCTACAGATCGCAAGCCTCTGGTACAGTCTCTTACTGTATTTTCTTGTTCTTACTTTTTCTGTGAAGGAAAAGTCATGCAATGCTCCCAGTAAAAATAAACAATACCCAACACTTTCTGAAGTTTCATCTCTCTCCCCACATGTTGCAAGAGGAATGGAAAATACCACATATTGCCCAGGTAGGATATAATGAATGGACACTCCTTCATTTGACTTTACTAGATGGTATCCGATATAAAAAATTTGGGTTTACCTGGGTAACTCCTGAAATGTAGCACAGAAAGCCCAGACTTAACCCCACTAGTCCTTGGTGTATTCAGGACTCCCTGTGCAAGTTCCTCTGCCCAGCCAAGTTAGATACATTACATCAAGTTATTACAAGAATAAAGACTAAAGCCTATAAAGTAAGTGAACAAACAAAAAGCAGCCTAGAACGTGTACCACAAAAGGAGAGGGAAGGCTCTGGCTTGAACCAACAAGAGGTGGGAAAATCCAGAGCAAAAGCCAAACTGCTTTTGTTAGGCCACACGTCCAGATTTCCTCCCTTCTCTTGATTCAGCTCAGTCTTTGCAAGTCTCGCGACTGGAACATGGCCAGAGGATTTTCACACGGTGAAAGAGCTGCTGTGTTCCCCCAATCCCTCCCTCCAACATGCACTGCAGTTAGGGTGCCAGGAGAACCTATTTTTAAATTAATCTCAAAGCAGAGGAAGGTTCAGAGAAAGAAACATGGCTAGAAATCTCCAGCAGCTCTGGAGGCAAGGAGGGGATGAAGCCAGTGCGTTGCTTCATATTGCACGGGTAATAGAAGATACTGAAGAGGTAATGCGAAAGGTTTTTAAGCTATGTAACATACCATTTATAAGATCAAGAAAAAGCACAGAGGAAAACCCCCACAGACTATGCCATCTCTGATTTTTTAATTGTACCTGCAGTGTTCTATAAAGGATGTCACAACGTCATTGGGAGGATTAGCAGGTTGTTGTTTTGGAAAGAGCAGATAACAGCTTGGTTCAGTTTTGCTTACGCTGTCAACTCCTCAAACGGGGTCTGGATTTTAAGATGAAAATATTTTTAGAAAACAAATACACGTTAAGGGAAAATTAACCATTCAGTTTAATCATATGCTCTAGGAATAGACATGCCACAGTTTTATTTCCAACTCTTCTTTAGATTTCACCTGTAATTGTAGATTAAACCAATTACCTGACATGTGGCTCCATTTTTTCCAAACAGAAAAGATTTTCATGCCACCTGGCTTCTGGACAAGCTAACTACAAATGAGGTCCCAGCCTTGAGATCCACTGCTAGAAGGTACTATACAAACATGAAAAGTTCAGTAACACACCTGATACACTAACTTCCAGTCTATAAAACACATTTCTCATGTACTTTGAGGGCACTCACATTCCTTCCATCAAGTGGAGCTGCCTCGTGGCAGCAGGGCTATGGCAGAGGGCAGGATATAAAGACTCCTGATGTTGAACTCGTTGCAGGCATTTCACAGGGTGTGTTCAATATCAACAACACATCCTGCACAATCTGCGGAAAGCCTGCACATGCAGAAACTATAACAGACATGAAAAGGAGCTTAGATCCAAGGATAACAGACTTTTTTTTCCCCCTCTCGCACAGAACGCTTCCAAGAGAAAGAGGAGGTTTTCCTGTGTCAGAGCACCAAGAAGCTTATCCCATGGGGGAAAACCAGGGGAAGGCGCATATCTCAGATGACAAGCTGTTCCACATAAATGTGCTGGGACTCCCTGAGGTCTCTAACACAGACGGAGGAATAACAGAAATGTAGTGAGCTCTACAGCTCAACCATCAGTGCACCAAACCACTTCAGTCTTGAAAGCTGGCAGGAGTCAACAAAGTTGCAGTACCTTAATTGGACAATACAAAGGCTTCCACAAATGCCTGTTAACACTCATTACTGCCCTTTTCTGAATCCAGTCTCTTCAAGCTTCTTATAATATCATAAGAAAAAGCAAACATGAACAGCAATGAGGAACAGCCTATTCTGAAACCACTTCCAGGAACACGGATTGTTTAAACAAAATACATTAAGTGAAACCATCTGTATTAAGGGTCAAACGCCATCTGAGGCTGAATGTACAAAAATAGCCATTTTACAAAAATTGGGCAATTAGCCCTTTGTTGTTTTTGTTTTTAATACGAATAATTGGTGGCATGGAGGTGTGACCAAGGGGGTAAGCTTGAACAAGGAATTTAACTCTGCAGCTCCAGAGCTTGCAGTGCCAAGGACAACATTCCTATTCATCTTGGTGCTACCCTCCCCAGTGTGCTCAGAGGAAGGTTTTCTCAGTCCCATTCACCGAGCATCCTACTACTGAGCAACGTGCGGTCCGGCGCAGGGGGTTAGGCAATTGTCCCTGGCTCGCTCCCCGTGGGAGGGGTCCTCCTTAGCACTGCGTCAGTCCCTGGAGCCAGACAGTCAGTTGATCTGAATCACAAGGGATGCTGCTTTCACAAGACTTGCTGGCAAAAGATAGGTGACAGAAGAGGTTCAGGGAAGGAAAAAAAGGCAATTTAAAGTTACAGAGTGATCAAAGATGTGTTTTAACCCATTTCGGCAGGGGAAGCCAGTGCTGGAATTTAGTAGGATTCAAAGATGGTTGGCCATGGCTAAGGATAATAAATACTAAGCTAAGATATTCAGTATTTATATGAAGTCTGCAAACAGGCACCCCGTAAGAGACTTACACATTTTACTGTTTCAAATATATGTTGATCCTTTCCCACCCCAAAGGATTCATACAAGTCTCATCCAACTTAACTGAAATCTAACTTTAATCAGAGCAGCATGGAAACCACAGTGCCTCAAAGCAAAGTGAACGGCAGCAGATCTTGGACACTAAGCTCCTCAAGTATTTATTTAGACAATGTAAATTCTGAGCTGATATCACTATACAAAGGGGGAAAGTGCCACAGAGGGGAACCTGCCCTCAGAGATCCTGTTCACTGCAGCAGAGGAAGAACAGCTACATCTGAGTATGGTCTTGGTCACCCGCTGTAGATTTGATAACGTCCAATTAACTGCAGAAATATTTCTGTCTGTATCACTAGTGAAGTTAGACTGCAATCAAATATTGCAGCTGCAAAGGCAAAAAAATCATTAATCATTTTTTCTGGAAACCAAGCAGAGAGTGACGATGGAAGGGAAAACTATGATTCATTTCTTTGCAACAAATCTGCTAGCAAGAAGGCCAAAAGAATACCAATTTTTAATGTTTTTTTTTAATTAACATTTACATGCTAACATGTAAATGCCTGGCAGCTTTTTAACCAGACAAGTACTTAATGGATCCAACATAAATGCAAATGTCAGCTATCAAAAGTCAAATTGCACAGATATGATGTAATGAAATAGCTTTGCTTTATGGGAATGAGGTCACAGGTTTGAAATATGGCCTTAGGTGTGAAAAAAAAAAACAAACCCAAACCAAAAAGAACTTTCACAGACATTGCAAAACTGTAATGCAATTACTTGCGTAAGTCTCAAATTTTATAGATATTTAAATTCAACTCTAAAGATATGAGTCATCAATTTGCATAAGCATTGCTGGGGACCATATCACTCTTCAATCAAAATGAACTAATGAAGCTTTCATGGTCTAAATGTAATAGCTACAGCAAGAGAGTTAAAGCTAAACTGTAACACTGAACTGCATGTACACTGCAGTCACAAAACATTTTTATATTCCTGATAATAAAGTGTCAGATACTATACACACAGAAGAATACATAGGCCAGCTTACAACCCAATGGAAGCAAACTCAAGGAATAGGTATATTCAGAACGAATTAGCAAATACTGGGGAACTGAAGGCCCAGTGAGGAATTCCATTACATTTGTTCAAACAATCCACAGTTTGAAATGAGCTAACCATAAAGAGTGACAAACCCCAGTAGTTCAAAGTTTTATTAAGCTTTGCAGAGCGGGATGAGGCCAGGCTGGCAGGACAGACACATTCATTCAAAACCTTCAGCACCCTGTTAAGTAGCACAGCTACCAAGCCACCCCAGCAGGACTCCCAAGGGAGCCCAGAGGCTGAACTGCCCCCCTCAAAAGACCTGAACAAGTGGGAAAAGCCAGGTTTTCTCATCTTGCTTCATTCTTGGCTCTCCAGAAACTGGTTCTTTTCTCTTTGAAAAAGTCACTCAGGAGGACAGCCTTACCTGTAAGGGACTGCTAGCTTTGATGCATCTTACTCTGTCATGCTCAGATAAAAATCAACAAAGTTCAGCACCTGAAGTTGCATTACAAGTGCTCTGTCCCAGCAGGGCAAAAGCCTACCCGGAGGGGAAATTTGTCAGGGTTTTCTGCTAGATTCTTTCTACTACCTATGCTGTGAGGAACAGCCTCAGTCTGTTGACCTGGCAAATGAGGAAAACAGGCTCTCACTTCTGAAGCAAAAATAATAGGGATTCAATAGGGAATATATGAAGTACAAGACATTATCTTTGACTTCACTGCTATGCCACTGTATGGATACTTTTTCACTCCAGAAATATATCATAAAGATAATTCATCTGTGGTTTTGAGGCACCCAAATACTACAGGGGTTAGCATCATAGAAAGTTTTCAAATAAACAACCAATGCACCAACAGTATCATAACAGAGCCTGGCTATTTCACCTGCAATAGGAACCAAAGGCATATGAAGAAGAGCACACCTAATCCCTGAAACAACCTCCTGTGAATCAACGTTTGGTTTGAAGGAAGGAGATACCCCATATCCATTTTGTCTAGCTGTGGGTGGACATGAAGAGAAAGAGCAGTGTCCACTAACAGCAAACCTCCCCACGATGGTGGCACCAGCAAGAGCTTCTAAGACCCCCTGCAACCCAGCTAGGATCTGGGCACGTGTTTATAGACCACACAATGGTTCCTTAACAGGACCTTGTCTTCCCAGGGCAGATGAAATGGCCCAAAAGCAATCCCAAACACAGCTGCACTGCAGTAACAGGATAGCTTATGATGCTGTAGAAACCATCCCAAATCTGAAGGCGGTTGAAAATGTTGAGGAAAAGGATGAGCAGGGGCCAAACCAAGAGGCTGCCCCCCGCCTTCCTTCCTGTCCCTCCCAACAAGTTATTCACTAACATACCAAAACACACATATCAATGAAAAATTCATGGAGATTCCCTGAATACCAAAATACTGAGTATAATGGCAAGCAGAACTAGCTTAACACCCTCTTCCAATTCCACACCCTGCCCCGGGTGGATTATTCTTATAAAGATCCACTTGTATTTACAGCAGCAAAGTCCTTACTGAACCCCTTCACCACCAACGCCTTGGATGAATGCAGACCATCTCTAAACAGAGCAGCGGCCACGAATACTGTATCTTTAAATCCATCCCCATTTCATTTTCCAAGTTTCTGTTTGAGCCGTTACAGCTCCCTCAGGACTTCACTGACTCACTGCATTTTCTGGATGACGCAAGCACACTCTTCTGCACAGCTTCAAAACAGGCTCCAAACATTTCCAGTCAGAGACTGGTCACCATATAAATAAGGTGTCCTTCCTGAGCAGGTATTACCCCCGCAAAGCAGGGAGCAAACTTCAGTTCCTATCCTTATTGGAAATGTATTAATCACTGGTACTTCTGCTCCTCAAGAATACTTCTAGGAAAGCTTAAGTTTCCACTCTGAAATCCTGTGGAAAATAGTTCGCTCCTAACCAAACACCTACGAGAGCTGGCCCACCACTTCCTCTCACCCATCCAGCTCAGCCCCTTCTCCCTGTCAGTTTGAGGTTCCAGTTCTGTCACTGAGTGTTCATGCAAACCTCCGCTCTCAAGCTGCACCCTTTCAAAGCACCCCACAAATCGAAAATCCCTCCCAAGTTCTCCACGCTGGTTTCCCATTTCTAAATTCTACTTGGCAGCAAGGGCAGGCAGTTAAAGAAGGAGAAAATCTGTTCCGGGAGGGAACATTTAGGGAACACTCAAACAGGCCGAGCACTTGTGCCAGTGGGTAGACTCTACAAAGAGACCTGAAGACACCATGGGGACAGATGCGTGCAAGAACACTGGCCTGGGGAAAGCATCTTCAGACTGACCTCTCTACCTCTTCACTCTGAATCCCTTCACTCAGATCTTCGTGCTTACCCAATCACTGCAAGTCAGCAAACAGACCTTTTATGTACATTTTTTCATACAGGAATGGTAACAAAAGCAAAATAAACACTGGGCTTCTGACTTATGTTTGCTGCTTGATAGCAAAGGCAGCTGAAAAATTCTGGTTTCTGCTTGTAGCTTTCAGCTTCTATCCACTCTGAAAGATTTCACTGTGATAAGAGAACTGGAAGTGACATCAAAATGTAAAACTGAATAATGAAGTGGAGAAAAAGTTCAGAGAGAAAGATGCAAATGTCTTGTTTTATCATCTACACTAACGTTGCTAACACACATCTTAGGAAAAAGGCAACCTTGCTAGAGAGCCTGCTTATTCCCCTCAAGCCAAGTTAAGTAAGATAAATGTCTAAGACAAACCTGTTCACATTTGACTCTCTACAGCATGCAAGACAGGCAAAATCTTCTGCTAGCAGAGGGTTCCTGACTACTGGCTCACAGGCTCAATGCAGGCAGTCACAGAGAAAGTAGCATCATCAGACCTGCACCAAGGCAGGCAAGGGATGTACAGGCAGCACCTAAGATTCATTTTCTCATATTGCAGAGTAACACAACCAGTGCTGTCACAGACATTGCAATATCTGTGACCAAGAATATGGAGCAGACAGGTAGCTTGGAGCCATCAGGAGAAGAGCAGGCAGCAAGCAGGCAGAGGGACTGGAGCATGTACATGCTAAGAAATGCAGGGTAGTTTCACATAGTTAGTTAAACGAGAGTTCAGCAACTAGTGCCCTGGCTCCATTCCTACTGCAAAATGATGACTTAGAGGATATTTGAAAAATTAGCTTTAATCCTTATTTTCAGTCATTCAAAAAAAGGCACACACAGCTTAGCATTCTCTGTATAGACATTGGGAGTTTTATATTGAACCACATGTGGAAAAGGTATCTAAAGTGTAAGTATACTCGAACAACTGTATTTAGATTTAGATTTTTTTAATTTGTATTTGCAATATCTTGGAACGACAGCGAATTGAGGATCATGCCAATTCATGACAAAAAGAGCAGATTTTCTAAACAGATAAATACACTCAGTTTTAAATTGTGAACTGAAAACTGTATACATGGCATGCTTTTTCTCACAGTCAAATTACTGGATATTTATCACATTTCTACAGCTAACTAAATTTCTTTTTCTAAATTGTTGTGTCTCCTAGTTCTCTCTTAAAGCACAGAGAAAAGAAATGAGCCACAAACACAGAACTCTGATGCAGGATTAATGTATTGGTGTAGGAAATGGGCCAGCTTTCAAACTGCTTGAAAGCTTGTTTCTTCCAATCAGACCAGATTTGCAGTCCGTGAAGCAAGGATACACTAAGGACAGCGATTAGAAAAGTGTCAGGAATTATGATTCAGAGCGGTGAATCACCACCAGCTCCCCTGAGGGGTGGGATTTGGGATAAGCATACCCAACTGTAGCCCTACACAGTATTACACAACCCTGGTCAGCAAGCACAGACATCAGGATCGTTTACTTGGAGGCAGAACTCGGGTCCTTGTTCCCAGTCCTCTCTCCACAGCACAGCACAAGGCGTCTGCTGCTCTTGCTGGGTTGTTTCCACTTGCAGCTTGAGGTTTCAGTTGCCCAGAAGCCCACACACCAGCACAGCCCCGCTGCCAAGCACGTGATAGAGCCCTGGCATGGAAGTCGTACTTGATCTTCTCAAGAGCTGTTTGTTATTCAACAGCCACAGATTAGCCAACTTTACTCCAACTTCACACGGGAAGATGGCAGTGGTGTGCTTTACTCCACTCTTTCCATTTCAGACATTACCTTTATACAGCACAGACTTTATGCTCGCCTAATAGTTTTATCTTTAGCAAAAGCACATCCTGAGCTCAGATATCACACTTGGCCAAATAATCTGTAACGCTTTCAAAAAGTGCATTTTGATCCACTGGAAACTCAAATAAGATGCATTTTTATTACAGTCCTTTGAATCACGGATGTGCAAACAGGGAGAGAAATTCTGCAGCCCATATTTGAAGACAGCCGATGGCTTTTTGTTCAAGTAGAAACTGTGGAATTTGGCCTGTGGTGCTTTACCCAAGAAGCCATCCAATCTCATGACTAAGTGCATGAGAAGCAATGGGGGTGGTGGGGAGGAAGAGACATGCAGGAAGATGGAGCTCTTATAGTAAACATCTGAGCTGTCTGGAATAAAGGCTGTGCTATTAAAATGAAGCCGCTGCTGGTTTTCCAGTATCTTTTCCTCTGTTTATCTCAGTTGCCATGGATCTCACTTGAATCATCTGAACAAATTACATACACATGTCCTGGGCCACATTATTTCCACTCGCTCCACAACTCCAGATCGACTTTCACTCACCTGGCAGCCGCTCGTGCCAAACAACGTCATCACGACTAGCGACGGAGCACTGCTTCATGGACACCACTGATTAGAAACCGATGTCAATTACTTCAAAATGGCTTATTAATATTTCAGGAAATGCAGAAAAGAGAAAGAACACAGAAAAAAATGGCATCGTGTTATCCTTCACAACCTGGGTTCCAAGTGGGTTGAATCTCCAGTGCTGACACAACCGACTGCTCTTTCGGGTCAGCTGGAACAGACCAGCTTTGAGTTACAGAACCTGCTCTCCTGCTCCTCCAGTGTACCAGCATGAGCAAGATTGAAAGGAATGGATTCAAAATTCAGCTCTCTGGCACATCAAGCCATCTAAATAATTCAATGTATCATCCTCTGACTATGGCCATGTGCCAAGTGTCCCAAACTAATTAGTTACCCAACCCAAAGTCAAATACCAGCCTACTGAAAGAGGGCCAGACTGTACCCTTGGTGCTGCTAATCCACACCTCTCAGAAATACACTTTATTGTGTTGGAAACTCTGAGCTCCCTACAACAACCCTAAAGCATCCTACAGCTTCAGTAATAAAGATCTGTTTTCTGAGTATTACTGTCTGTATCAGAAGATTTACAGTAGGTAAGTATGCCGTACCTTAAATGTATGGCATGAAAACCAACCTACATCACTGGTGCCATGTCAAAATCGGGAATATGGAGGATTTCTGCCTCTCCACCCCCTTTTGTCCTCTCCAAACCATTCAGAATCTGAAGCCGAGAGCTAACACTGTCTAAAAGCAGGAGCTGAAGCAGCACTGCAGACAGTATCCTTTGCCCAGACAGAGGATATACTGCTGCTAGAGACATAAAGACAACTTAGGGAGACTGCTGTCCTCCAGCGCAGACATGCATGCCACAAGGAGAGGCTGATGCCACAAGGGCATGGCTCTTGTGGCCTGCGGAAAGCCTGGATTTCTCCTGCTCACCTGCTGTCCAGCCCTCAGCTAAGTGAGAAATCTGGCTCAACCAGCCAGCGGTGTGGGGGTACCTGCGCTCCCCAGTCACACAGCTCAGAAATGGAGGTCTCGCAATGCTGAAAACGGAAACTTGTCTCTATAACACCATTTTTCCCCCCCTGGGAATTTAAGAAACAAGCAGCACCCAACAAGGAAACTGCCACTGTAATGTTTATGTTTTAATCAAAAGCTTGCATTAGGTGAGGAGCAGGCCCTACATCAGAATCTCTCTGTTGCCTTCAGCAACCCCATTAAGCTGGTTTATTCTAGAGGAAACTCTAGTCTTTACCAGGTATTCTTTCTATCTTCCTTATAATCCTGGGATATAGCTGCAAATTTAAGAAAAAAAAACAAAAAAAACCCAAACAAACAAAAAAAAAACAAACAAAAAAAAAAAAACAAAAACAAAAACCCAAGAAAACAAAAAAAAAGCCAAAAAAAAACCACCAAAAAAACCCCCAATGAAACACAAAAAAACCCACCCAAGCAAAAAAAACCCCAAATCCCCACATCACTAAAAGCACTAGTGCTTTGACTTTACTGTGTGGCTCTGCAATTCTACACTGAACTGAACACTACGCAAATTATCTCACTTTGTAGCACACCAGATTTCAGAACCCCAGTAAATTGGTCCCAGATTCTTGAGATTACCAAATGTGCTCCAGGACTGTATCTGCTAGAAAGGTTCTCCTGGCACCAACAGCATGAAATCCACTAAAATAGCTCAATACTAGATGGGTTCATGAATGTTTCAACAGCCAAAGTGTTGCCATACAGAAGCACAAGAAGAGCAAACTGCTAATTTTTTATTTTCCTCTACTGCTCTGACATTCTGGCAGAATTTTACCAGAGTTGGATGGAAAGAGAAGATAAAATACAGTGGAATGAAAGGGTTAAATGTGCAATAAAGAGAAAGAAGGTGGAAAATAAATATGTGCAATATTGGTAGTCAAAATAAACCCTAGCACAGACAGACGTGATGGTGGCATTTTCTTCTTAAAATACAAGCCCCTCAAAGTGAAGGATACACTGCAAGACACCTTTTGTGAGCTTACAGTGCGATTCATTCAAACATTTGCACCAGCTTTTCTTGATCACAGAAGATAAATGCAAATAACACCTACAAAGTGGGATGTCAGCACTTCCACAATTCAGACAGCAACTGGTCTCTGTCACAGTAATTGTACCTACTGTCCTTTATTAGGAACTGTACTTGAAACCTAGATAATGCCCAACATATGATTTTTCAAAGAAAAAAAAACTTCATCCCTTTTTATTCTTTAACCTTAGGTAGAGAGTACAGAGAATACAATTTTTCAGCACTACCAGGAAATTCAAACCAGGCTGTGAAAAGAAGATTTCAAAGTTTAGGTAAAGACCTGTGTGCCGGGCCCACCAGAAGAGGGGAGAAAGGAATATGCGAGGGTGGGAAGGGGAATGGCAAGACAGAAAACTTGCAGAAAGCCTGACCGGGAGGGCAAGCACTGCCCAAGTCCTGGCCTGCAGAGACATACCTACACCCGCTCCCGCCAAATGAACAGCCCCAAACCTGTCTGTCTGTCTGCCCACCCCATGGAAAAAGGAGCTGTCTGGCACTGTAAAAAAGACATGAGAAATGGAGAGCAACTGCTTTCAGTCTCTCCTCGCACCCATCTCTAAGGTCCCTCTTCTCTCCACAGTGCAAGACGTAAAGCTTCCCCCAACACCTATTACTTTTTGGCCTTCCACTTCAGCAAGATATGCTGCGGTTAATCCAGCACAACATATATGCTGTACTGACTAGCTCTTACTGGGCAGGAAGGTTGACAGATGAGTTTTTGCTGCTTTTCCCTCTATTCCTGAGTTAAATTTGGCTGCAAGTTATTAAGAATGGACTAGATACCACACAGACAGAAAGACAGCTCCCAGGAAACCTGACTAAAACGTATCTTCTTCATTTGAAAAAAAAAAAGGCCAGCTAACAGATTCTAGAACTGCCTAGAACAAATTAGCAAAAACCTCACTGACATCTGGATTGTACCTTTGTCTGCATCTATGGAGAGACACAGCAAGGTGGCCTGAACAGCCTTTAAGAGGCTGCTCACAAGTTGTGAACATGTGGGTATGTGTCACGACGGAGACCTGTCATTTACCATGTTTGATTGCTCTACAAAACAGTCCTACCAGCACATGATGTTCCAGGGAAAGATTTAATGGGAATTGATAACGTGGCATTTAGAGCAAATTGACATTGGAGAGCTAGATATCTACATCTCTACTTCACATACAAAGAAATTCCTATACACCAGTACTTATTTATACTGAGATTTGCTGTGGAGAAGCACATGCTATTCAGTTAAGTTCAAACCTTCATTTCACCGGTGATGGTTTTATTTTGAAAGACTGTCACCAAGTGGCAGAGCTACGAACCGCTGTGCTGGGGTCAGCAGACCACACAACGGCATTTGAGAAAAGCAGAGCCACAAATACACCATTAGCTGAAGTGACACAACCAAAAAATCCACCATCCCAGGATGCCCAGTGCATCTGAGTGCACGGATGGAAATGTCAGGATAGATCATGCAACAAAACCAAAATAAGGCATGGAAAAAATTATCTCAGAAGGAAGCTTCAAATAATATGAGGTTTGTTCTTTCAGTATAAAAACTGATAAATTCAGTTTCTGATCCTTTCCTTTGAAGCACAAAAATCATCAACAACAAAGTCTAACGATGCTGTCTCATATGAAACAGCCACTTTGGGGGCTAAACAGAGGCACACAGGAGAGGCCAATAAAGGATGCAGCTTGTTTAAAACAGTAAGAAGGAAAGACACAGCCTCCCACTTTCATCTACAACTTGAGTCCAAATGCAATGTTTTAAACCTGACATGAAGTTACATAAATTATTTTTAACTATTATACTTAGTATTTTCCCAAAGCACTACAAAAAGCAATTTTTAAGAACACATACATCCATGCAAAACAGGCATTTGAGGATTGACCTATTGATCAAGCTGGACCCTGGCTGGCTAAGCTGTTAGCAAATGGCACTAACGACATACCCACGGGGATGGGAGGCTCCTCAGCTGCATCAGGCACACCACGATCCACGGAGGAAGTCCAGGATCTGTTTGTTTCATCCGATACCTGTAAATCACCATCTGCAATACAACAGTAGCCAGGCTGTCCTTTTTGTTACTCCTCCAAGCAAAAAGCCCAAGTTACTCTTTTAAATTGCTTATAATCTTAATTCATTTGAAGTTGTTGATTTCTTTACACAGAACTGAAGGTCAGGACAAGCAAGGGCATTTCTAGGAATCACTAAGATTTACATCAGCAACAACCAATCTTTGTGGGTCATTGCTTGATATAGACTAGCAGAGCACACTGATAGAGCATGTGATACCCAAGTAGACTCTGGACAACTGGCTCTCAATGCTTTAGAAAGAGCTTTGATATACCATAGCTAAAGCTAAATTAGCTCTCTGGGTCTGAACTTTCAGCAAATTAAGCTTGTGGAGATAATTTAGGCTACCTGTGTCTGCCTTCCTGTTAGATACTTGCCTTCTAATTTGTTTGGGGAATAAACCAAGTTAGTTCACATGGAACTTTCTTTGCACTCTCTACTCATTACCCAGAAATCCATAACAGTGTTAAAGATCTGGGAACATTTTCAAGAGTAAATTGAAAATAGTGACTTCCTTGCAGGCCTCCTAGTACATAGCTGATGTTTATTTAGGACTGCTATAGGGTTTTCTCTTCAATCAGCAAAGTTTCTCGACTCTGAGAAGTTCCAGAGACTTGACAGATTTCCATCTTCTGTTGCAGGCTGGAAGACCCAGCTGCAATCGGTCTGGATGGCTGAGGATGAATGTTCACCGGCTGCCTGGAGGAGAGGGGACCCAGGCAGCCCACAAAGTATTTGCACTGAACAATACAAAGAGAAGACGGTGCCGCATTTCTTCTGCAACTGACAGTCTTGTTAGAAACAGTGTCACTTGAGAGAGAGGAAAACAATAAATACATAAAGCAGTCTTTACACTTCTGCTGTAGCTGCACAACACCATTTGAAAACAACACAATCTGCTATGCTGAAGCATGTTACCTATTTCCAGCACCAACATATCTTCATTCCAGCCCAGCAGGGCCAAAAGCAGGCTGACTTAGCTCCCACCACATGCTGCCCCTCAGCTGCTTCCACCGCCTGCACTAGCCAGCTCATCCACAGGGTACATGCTGTCCTGGTTGTGCACGTACACACCGACCACACGTTCAGGGGCACCGACTCGGACAGGGACACTTGCAGTTTCAGGAGGTTGTGTACACCAACAAACTTGACTCATTCCACACAACCCACGGAACAATGACATGGCAATAATTTCACTTACTAATGGCTCTACTCTAGTTTACAATAATGATGCAAAAGAAACAGCCGCCAGCCACTCTGTGAAATAACCAATCATTTCCACCATCCTACTTGTCTCTCTCTCTCAAAAAAAAACCCCTTTGCCATAGCAAACTGATCTGGAAGCTTTACAGCTCCTGGAGGAAATCTTGCATCACGCCTAGAGACCTTTAGAAAAGCACTGGCAGCAAAATAAATTATTTACAGCACTATTTCTGACAATACAATCTCCATAAATGATACAAGATTGAAGGGTTTAAAAATGAGTGCTTGTGGCATGGGGCCCAAGCATGTGTCTAATAGAAATATTGATTAACTCGATTTCTACAGACTCTGTAAACAGTCTGATGAAAAAGGAAACTGCAAGTATAATTTTTTTTCCTTTGCTGGAAAGTAGGACAGAGCAATCACTTTGCCCATTCAAACTAAGCCAAATTAAAGCTGTTTTGGATATTTACAGAATTATTTTCTCTTTAAAATAATCCAATCTACATGTTGTTTACCTGATTCTAATTCATGACTTATTTCATTTCCCCAGAATAACTCAGTCAGTTGAGGCTTCTGGCTTCCAGCAAAGTTCCTGCTGTTTACTTAGGTTTTCCAGCTGGGTTGAATGATATGCAAAGAGGTCTGAGGACTTGCTGGAGGTCATGCAGAGAGGAAAGTCAGTTGGCTCTGCTAGTGTAATAGCCCTGTACTTTTACAGCTCCCAGGACTTTGCTCTAAGCACCAGGCTAACCTTCTCATCGAAAGATACTAAATCTGTTCTCAACATTTCAAACATTCCCGGATTCTTAGGAAAAGGCACTTCCCTCCACAAAGAGTTTGAAGCAACTCTGCTAAAGGGCGTGATGAAAATCTGAAGGCACTAAATGCACATGCTCACAATTAGAAAATTCAATGGAAACTGCTAACATGCAGTTTTCCACTTTCAACAGCAGAATTTTCAAAAGTATTTTGGCATGCAATTTTAAAGAAAGGAAACTCCAGGGGATGTTTAAATAGAGTCTGCCTAAATATTTTGTTTAAGGGAACTATTTTCATTTTTGCTAGAATTTATAGGGCAAAACATCCTAGACAATCTGCAATGGCTGTCAGTCTTCAATTCGTCCCAATCTGGACTACCCGCACGCGGCCAAGGACAATCCATTGCACTTCTCAATGCCTCAGTTTCTGCAGAGTAACAAGGAAGATAAGGAGTGTTCACTCAGGTTCTTCCATTCCTACCATTCCACCAGGACAAACTGGTCTGCTAAGCAGGGCTCAGGAGCATATTTTTTTTGATCAGCTGCAAGGCTTCTGGTTTGTAGGGTTTTGTTTTGTTTTCCCAGAGGAGCACCAGGGACATGTACCACCTGAAGAGCAATTTACTTCCCCTGTGCCACTGCAAATATGCCGGACATAAACAAAACCCCTTGAAACCCTGACATGACAAAAGCAAGAGCTGTAAACTTCTATTTAAACACAGCACTGACACCAAGACAGATTACCAATGATATTTTGGAGAAAAGGCATTTTTGCTAGTAATTCAACACCCACTCCCATTCATGAGGGCATGAGCATTACCATACATTCTCCAAGAACTGCAGGGCCCTCCAGCAAACCACTTTCTCACTTGTCACTTCACCCCAACAAGCCTCCTGCCCTTCTCCATTTATACTTCTGTCAACCAAAAACCACTTCTTTTCACTTCCAGGCTCTTTAAATTCATGCCCCGATGTTCCTCAGCTCCTCTCTTTTTCCATCCGAGAATAATTCAGGTAATTGTAGTTCTGAGATCTGATCTACCAGCTCAGCTCTTCTAATGCCCTTTGGCTGCAGCATGGCTCCTCAGCCCTTTTTTTTTTGCTCCTCCATTGCACCAGTATTGCATCAGCTTCCATTTCTTAGTTTACTCTTCTTTGAACTTGCTTCTTCTTTTAAACCTTCACATTTTATTAACTTTATTTTCTCCCAGTGTTACTCACTCTAGCCTCCTAATGGACATCTCCAATTAAACCTTAATTATGTCTCATACCAACAGCTGTTCTCAGGCTGATGAGCACACCCCAGAAGAAAACGCAAGGCAAAAGGTCTTGCCTGTTAGACATTTTGCTATAATCCAAAGGTCACGCATAAAGACACATAATCCGTTATCTGACACTCCAGCATTATGGATTTCTTTTTCTGTTTAAATTACTTCAGAAGAGGTTACCCTACCCTTAGCAAGGATAGGCATCTTCACATGGTAAGGTTGCACAGGTCTAAAGCTTGCTAAGCCAACAAAGGTACAGTTAGCTATTTTCTTCCACATCAATAACATTTAATGTCAGCCATTGCTTCAGCCAGGCGGTTTTCACGTATTCCCCACCTCTCCTGCTGCATGAGCTCTACATTGCTGGGACAGCAATGCTGGCTGTCTGGTTTAGCACACCTGGTACACACCAGTCACAGGACAAGAGCCTCTTCTATGTGCCAGCCCCTCCCGTCACAGCATTTCTGTTGTGCCATGCTGGGCTCAGACCCAGAGCTGATCTCTAGCCTCCAAGCAAACACTTAAGTGTGCCTCAGGTCTGGCTCTACCATGAAGCAGTCATGCTGCTGGGGTTACCAGGGTTCTCCAGCCTGACCGTGAACCAGCCAGGACAGGGGGTGGAGATGGAGAGGCCAAGTTATGCCAGGAATGAGCCTGGGGAATGCAGCAGAGGTCACATTGCAGAGTGGCTACCGACACATGCTGCTCGTTCCAGCCTGCGGCTTGCTGGAACTCCTGGACGGAGGGCTCTCCCAAAGCCTGGGAAACGCGCAGTGGGCGATGACCTGCACCCACTGTATCTTCATCCTGCTTAGCATATGCCAAATACAATAAGATGCATTAAGTCAAGTCTTTGCTCTACCCAGTGCATGACGTGATTAGCAGAAGAACTTTTTTTATTCCCCTTCTAATTCTGCTGATAGTATGTAATTCTGTTCATCCCTTTAGCCTTAGCCAAATATTTATGTCAAGCTGGGAAAAAAATGCCAGGCACAGAGCAGGGGGCGGAGGGAAGACAATCTAGAAAAGGTTTATAAACCAATTTCAGAGCACAAAGCGCTTCTTACTTCTGCCCAGTCATACTCAGATTAACAATAAGGTCGCTATGTTTGCCATTCTTTTTTTTTAATTAACCTTCAACAGGTTAAACAGCCGAAGACCATGCTATTAGATAATCAATAAACCTAGGCACTAACTCCATACCCACAACACAAATGTTTTACTGGGTTAGAATAAAATCTCAATTGCTTGTTACACACAGCAACTACCCGCTAGCGGGGGCAGATGGACCCTAAAGTACTAATGATGTCACATACTTGCAAGTATTTGTGCACATCAGCCAGCATGCCTGAACTGCATTCAATTTTTCAGTCGCATTGCTGCTTCCAGGCAGGGATCTAGCACGTACATCACTTCTACCACTTACCCAGTTCTGGTTGAATGGGAAAATTCATTATTCATTTAATTTTAAGTAACAGCCAAAGGGCCCAATCAGCAGCAGAGTGCCCCAGTGCTGTGCTAACACAGATGAGGAACAGCTTCTCTCTGATGCAGAGGTCTCAGTGTCGTAGTTCTTGGGTTAAGAATATGCCATCATTTTCTTATGGGATTCAAAAGCAGAAACAAAGCCATAAATTATTTCCTAATTGCTTAGCAGTGAACAAAGGCAGAAAACGACCTGCTGTGTCCCAACTCTTCCAAAGGCACACGTGAATAAACAGGACTGCTGGAAGTCTAACAAACTGACAACCCATCCCAGGGAACACAAAGAGGAATGTTTGCCTAAACACTGCCTTTCAGCAAGACTGTAATCAAAAGAAAAAAACATGTATGATAAGAAAGACTCCTGGTGATTCTGGCACAGTGATTATTTTCTACGTAATCGGGAAAGTTTGGAAACATTTGAATATGCCATTTTGCTGGCGTCCTTTCAAAAAAAGAAAAAACCCAAATGGCTGTAGTTCAAACAGCAAACAAGGCTCCAAACCAGTTATTAAACCAAAGCGTTATGGATCTACAGGAAAAAGAAGCACATTTCTTCACATTTTCTGCACTATGAATGAAGAGATAATGGAAGCCTGTACAGATATCTGCTATTAGCCTGTCCACACGACAAGGGTATAACTATTACAAGTTAAAATAATCAACTTGTTTTTATCGAGGAGTCAAACAAAAGAGCAGAGAGAAGAGCTCCAGCTGCATATCTCAGCAGGGACTGGACTGGGCAACATGACACTGTCAGATATTACGTCCCCAACATTAGCCCTCCTGCGATGAGTGCTCAGTAGGTCCAGATTCAATGACTTTGAAACTGATCCATGAGCTGTACTAGGTTTGCAGGAAATCATGCCAGCTTGCATTTTCTGAAGTGTCTAGAGATTAAACAAAGAGACAGAAAGATCATGAAAATAGGAGAAACGGGAATGGCGGGAATATCAGTCAAAACAAGTGAGTAGCAACAAGAGAAGAAGATAAACTATTCTTCCTTCTAGAAAAGCAGGAAGATCTCACTTAAAAGCTTCTTACAACTATGGGAGTTGTTATTTCAAAGTCTTACCAAAAGACAGCATGTGCTGAGCAAATGATGCTCTCCTCACAAGAAGAGTCTAATAAATACTGCTTCTGAAAACCTACCGAGCATGGGGTGGTCCTGTATTGTACATCAGCTCTCTCTAGAGGTAACTGCCTGCATGGAAAGGACTTAACCTTGATGCAACTTATCTGTGCAAGGGAAAGGCAGCACAGTCTATGCATACATGTTTTGGGGTTTAATGCAAGTTAATACTGTTTATCTGAACTAGGCCAACAGAGCTAGCTGTCGCATATAATGAGATTGTGATGGAAAGAAATGCACAGCCTGAACTTTTAAGCCACAAAACAGTGCTAAGCCAACAATTCACAAGTTATTTTTTCTAAAACCGGGGAGGGGAGAAGAAGATGTATCTACTGAAATACAAGCTAAATCACACAGCAGGTATTCCTCAGATGCATGGGAATAAAAGGTATTGCAAGGCATTATTAATGTTTACTATGTAGGTTTGTTACAACACAGTTTATCACCAGCTATCTTCAACAAGCTCAAAACCCATGCCTAAATTAGCCTGGAGTTTTACAGAAAACAAAAAACGCGGGTGCACAGCCTGAAGGGGATCTCACTGGGTTAAGCTGTGCCATTACTCCAGCAACTGAAGTCTGCAGACTGGCGAACCGCTGATTTACACCCACAAAGCTCTCCAAATGCCTCTGTGCAAAAGCGTAGCAAGTGAAAGGAGCCGTAATGCATAACCCCTTTCATTAGTCATGTTGACAAATCAGAAATAACTCAAGATATCTTAATTACAAAGCCCGAAATTCACTTTCACAGCTCACTGGTAGCAGTGGGAATGGAATCAATCCTTCAAAGGAAAGGAATGAGCTGGTGCAAGTTGTTAGGGATGGTAAAGTGGCTGCAAATGCTGTTTTTAAGTTGATAAAAACATTTTAATGAGTCATTCTTTAGAGTAAGGTTTTTTTCTATATTGCTGTTTTATTTTCAAGATGCTTGTTATCCCATAACAACTGAAATAAAAAGATCATCCTGAATTTCCCCACTAGCACCCACAAGTCCTAGAACAGGCATCCCAAACCCATATAACCTGAGTTATTAAACCAACAGTCACAGCACATTTAAGAGCTCCTTGCATAATAGCCCTATTGAAGGCTGTTCTGTGGGGGTACTCTGCTTGTTGACCCCAGGCAGACGTGGCTACATTCGCCTGAAATGTAGAAGTCTGGCATAAAAAGGCGTTTTGTCCAGGAGGCAAAGAAACTTCCCCCCAAACAGACACCTCCCCAGGAGAAACCCTACCTCAGTCAGCTACGTAACATCAGTGCTTTAAAGCATTCACAAAGTGAAACAGCAGTAGGAAAGCCTGTTGAAGGCTCCTCAGAGCAAGAAGGGATTCCACCAGCCACCCAGGAAAGACCTGATATAAGCTTGTAAAACTAATTTCACCTTCAAATAGGGAGGCTGCTTCTCTATGTATCTCTCTCTAATTGAGCAGGATAGCAAGCCACCGGGCCAGCAGAGGAAACCTGTTCTTTCCCAGAGAAACGTAATGACATGAGGCAAAGCGTTTTTTATCAGTTCCCCAGACTCCAAGAGCCGTCTCTGCACCATTCATCAGGAGGAGAATGGACCAGGAGAACAATCAGAAATCCATTAGCAAGCTGCCGCTTGCCTCTGCGGCTGCCTGAACTCCCGATCAAATGTCAGAGCACTGAATGGCTTGGATTACTTGAGAGGAGGAAAGGATCAGGGAATTGTTTCAAACTGATAAATATATTATTACAATTTTTAGCTTTTATTAGCATCAGGGCAGCCATTTGCAACTTACATTGTCCCTTTAACTAAGTTTCTCAAATCCAGGACAAAAGCTTCCAGCATAATTAAAATGGAGAAAGATCTGTTCCAGTACCACCAAGTCACGCTGCAAGGAAAGTGGTGGGGGGAGAAGGAAAAACTGGAGGCAGAGGCAGGGCTGCTCATTGCTTGTGTTTAATGCTTTTACTGCCTGCACTCAGAAGCCGGGGCTCAACTGTGAAATACTGCAAACTTGCAAGAAAATAGCAAGAATTACCAACTCTGCTATTTACTAGCAGGGGCCTGACCCAGTAAGAATACATTAGCTCATCATCAGTATTTCATCCTGCTCCTCTGCTAAGCTGCAGGCTCATTTCTGCTGTAAAAAACACTTTGTTGACCATGTATCACAGCACGAGGTAGATCAAACCCAATCTGCTCAGTCAGAATCTTCCCCTCTCCCAGTTCCTTCTTCCCTTAGATGAAAGGTGATTAGGCCATTTAAAAAAAGCAATGCAAAATAACCAAGTTCATATATGTACATTTGTACATTAAAAACAAATGTCCATACCATCTCTCTCAAATGTTATTTACGTGTCTGAGAGCTATTCTCTGAGCTATTATCTGCCACAGACTAGAATAAGATATTCTGAGCGTATTAGCAGCATATCACATATTGAAATGATTTGTGCAGATTCACTGCGTTCATATACTGTTGATGCTTAAAATATAATCAAGAATTTAAAACAGGAAACTCACATATATACAAGGAAGTAGGGAAAAATAGTAATAAAAAAATTAGGAATTCTCCACTGCAAATATTGCCAACTGCAAACTGATTCTCATTATCTTTCATCTGCCAAAAAACCAAATTAAAATATCAATCAAATGTAGTGATCCAGGTACAAATCTTAAACTGCACCTTCGGTTCAATAACAGCAATTATTGTGTCATTGTTCTCAACTCGTTGAGCTCCTCAAATGAGATCAGAAATGACTACAGGAAAAAAAACACACAGAAACTCAACAATAATCTGTCATCCACAATACCTGAATGACATTTGAATCACGATATTTTTACCTCTAAAACAGGTAACAGTGAAATGAAGTTAAGGTTGTCAGAATTTCTGTTATGAAACGCTAGCCATAAAAACTATTACTGTACAGTCTTCACATTTTTTATTTACTAGTATTTTTCTGTATTTCAGGTAAAAGTCAGTCTGAAGCTTTGAAGTGCGCTGAAACAACGTGGCAGTATTACTATTAGATCCTCGGGCACTAAAGGCTACTGAGCAAGGCTGAGATACACTTAACTCTTGATACTGGAAGTCCAATGTGTGTACAGTGTTTGTTTTAAGCCAGTGTGCCCAGCTATCACAATTTACACACAGGGGTAAGGGGCAGATGGGTGAAACAGTAGCTGGTGTCATCTTAAATCTCTGTTTAGGTTCCATCAAGACAAGAGGGAACGCATATCCAGCTAAGCACCCCCACAAACTACTGAGAGCACTTTAACCCACACGAGTCCCAGCGACTTCCCTTCATCTGTACAGCTCAAACTATGCACGTGGATATCAAAATACTGTGAAGACTGGAAAGGACTAGAAGTAGTGGCAAAACTCTTCAGCCACTCCACATGCTGTAAGATGCAGCTCCAGGTCTGCCACTAATCCAGGTGCTTTACAAATTGAGATCTCATAAGCAAATTGCTTGCAATGATAACCTGCTAAATTACCTTTATTTCAGAAAAGCCATTTAGGAGTATTTAGACTGTGATCCCTCCATACACCAAATGTCAGTAGACAGTGAATCTTCTATAAACCAGAAATTAAGAACCAATAGGGAGGAGAGGGCAATTTGCTTACTGGTAGCAGGTCTCAGTTTTTCACTTAACCCAGCCTGGCCAGGATCAGCCATCATGAGTGTCCGAAGACTGCTGTGTGGCTGATACCAAATGAGATGAGCTATTAGTTATGGCCCAGTTCCTACAAGACAAATGTCCTCACTGCAATCCGTGAGCACAGCCATCAGCCTTGCTGACAGTGTCAGCAGCTGGGGAAGTGGGCAGGACATACTAAAATGCTCTTTCTCTCCCTAAAAAGCCCACAGCCCTTCCACCAGGCACCACAGCCAAGTGCTCAGCATCACTGCCTGTGGTTCTTCTGAACCGGGGACTCTTCTGCTAGGGATCTCAAACCAGCACCTTTTCAAATGCTATGTTCACATAAATAAGTCAGTTTTTTAAGAACAAATTAGTTGAATGTATTCTATGAAGTTATTTCATTTGTTTTTGCTCCTGTTCATTTATTCCAATCTGCTGCACCTTCCCTTGGAGAGGTTATTAAACGCTCTGCTAATGGCTGCCAGCACTCATTTAATTCTTCTTAATGAATGTATGAGTGAGTAGCGGAAGCTATTATGTAGGGCTTAATAAAGGGCGGGAAGGAATTTCCTAAAATTTATTGCCACAGGCTGCTGCTTTAAGATAAAATAAATGGTAATTGCTTGGAACAGGAAAGAGGAGGATGATAAAATGTCCCTAGACATGAGGTAAAAAAAATACCAACTGCTATGAACCAAAATCTCAAAGCCCAAAGGATTGCAAAAGCAAGATGGCCTCCTCCCGGCTTTTAGCTTTTTGTAATCCTGAAGACATTTTCTTTGAACATGGATGCTGAATGATGAACTCAATCTCAGCTGGAAGGATTATTTTACAACACTAGAAAGGCAACCATTCATATATATATAAAAGAAAAAAAGCGGCATTAATTCAGACAGCATCTTATGAAAACATTAGTTGCAGGAAAGGGACAACATGGAAAAAATGGAAGGACAATGTTTCTGGACTATTGAGTCCAGCAATACAATCTTTCTTAAAGTACAGGGTTTACAGTATGAAGGAGACACATAACATTTTGCTACAATTATGTTTCTTCTTTCCCATGGCTGGTTTGGTCAGGGCACATGGAAGAAGGGAAATTGCCAAGAGGTGGACCTGTGCATTGTTTCTCCAATTTCTGCTACTGTTTGTTAAAATAAATAAAAATCAGCAGGCTGAATGAAAAAGAAAGTGTCTGAACTGGAAGTCGTAAGTGTCTGTCCTGCACCAAAGTGCTACAATCACACCGCCAGACTCCCAGCAAGCTCCAGGTGAGACCTAAACAACTAGCTAGAACAAAGTGGAAATCGAAGACCCATCCCATGTAATTGCAATCTAAGAGAGAAATACAGGTTTTCAAAATAAAGCTTTTTATTATAACGCAGAACAGTAATCCTTCAGGCTTCACTCAATATGATCCAGTCATACAGATGAGTTTGAATAAAAACTTTGATCAGTCTCATCAGGAAAGCTGAGAAGCAAGTTTCCCAAGAACGAGTCTGTTGTTTTTGTTTCCACTAAGCAATTGGAGGTAGTATTTTGCACATTAGAGACTGCCAAAGTATTCACTAAAATCAGACTACTCAAAAGTTACACGAACTTGTATGTTTAATTAAAGAAGCAGTAATCTAAGATTGCAACACTCTTGTGATTAAAGCAATAGCTCAGGAGTTAGGGGCTGCAGTGGGAGAGGAAAGCAGGGGCGTCCACATGTTAACTTATCTGAGTGCCACTGGTGTTGCAAGTACAGCTGCCCTGAAAAGGACACCGCCAGTGTCTAAGCACCATCTTCCCAAAATGCAGCAGGAAGGAACAACTACGCAGAACTATAGAAAGAAGATGTCAAAATAGCAATTTGCGCGGGCAAGGCATCTATGGCCCTTTACATAAAGGGGCAGAAAGAAAGAAAGAAGATTTTCAATAGCAAGCTAATACATCCATGAGCTTAAAAGTTGACCCAAGAAGAAAAACAAGATTAGGTTTGCTCTTTTTTGCTGCTTAGGGCAGACAAAGCCCCTCTCAGAAAACCACCATTTTTTATGCCAGCTTTGACCATCTTAAAACCAGAAAAAGAGAGGATAAAACCCAGTTTTTCTTTTATAAATCCTTGGCAGGTCACCTGCAAGTGTAGGCCAACAGCTTTTCTAGCAGGCAGTAAGAAATTACGATTTTCTTTTCTAAACAAGGATTTCAGTTCCTTCAGCTCAACAGCAGGATTTTCATAGTCCAACAGAATACAAAGCAATCAGCCAACCTGCAAAAGCATCCAATTTGAAGATGGACAGTTGCTTCTCCAAGAGAAAAAGCAACAACTTGGTAGAGAGAAAAACAAAACCAAAAGAGAACAAAAAAACACTTTAGCACACTGGAAAACAAAGGGTGAGCAGCTACAAGACAAGTGTGAAATGTCAGGGGATATACTACACAAATTTGCAAAGGACAGATGGCTACTGGATAGGCATCTGCTAGAGAGCGTTATACAAGAAGAGTTTAATCTTCCCCCACCCCAATGAAAAATCAAAGCAAAACGAAATGTGCATAGCATTCTGTGTATCAGCACTATTACCTGTACAAAAGGCAGAGCTTCTAATTTAAACCAGCAACCACAAATTATCCCATCCCTGAGTACCTTCAGGCACTTACGCCCTTTTCTCAACCCTTTAACACTCCTATGAAGAAGTCTCATTACCTACTTACATGGGCTTATAGAGCAAGAAGTTGCAGCTTTATGATAATAAAGAACATAAAGACAAAGGATCTGGGTTTTGACTTTCGAAGAAACCAAGCAGATACTTGTTAACCATGCGTGATGTGCAATACTGTTCCCCGTGACAAGACAGAACACAGCATTTCATTTGCCTCGGCACTGGCGCATCCCTGGAACCACTACCTGCACAAACCTCAATTACCCAGCATGAAAATATACATTTTGCTTATCCAAGGATGATCCTCGCACTGAGGCGAAATAATTGGGGGAAAAAAAAAAAAAATCTCAATTCTTCTTTCAAACGTAACACTAGCTGATGCCAGGCAGAATGAAAAAGCTGGATGTGATAAGCTGCTTTTTTTTGTTTTATTGGTTCAGTTTTGGTAGCAAGAGTTTTCATTTCTACTGTGTGCAAGAGCCGGATGTGGGAAGAAAAGTGTAGGTGGCATAAAGGAAAGTAGGAACGAAGGTCCTTGTCGCGGTTTATCTGTGGTACACTACATTTCAAAATAACAGGAGCTCTGTCATCCAGGCTGGCTCATAACCGCCCCCGCAGCAGGAAGTGGCAGAAGAACCCCGGAGAAGCCACGCAGATTTCCGTCGTCCTCCTCCCCCCGTCCGCCTTATCTGCTCTTACTTGTGCATCTCATAAAACACCTCCAGGCCAACCCCTGGCAAGGCCAGCTCCTCAAGCCAGACTTCTCATAAAATGTTCCAGGTATGATCCGGGGCTTAAAGCAATTCTCTCATCACAGCAGCAAACCCAGGGTACTCAGGTTGACGTGTTAGCCTCCACAATCAAGAGTCAGGATGGGTGATTTGTACTCAAGAGGAGTCGGAGGTGCTGCATTGTGCAAGAGGATGAATACAGGCAGTGCCAGCACCAGCGTCCCTGGGTCTGGCAGGGCTTCGTTTGGGCAGGACCTGCATTCAGACGACTTCGCTAGACATTGGCTCCACAGCAGTAGTGTCAGGTGGTCAGGGTGTAGGTGCACTGACAGAACTTCTTAGTAAAAGCTCACCCACGGACCTCGTCCCCACCCCCCCTTTTTTTTTCATAGCACTTTGCTTGAAGTATTACATTCAGAGCTTTGGTTGTGGTTTTTTTTAAAACGTTTTTTTTTGATGGGGAGAGAGGAGAAAGGAAGGTGTCCAACCTACTCTCTTCCAATTTGTTGTAGTCTAAAGAAATCCATTTGTTCAGCTTTGTATTCAGCATCGTGATAATAATTTTAATTGTACTGCATATTTGTATCCATTTCAAATAAATCAGAATTTCTTTACAAGTCAGAAATGCACCCTACAAGTACCTTTCCAATGCATCTCCCCTTAAGTAAGACCTTACTCTCCAAAGGAGGCTGCAAAGCTCTCACAGACTCATCCCTTGTGCATGCTGCACAAACGGCTATGGACACAGTACACACAAAAGCAAGGACAGAGAGAACTCAAATCCAAGCGTGATTGTGTAAGGCTGTAGTAAAGAGGTCTCCAAGGTAAAGGAGAGCACCTTTACTTGCATGGTGTTAGCTTTACTTTTAAAATTTTTAGAAGTAGTACATTTTTAAAATTCAGCTGCTAGCAATTCCAATTTGAGAATCCTAAAAAGTACTATATTAATAATTGAAACATAAAATGCCTGTCTGATTTGCTCCAGTCCTCCTCCCCAAAGGGCTTGATTTGCCTTAGGGGAGCATTTCACAAGCAGCACATCAACCTTCTGAAATACAACTTCAGCAGATGAAAGCCTCATAACCACAGAAGAGCTGCTGTCCTTCTAATTCTGGAATTTAAAAATGGTGACATCCACAGAGATATTTAAACTAATTTAAAGGTAGAACAGCCAAAATATTTCAGCTCAGCCAAGCACTTCAGATACCACACACTATCATTATTTCAGATGCGGCTCACCAGCAGTCTCCCCATTTCAGCCACAACATCCACCCTTTATCAACCAGCAGAGAGCGTTCCGCCATCGCTACTGTGACTCACCGAGACTACAGTGACGAGGCACCCTCAACACCGGGTGATTCAAGACTATCTGGTGGCCATGAAATGCATCTCATACCAGGGGCTCCAGATCACCAGGTTCTGAAGTCCAGCTGAAGCCCACTACTTCCTAATTTGGGAACACTGCAGATGAGGGAGAGGTCTGAGCTGGAAAGCATCTGCTCTGCTGGTGTCTGCGTCTTTCACCTTGATGCTTTTAATGCCTCTGTAGTTACACAGGACGAAATTGATGTGGATGTGGCCAATACATTGTAACAACCACTTTTCCCAGGGAAAAGTTATCAAACTAGAACAAAAAAAACCTCGATGGATTTGTGCTACCTATGCCAATGGGTGGAATGCAAATATTTCATGTTAACATTTCACAGTTCGTTGAATGCTTACCTGATACTAAATGTAGCATTGATTACTATTTTCATTTAATGTTTTTCAAATCCTGTGTTTTTACCATGATTACAAAGCCATGCTACTGCTCAGTGAAGTTTGCAATTACTCTCAGGAGAGGTCTGCTTATCAACATTGTGGCAGGTCTTCAATGAAATGTCATGAGGTACCTTTGCTTTGCAGAGGCAAAACTGCAGTAAACAAAATGAGTATATTAGCATTTAAAGCTAGTATTTGCCTCCAAAAATCCAACCTTTATTATTCTAATTCATCCTTTTGCTTGGCTCAAAATATTACCTACTTAAGACCAGTAACAGCTTTTAGGATTTGGCCCTCTCCTGATCCATCGCTGCAGCAGTTCCAGAATGAACTCCTAGAATATGTCTGCAAGTTGTACTTAAGGAGCAATACAAAACACACAATGCGTCTGGTGGTGTACTTGTCATACAAAGCCTCGCTGTATACCCACTCTCTAGCAAGAGCAAGGTAAAAAGCACCCATAAATCTTGCAGTGAGGTCTAATTAGAATGAAGTTTCCCCAACAGATTTTTTTTCCTAATGATATGGAATGTGAAAGGTTGAGCAACACACTGTCTTACGTGATCAGCTCATAACAATAATTACTACTTAATACCTGAAACATGATAGTACCTTGACATCCAAACCTCTGTGTGGGAGGCACTATTTAGACATAACAGACAAGCCACAGAACCCAAAGAAATTGCAGCTTCTATATGAACATGAACAGTATCAAATGATGGGAACAGCTTCATCTTCCCTCCAGTTAGTTTCCAGTAAAGGACATCCATTTTGTATTAAATGGCTGCACATTTGGAAAAAATGTATATAGCAAACACATTTAGTGCAATCCATCAATAGTCTTAAAAGAAGTAAAGGTTTGATTGCAGAGAATTTCAAATGCATCATCTTATCCATCAAGTTAAATATATTTAAAACGAAATAACAGCTTGGCATTAATTCAAAATTTTTCATTTCAGCTTCCCTAAGTTATTTGCAAACATTAGGTGTAGCCAGACAACAGTAGCTCTAATAGCTATTCCAGTAATTCTGGCTAAACTAGAATGTACCTTTCAAACGAACATTATGTGTTGTCAGATTTACTGAGGATATGAAGAGAGCTTAGACCTAATAAAAATAATAAAAACCCATTCAAGCATACATATTTATAGCTTAAACTATTTTGCTAGATGCACTAAATCTTCTTCATTATTATAAAGTTCTCCCACCCAAAAGAGATTTGAATAAAATAGAGTATTACTAGATTACAGCTTTGCTTTTGTTAGCATTGTTATGACTTCATAAAAGTTTAACTCCACAATTAGCTTTGTGATAGCAATTCTAACATTCAGACAACACCAACTGTGTAAATAGCTGTAACAGGCTGAACATTGTTTTCAGTTATTCCCTGAGCATCCTTGCCAGGAAAATCTCACATGTTTAGACATGCTGGACACAATGATACATGAGGATTTACAGAATCAATTTCTATACTGAGAGGACCACACAATTTAATATAAAAGAAAAATATGTATACAATTTTTAAAAAGTGTGGCATCACAAAGGAGGTAGGGGGATGAGATCAAACGCAGAAGACAGCAATAAGTGAAAAGGACTACAGCACCATAAACTATTTCTGTTGTTTTAAAAAATAAAGAATGGGCTGAAATGGAGCTTGAGGAGGTGAGGGAGCAAGATTTTCCCATTAACAGCAAAAGCAAACATCACCTACCAACCTCTTTTTCATCAGCAAGCAAGCTCAGAAAGATTACAGGCTCTAAAAGTAACTAAAAAGACTTGACAGCCACTATTCCTGAAATTCACGGTTGTCACTTCTGACCCTGGTTCTTGCCATTAGCTTTTGCTCATTTCCAAGACACTTCTTGCTGCAGGGGGTTTGTTTTAACCAGAGCAAGTTATTTAAAAGATTCAAAGAAGACACCTGGTGGCCAGTGCATCAAATGACAGTTTAATTTTCTTGAGGATTATTATAAAGGTATCACAAAAATCCAAGCAAAAACGAGTTTACTGCCTAAGAGCCCTGTTGATAAGCCACTGTGGTCATGTCAGAAACTGAGAACTCAGGAACAGCCAGTTACATTAAACGAGAGCGCACCTAAAAAGCAGCCTTTGAAATTGGGCAACTTGAACACAAATGAAATAGCAAACATTTCCTGACAGCCCAAACAATTTCCTATTTAAAGTTTCCATGTCCTTATCCCACTACCACTCACACATTCAACCTCTGGAAAAACAACATTCTTTACCCTGGGAACACACACACACAAAAAAAAAAAAAAAAAAAGAGGGCATGAAAAAGCCATCAGTTACACCAGGTGTGGATTGGCAGCTGATTAGATCATTTGATTTGCTACAACAACCTGATGGAGTTGTCTGTGTGAGTTTGTTTAGTAAACTCTGGATGGGTAGAGTAAATGAAATTTCCTCCCAGACAGTGTCAGTGTGATAGGAAACACAGGGAACATGCCCAGGTCACTCTGTACTTCCAACAGCACTGGACATCGGACAGGGAACAAACAGCAAGTCACCAAAGCGGGGAATCCTGTACTTCAGCAAGCTTTGCCATCCTCAACCCCAGGCATTTAACAGGCAGCGGAATACGTAGTTCCATATTGTCTTCATCACACATTATTCCCAGCTTCTGTGTCCACCATTCCCTCTTTGATATAAATATGGTGTGCAAACCCCAGCAGAATAATGGTCAGTGTTTTACTATTTTATGAGCTTTAAGGAGAGACTGGACCAGACAGGATTTGCTACTGGTCAGATGGCACTTCAAAGGATTAGTTTACAGAGGGGCAGACTGGACACAACTCAGGCCCTGGAAAGGAATACAAGAAGTACTGAGTTGATATGGTATAAGGTAGGAAGTGAAGTCAGTCCTCAAGACAAATGCACCAAAATGCCTTAGAAAAGCGGCACTAAATGGCTAAGCTTCTCAAGGCAGGCAACGTCTAGCAATATTGATTCTTTAATATACACAATGAAACCAAAGTCTTAATGATTAATAATCTGTTATGAAATTCTATTCATTAGGTAAAAACAGAGCACAGAGATGACACAACATAAATCAGTCTCCTCACTCATGAAAGAATGATGATCTTGCTTGCGGCTGTGTAAATTAGCAGCAATCACTCTGCGGAAAAGCAAGCTCATGCTTTTCACAACCTAACTGGTAACAGCAAGGAAGAAATGCTAGGAAAGAACAAAAAAAAAAACCCAAATCTAACTTCAAGCCTAAATGCAGAAAGCACTTTAGGCAAAAACTAAAGCAAACTGGTGGTACTCAGGACACACTCCATCATTACAACCACACATGGAAAGAGACTCTTCCCAGAGCATAAAACACAATTTTAGTAGATTTGTATCAAATTTTGCCATCAGGGCAGTGCAACTTCCAGCCATTTCACTACAAGTTATGCTTAATATCTAAGCACAGAACTGGGATTAAAAGTGCAAGTTTAAAGAAAGGACAAAGTTAAGAACTAAGGAAAGACACTGCCTTAGGCAGCTTTGCTTCCTAAAATTGTCTGGATGTTCATTACCCTTTTTGTCCAAGATTCCTCTTTAAACTGATAAAATGGATACTGTGGTAAGCAGATTAATAACCTCTACAGGTTGTTTAGGTTGATCTTCAATCAGCATAGAGTAAGATAACAGCTGCCTGATAAGACAGTCAACAAAAGCAAAGGAACAAGAGTCCCTCTTGCTTCTGCTGAAACTGCTCTGCATGTTCCTACAGTAATGGACTTCTGCGATTCACAACAGACCTTTTTATAAGGAGACTTACTACTTCTCACAAGAATGGCACAGTACATCTGAAATGACAAAAGACTGCTGGATGAAGACACTAGCGCTCTTTATACAGCTATCAACAGACACTGCAGATAGAAGGCAGCCGCCTCCCCCTGCCAAAAAAAGGAAAACAAAGTCCATCTGTAACAATAACTTCAGGACAGTAGGTTTTTTTTTTAAAGCTTCCTTCAGTCTGCATGAATGCAAATCAATAAGAACATTTTATATAGCTGAAAGAGATGACACCTATAACATACTGAATGTCCACTCCTGCACAGTACCACAGCAATACATGTTTTAAACCTTACGGTGTGGATCAAGTGCACCGATGGAGCTGGAGTAATGTTTTGGGAACTCTGGGGATGCTAAAATACTCCAAACGGGAACCAAGGCTTGAGGCAGTGCGCTATGAACCATTGCCAAACACACCACTAGTATCAGCTAGATGTTAAGAGCTGGTCTAACTACTGCAGCCATGCGTCCAGATTGCCTGGTATCAGTTAACAGCACTCCTTATCTGACACCTTGCCAAGACACTGGTTACAGTTGCATCCACATGAGGAAACACAGCACAACTGCCCAGGACTGACAATACTCACCCATTTATTTCTTGTCCGCTTTATCACAGTTCCTATAAGCACAGCTGGAAACACAACCCTATTCTTCCAAGACACAACACAACAGCATCCCCACCCTAAAATGACAACTAACAGGACAAGGCCATTTTCACCTTTCTGCACCCTCATGATGTGCCACACGCCACAGAGCCTGTCCCAGAGAGCACCAGGGATGAAACTCAGGATTGCCAACTCTCAGCAATGGGACCGTGTCAACTCCTCATTTTCAAGCTTAAGATTTAAACTCTTCAATTTAAACTCTTCAATTTAAAATACTGTGAGTTTGTTGGTAAATGTTGAAGCATGCTGAATGAGATGACTGCTTACAAGCAACGATTTCTATTCTAATACCCCGCAGCTTTCTCTTGCCTCCCTGTCCTGATCTTCAAACAGCCTTCCTATTAAAATTTGTAAATAAGAATGCAGAAACAGCACAATCTATTAATGAAAGTCTGGCATACGAGCAACCACTACCTATTCATCATGAAGGAGATGAACTGCTTAAACATGGCAAGTTATCAAAGATTAGTCAGTGCACAAAACAGAACTGCTTTTGCCCAGGAAAAGGATTAGCCTTTCTCCATCATCACCACCTTCCACCTCAGTGTGTGGAAAAGCAGTTTAGCAAGTCTTAAGTCTCTTTCCTAACATATTCCAACCCTAGATCAAGTTTTGTGGAGAAGCTTCTTAGCGAAACCTACTGGTACTTGATAATCAGAGCAGGAAAAAAAATACAGCAAGAGCTTTTTATGATGAAAAGGGATATAGTGAGAGGCAGTGAACAAATCTGCATTAGCTGTGCCGCAGATGTCAGCATTAACCAGACTAATACTGAAGCACATCGAAGTTGGATACATAAGCAATGATCTCAAAAGCTGGGGATAAGTCTCTCCTAACAGAGATGGAAATTAAAGCTTGAGAGATGCCAAATCTCCAACCTAACAATCAAGAAAGTTTTGTCTGTTCAGAACGCGGACCTGAGATACTGATGGCAAGCTCCAAATAATGGACTCCTATTAGGCTGATGCTAATGATACAATTTTAGGTGAGCGGTCTAAAGTGGAATCAGGAATAGTAAAGCAGTTTCTTTCAAGTCTCAGGTTTTGTAGTTGCTGAAGCAGAGATGAAGTATAAAAGTGCCCTAAGGAACAACGGAAAGAGATAAATGGAGGGTTTGTAACTACATGGGTTTAAAGAAACAGAGTTCTAATATGGAAGGAATCTCATTTAAATAATTTCCATGTATGGGCAATTGACTATCTAATAAATGTATATTGCATATAAAGAAGATATATTGAGCTTACCTGTAGGATAAAGGATAATGAGTACAAAATCATATATTATTGCTTGATCACAACCCGCTCTGGACCACCCAACTGATGAAAGTATATTCCAAAACCATAGAGTTATTAAACATTTTACAACAAAGAAATAAATAAAACTTCTTGGAATTATGCATTTTCCCACATGGTATGAAAATGATTGACATTTCATAAAAATACAAAACACCAATATAATTCTAACAGTGTATATTGTAGCATATATTCATATATGCTGGTCAATCACTAGGTCCTGAGGAAGGAACCAATTATACAGTAATTTACTCATTTTCACAGTCCAAACAGTTGAAACATGAAATTTAACAGCATAAAACAAGATAAATTATTAAACCTAAAGACTCTTAAAAATCAATTTTTAATCAATAATATAGGAAAATACACTTCTAATTGGTTTTTTTCTAATAGTAGGCATAGGGCATGTCTTCAATTGGCAGCTGTGGCAAGCTTATACTATGGATCTGTTTTGTACAGTTAAAAAAAAAATCTAATTTCCTAATTAAAGCATTAAAACTTCCAGCACCTTTGTAAGAAAAAAAGTTCAGATCCAACATGAAAGGGACTACAGTCAGATGACTTCAGCTATATTCAGCACTAAAGGTATAAGAAAAATGGATCCAGTTCCTGGAGTTTCTCTCTCTTTACAGTAAGGTAAACAGCTCATTTAAGCTCCCCTATAATTTCTCTGCTGGAGGACCACATTTTATCACTACAAGAGACTAAGAAAAGAACATTCTTTTGTGAGTGCTTTATCAACTATATTTCTAAAGATACTTAAAATAATGTTCAAAGCTGAACAACTATCACTCCCTGGCAGAGTAAAGGTGTAACACAGATTCAAAAAGAAATTCCTTCTCTTTCTACCAAATTCAGAGTTAGCCCTATGTGTATTACTTTGCAGAATGCCTCAGACACAAAACAATGAAAAAATTGTAAGACCAGGTTGATGTCCATCAGTGATCCATTATATGTAATCAGAAGCAGCATATAAGAAAGTCTAGACTTCATGCTCCAAACCTCTTCAGAAGGTTTCTTCTTCCTCCCAAATCAATTCTTTCTCTGACTGCCACTGCAAAACTGGGACCAATTACAGCAAATATGTACATCAAACTGTAGCATCATTTGAAAGACTTATATTTCAAGACATTATTTACCATAATTTTGCATTGCTAAATCCAAAAAACCACACTCAAATCCCACCAACATGCCCGTGGAAAGATGGTTCCCATTCCCAGTAACTGTCAAAATTTACACAGCAAAGAGCACATATAAAGCACAACCCTTCAGGCTCACACAAGTGGAGACACCACTCAGGATTTCACCCCTCATAACACTGCTCTGCTGCTGACCAAGCAGCATCACGAGAGTCAATTGCACAGTAAATGGAATTCAAAGCTGTGGACCAAATCCACCACCTCGCTAAAGAGTTATCCTAGCATCTCTTCACCTCAGCATCACAGGTCTAATGATTAGAATTCTTTTTTTAAGCCTTCAGGTGCTGCTTTTGCTTGGAGATACTGTTCTACCAAGATGCTTCAGGGAATCTCCTCATCATTTGGCACAGCAACACCTACCTAAGACAGTTAGAGAAGGTGTGGTGTTTGCCAATCGCTCCAGTTAACTACTGCCAACTCCAGGATCAGAGTTGAGTCCTGTGGGAATAAGCTTTTCTTTTCAGAAGTTCGAGTTTTGCCGAGATTAACATTCTGGAAAGGCACAAGATACACTAGTGTGCAAACTTCAAAATGCATTGAGAAAGTCTTCCCCATTAGCTGTCTACTGACCACGGCTTTTCTCTCAGTTGGGTATTCCCAAAAAGCAGCGACTGTAGACTCATTTCTCAGCTGAGAAAAGCACAAGGGAAGAGGCACATTGCCTTTATACTTTCTCTCAATTTCAAGCTCACAAGCAATCCAAGAGATGGTGTAATCTGCATCAAGATGAAATCTGTAACATCCCATCAAGGGCTACTCTGCTGCCCAGGGTAACCACATCAGCATGAACTCCAGCTTGTGAAACATCTTTAGTGTAGAAAGCAGCAACACAAAGAAAGAAGCCCAAAACTTGCCCATACATTATTTTTCCCCCCCTTAATGCACTCCTAAATTGTCAACTCATGACAAAATTTAGAGCCTTTCTGCATTATTCTCACAGAACGTTTGACCACCAGCAGAGCTGATTTCTGGCCAGTTGCCTCCTTGCTTTTCAGAAGCCTCTCAATGCATTGCTTCGAGTGCTATGGAGAGTGTGATGACTGAGAAATGGAACTACTTCCCCGAAAGTTATTTTGCCTTACAGTGTTAGTATCCGATAATATTCACTAACCCTTTCAGCTAAGATTCAATACCACTGAAGCAGTGAAGATCTTCAGTGCTCTGAAAGTCCCTGCCAAGTGTCTGCTGAATCAGCCTCAGTAGAACTTAGCAGGGAGTGGTCCCACTGGAACAGGGTCATGAAACAGCTTTACAAAAAATGCAACCACCACAGGAGAGCCATGCTACTACCATCTCCGCTTTTTTGGTTTGTTGATTTTTTATCACAGGTCTTAACATACAAGAACTTCAAACAAGTACCTTCAAGAGTTCAACTATCCCTGGGGCTTTAAGCAGCCCACCCTGAAATTTCTCCTTAAGCATTTCTTTGTTATGAAAAGCAAGAAACATGATTTTCTTGGGACAAACCAGTTCCCACAGTATGACAGAGAAATCAGATACAGTGTTTGGCATTTAGAAGAAACTGTGTAATGAAAGTACTGAAAGACAAACATGCAAAAATTTAAGCCCTGAAAAAAACACCAATCTATTTTTATGAACTACAGCCTATGGCACCATATGTGAATAGGACTGAAAACATTAAATACCGTTCTATCCATTAATTACAAAGAATGTTAGACTATGTATTTCAAAGACAAATTATCAATTAAAAAAAGAGGGAAATTAAGAACCTTCTAAAATGAACTTTGTTCCTTCTGTATTTTTCCAGAATTTTAAGATAGCATTTTTCAGGACAGGAGCAGACCAAACTCAAAACAGAGCTGAACAACAAACAACGGTGGTACAGCCTTCTACTGTTTGTACTTCGAAGAACCATTTCATACACTCAAAGGAAGAAACTTTTCCTCATGTGGATAAGCGAGGCTGATCTTTTGCAGTTCTCTTAACAGATGTCCTGGCCTTGATGTCCCCTTTCAAGTTTATTCTTTTCTAAATCAAGACACTGAGGTCTCTTGTGGACATATGGTGTATGGACATTATAGATGCTTTTTTTCTTTGCAAACGTGCTAGGATCTTCTGACCTCAGGTCATACTGGCAAGAAGTAACCATCTGCCTATTCCTGTTAGATGATCAAAAAGGAGCGTTTCTGGCTCTTCTGCTACATCAAAACACCAAAGGCAGCTTGAATATTGCACTGCTTGCAGTTAGTGCTCTCACTGTATCTCATCTGACCTTGAAACTCTGTCCAAAGTAGTAAAGGCAGCAACCAAACTGGGGGTGGAGGAGTGGGTATATCACAATCCTGAAAGCATGGCTTGGAAAAATCCAGGAGCAGGTTTATCATCAGAGGGCCACATTAGCCCTTACATTCTCTAACTTTCCCTTAATTACCTTCAATTTCCTCAGTGCACAAACATCATATGGGAAATTACAAGAAATAACATTGATGTAACTGAAAACAGTATTTCAACACAGTAATACATACACAGCATCTCTGTCTGTGTGTCTTTGCTGAACACCAAACAGGACTTCTTGAGCCCTTCTAGAAATGAAAGCATGAGAGCAAGTTTGAAAGCAAGGCCCTGCTAAACAAAACTGAATCAAAACTTTCCACTAACTAGCTGATTGTGTTCTCAGACACAGCAAATATTTCAATTTTTAATTAAATGAAGATTATAGATACAGTTTTGTTTTGTTCACAGATAAACTTTCTCAAGAGGAGGAAGCAAAACTGGTAAAGAACGTTTGTCAAAATCCCATTCTCCAGCCAAAGATAGCAGCCAGTACCGTGTCTTCTCAAAGAATACTAGAGCTAAAAAAGCATTGTGTGAAAGCAAGGATTACTCCAAAAAGCTTCAGTGGAACAATCTATTTCTGTGCCTCACTTTTGTAGGGATGCCTTCTGATAGCAATTTATTTGGTCTGTTGTTTGTTTTTTTTAAAGAGAGAAAAAGCAACATTTGAAACAGTCACTAAACCTACCTCTGAGTCCTTCCTTACTAAGCTTTCCACCTAGCTTCTTCCCTGAGATTCTCAGTCGCCTCTTAATTTGTGGAAGATCAGCATGTGATGGGGTTGCTGTACCCCTAACTCGGCCACTTTTAGCCTCCAGGACTTAAATTCACCACAGCACGAGATCAAGGCTTAACCAGCTATGAGAAACCACTAACCAAAGGTGCTGTAAATGCACTAACCAAATTAACAAGAAATTGTTTTATTCCAACCAGTTGTCACAACAGCAGTATCCGCAAACTTTCCAAAAGAAGTGTTCCCCACGCACAGACAAGTAGCAGAGCCCCTTTCGTAAACTGAAGAATGCTTGTTGCTGACCATAGCATCACCATCAGGTGTGCTTGGTCTACACCTATGAAACAGACTACTTGAAAAGGATAAAACACTTTCCCAGACTTTAAACTGAACATATCTAAGGCAGAAATGAGAAACTTGTACAATGTTAAAAAGTTACTTCCTTGTATTTTGCATTTAGCTGTATAATAACCTCTGCCCAGGTTACAAGCAATCTGACCCAAGTTAAGTATTTTCTTAATAAATAATCACGGAAGATTTGCCTTAAGCAGCAAAGGAGAGAAAACAACAGACTTCCACAAAGTACGGTACCTCTGTATCTGCACCATGCCCTTGAATAAATCCATATTGCAACTAGCTCAGCAAATCAAAATTAAACCAAAAGAAATACCAGTAGAAACCTCTTACCATGTTCGACAAAGACGTTACAGTGCGGGCCCCCATGCCTCGATGACTCCTTCTTCCCTGCTCCTTTGATAAAGTGCAGGGCAGGCAGACTCGGCCTCCTTTGGTCCCCAAGAACTTTTCCAGGCTGCTGCCCCATAAAGTAACTATGGGCAGCCTTTCCCAGGATGAGAAGTTTTTGAAGAAGTCTGTGATCCCTGATCTTCCAGGTTGGGAAGGAGCTTTGAAGGAGAACGTATTTTAGGTGGGTGCGTCGGTTGCACTCACTGCAGAATAAAGTCACTTGAGGCAAAGAATTAAGACAAGCGCAGATTCCTCCAGTGCTTTTGAAGATGGCAACAAGGCTCCTTAGGTGACTTTATGCAAAAAAAACGAGTAAAAGTTCCAACTGCTTAGTAATGACCAAGCTCTACCGAAGTTTCAGGTTGCCATATGTAGTGTGTCTTCCACCAGGTAAAGGAGAATTAGTTCATCTCACAAGCAAGAAACCACACGTAGGCTCACCCAGGGCAAGAAACAGCCATTCCCACTGCAACCAGTGTCAAGGTTTCTTTTTTTTCCTCCTTTTCTTTTGCATAGCATTGAGTTAGCAAAGGCCAAAGAGCCACGTATTGGGCTTCAAGTATCGCAGAAGTCTAGCAGGATCAAGTGTGCTGAAACCATGGCAGCTCGCAAGGCGAAGGAGAGGCACCTCCGGGCCTGGCAGGCTCCACACGCTCCTTGGGGCGAGGGAACGGGACGGGGGGCTCCTGCGGTCCGGCCTCACAACGCCTCGCCTCCTTCCATCCCAAGCCTCGGGCCACCCGCACCGCCGCTACCTCTCCCGCACGCCGGCCGAGGCGAAGCGGGCCAGCGGGGCCCGGGGGGCCATGGGGGCGTCGAAGCAACGCTGGGGCCGCCGGGCCGGCGCAGGTGGCCGCTCTCTCGGCCTGCTGCCCACCTCAGACGGAGCCGGCTGCCGGGAAACGGGTGCGAGGCCGGGGACGCGCTCCGGGAGGCCGGTTCCTGCCCAGCAGCCAGAAGAGGTCAAGCGGGGGTAACCGGGCCGGCTGCATCCCCGCAGGGGAGGCCGGCGGCGGGCAACGGGAGCGGAGCGGAGCCGAGCCCGGCCCGGCCGCGGCGGGACGCGCGGAGGGGGCC
>JANZLQ010000055.1:14699543-14712458 GCA_026212715.1 Elanus axillaris | reverse complement strand
GGTGAAGGAGAGGGTGAGGGGAGCCAGGAGGAGGCATCGAGGAGGCAGTTGCGAGGGGAATGGGGGGAGGATGAGGGAACGGGGCTGGGGGACACGAAGGTGTCCCCGGGGTGAAGCCATGAGGGAAATGGGGGTGCCCTGAGGTGCTCTTGAGAGGAAGATGAAGTGGATGGAGAGGACACATAGGGGAAGATGAGGGAAACTGAAGGGGAAAGTGGGACGAAGGGGAAGGTGGTGGAAATGACAGGTGGAAGAGGGATTTTCTAGTGTAACATCAGTAGCAAATGCCAGGCAAGGACTCAGAAAGCTCATGTCAAACCTCTTATCCCTTTGCAAGGGCCATCTCAGTTGCTTGCCCCTAGATCTGACAATGAGCTCGTCAGCCCTCAAGCCAGCTAGAGACCCCCTCCTGTGCATGGGTCTCGAGGCCCCTGGCCAGCTCAGGAGCCTGGATTTCTTGCAGAGATGGACAGGGAAGAAGAGACCCTTACTGGGTCAGCTATGTGCGCAACCGTCAGCTTTTCCACAACCGCAGATCAGTCACCCTGCTTGCACAAAGGACTTCACTTCCTTATTAATGCTGCCAGAGCATATGCAGAATTTGATACCAAAAACAGCCATAGACGCCAATGAATGTGCAAACAAATATTTTACTGATCTACTTTTTTTGCGTCATTTGGTAAAAAGATTGAGTTAAACACCCAAAGTCTTCAGCCTGCACTGTGGTGCCCTTACATGCGCAGCACAAGCACCCCCTGAGTTAAAGAGCACAGTAACACTGAAGACAGATAATTTCTCATACGTTCTCCAGTTCACCATGGGAATACAAGAGGGCTGAGGCAGCAGCTTGAGGTCATGGTGTTTGGTCAAAGGTCTGTGGTTGCTCCCACTCAACAACAGGAGAACAGACAAATGCAATTTTGTGCAGTAGCCTCCTGCTCAGGGTAACCATCTGGACACAGAGCGGCTTGTTTGTACTGACTCCTCCCTTGTGACAAATCCAAACATACTCCATGTCTCCTACGCCATACTCAAGGTGCCTCGCAGACATGTATTTTTCATCTTCCAACAACAGCATCTGAAATGTTGCACTTCATACAGCCCTACGGGATCCTCCACCTCTGCTGTGTCAGTCTGCTCCAACATCACTAATTCTTAGCCAGGAGACTGATCCCAGACCATTTCTATTGCATTTCTGCATCAATTACTCAAACTGCATGTACTGAGCCCATTTGTGCTACACACACACAGGAGAGAGAAATTCTGGTACATTACGCTGAGACAAATCCAAGGTCACATCTCTTGAACTCTGCAGAATATCCCCAGGTTTATCTCAGTAATTGAGATCAGCTTCTCACTGCAGTGATCTAACCCCCTGCTCAGCTCCCATGGATTGAAGGAAACTGAGGAAACAAAGCTGTCTGTCAACACAGGCTAAGCAGCCTGAGAGAAATTTGTCACAAAAACCAATACCAACCATCCTTTACTGATAAAGTTATTCCCTTTTGGGTCTGACTGGAGCATCCTGGATAATCTCTCCTACAATGGCAGGACTGAAGCAGAGTGAACTCCAGAAGACTACCACAGGTCCGTGATACTCAGAAGACCTTGACCAAAATATGCAAAGCTGATTGCAAATAAGCACGACTTGTGTTCTGGACAATACTGGCTGTATATATGCTTCTCCCTGCCTCACCTGAGATCTATGCAGATTAATGTACTTACTTTAATAGACTAGGTGAATTTATCTTTCAAGTCGACAGTCAAGTATTCCTTCTGATGCTTTGCAAACATAAGCGGCAAAGTGGGGCAGATTTTTTGCGAGCAGTCCTCAGCCTCTTTCCACTCAGCAGTTGCTTCAAAAGCACTTCCTGTTTCCCAAAGCAGTGCTGTAGTTAATCTGGGGCTGTACACTTGCAGATGGGCCAGCTGGTCTCTTCCAAGTATCATAGCAAGATATCTGCCCTCTTTTCCTTCCTGAAGGGTATTGTGTTTTCTGCCCCCTACCCTGCTGCCAGTTTGTGTGAACATGATCGTCTCATGTTAAGAAACTTGAGGTTGCCCAGTGGGTTCAGAAATTACTAGGAGACGGGAAGATTGTGCAAATACAGGTTTAAAAAAAAAAATCTACAGACTGTTTCTTTCAGTCGAGCCTTGCATGTGGCCTGTGTACATGCCATATATTTCATAAAAGAAATTTCAATACTTCTTCTGTTTACCTTCAGTTAAGTGTGGGTTGTTACACCCAACAGCTGCAGTGATGTTTCCTCCATTTCCTTCATAACAGGATCTTAAAGCTTCAACCTCTTTACCAAAGAATAAACCTTAGCATATTAATTCATGGTCCTCAAGAACAACCATTTCAAGACTGCCTATAATCTCAGTGGGGTCTCAGTATCTTCTAGGGTCTGCTCAAAGCTTTGTATTTATACCGTTCACTTCAACTGAACAGCAAAACTGCATGCAGATGATACAGAAGTAACATAATAAGCAGTGGTAATTGGATTAATAATCCATTAGCACAAATTTTAAATCCCAATGGTTATTACTGGGAGTAAAGAGAGGAGTTGCCATTCTTCATATTAGTACATGAATCAAACACTGACACCAAGAAACACGAAAAGTATTAATACAGATGAGTGATTTTGTGTTCTTGTTTCCGCAGGCAGCATTCACCAGCAAGGGAACTATTTAGTAGCTCCACTTTCAAGCACATCTGTGCCATGTATTAACCCTGGAGTAAGCAGCACAGGCAGGTGCTACAGCTGGTTTACAGGCTCCACACCATCAGACACTGGTGACCGAATAAATCAGATTGGTCTAAGCTGTTTTAATGTCTGCATGGTTATTTTAGTTCCCCATATAAAAATGAACACTTACTAGGTTTTTCCCACCCCGCTTTTGACTATGGCTTTGTTCTTAAACCAGAGAAGCCATAGTTTCTTCCTTTTCACTCTTCCTCCTTAGAAGTTGCCTAGCAAAATCCCACAGACTATTTCAAGAATTCAAGAGGACACTGCTTTTGCTGGAGACCTTCTTTACATCTCAAGCACTTCCCATTTCAAAGACATTTTTTATATAGCCTGCCTATACTTCTGTGCAGACCTGCCTCCAGAAAAAGGGGCCCCGGCTCCCCCATGCACCTGAGATGCCAGAGCTTCCCCATGTCTGACTCCTCACTCATCTCTGCTGGGCATTGGGAAAAAGTCATTCACCGTATTGTGAGTGATGACTGGACAGTGATACTCAAAGCCTCTCCATATGGGAACTGTGAGCCCCAGCAACACATCCAGTTGCTTTCGAGATGGATGAGCACTAGTGGATCTTGACATCTGTCAAGAGAGTGAAAAGTCACAGACATTCAACCAAATCAACAGTAAATGGCAGCTGGCCTGGTACCTTTCTTAGACATCTTTGAAACCACTCAGGAAGTTTCTCCCTCCCCACACAAGTTTGTCACTCTCATCTCTTGTCACCTGCCAGCTTGCAAAGTTGTGCTTGACCGGGGTTGCAGGAACTGCCAGCAATGCCCTCGCTGAAGCCTTGTCACAGAATTTAGGTGTGGGCTTGGCGAAGCACTGGCTGAATTCACAAAGAACAGCAATGACCCCTCGTGGCCAGGGAGGAAAATACAGGGACCTTTAGTTGCCCCCCCCACATCAGAGAAGATCCATAACCAAACCTTACCAGCTGGTGCTCTTGTTCTCAGGCTTAAAAACAAAAGCGCCAGGTATTCGGGAGCACAGGAACAGGATGACTCACATACTCCCCCCCATTTAATACATGCCCAAGGCCAAAATATGAGGAATGTTGCAGCAAACAGGAGGAATTGGAAAGATGAGAGCTGAAGCAGTCCAGGTCTTGAGCTCATTGTTTTTCAGGTTGTATACTCATTTATTGAGCATAAATAACCAAAAAAGGTTCACAATGGGGAGAGAGGGCTAGCATAAGAAGCCTGGAAATAGACCACAGTCTTAAAGACTGCTATGTAGATGAAAAAAAAGAACAAGGAGGGAAAAAAAAAAAAGATGAAAAGGAAAAAAAAAAAAGGTTAACAACTCAGATGTGCAGGCCACACAGCCTGCTGCAGAGACACCAGCTCCCTTTTCCTAAGATCTTTGTTATGAGAACCTGGCACTGTCTCACCCTGCAGGTCTGACAGCTCATGCTTGGTACCCATAAGCATGATCCAATTCTAAATTAACCACCTCCAGAGCACACTTCCTCAGCCCGTTTCCACCACATTACCAACAGCACTTGCAAGAGCTTCATAATCCCCCCAACACCTTTCTGACCCGTTAGATGCCTGCAGAGAGGTCACTTGAGGACAGAGAAGCATTTTGCATTTGTCTACCAGTTCAGCAGAACCATTTCCAGATATCAGATCTCTCTAGGTGGTAGTGAAGTACAGTCTCTTCACCCCTTTGCCCTTTAACTGACACAGAGTTGTTTAAATGGCAGAGATTCAAAAGAGATCTACTGGATTAACTACAGACCTCTCCATCAGATACTTTATCTCATTGCTTGTACATCCCCAATCTGCTTATACCTAGAAGCCTCACAGCAGAAATCCCTGAATCTCCCTGTATGGCAATAAGATAAACAGCTGCTAAACTACAGCAATTGGGTGGGGAAAAAAAGAGGTACTTTTTAATTAAAAGATGCAGAGCCTGCTAAAGCTTTTAGCTTTTTCACACTGTTCTTGTCCACACAGATGCGGATAATGCTGCTACCAGCCTCATGCACATATCTGAAAGTGTCACCATTAAGCTTTAGTTTTCAAATTTCCCAAGTCATCCTGAGGATGTGATTGTTGCAACCCTTACTAGGGAATCCTCATAAAACTCAAAAACAACAATTCCCAGGTCTTGTGTGGAGCATTCCAACGATTTCCCCAAGAAGTTAAGTACTATTTTAGAAAGGCAGCACAGGCAGAAGTTTGAGTTGTGCAGCAGCAGAACGGATTATCCATGTCCTTGCTTGTCCTTAGCCACTGAGCTCCATAATGCTCTAGTATTTAGGTAGCAGCACTGGTGGCAGACATCCAGCCTTTGCTATTTGGCAGGGCAATAAGGCAGAGCTGCTGGGGAAGATAAACACTGAAACTGCCTCCTAGTGCTTACTCTGGACCACAGACAGAGCAGTCTGAACTAGATGAGAAGCAATGAAGGGTATTTCTAGTTTCCAGGAAAAGATTGAGCAAAGAATTTTTCCTTTTGCCTGGGGCAAGCATGAGAATTTGCAACGTTAGAATTAGATTCGGGGACAGTTAGGGCAGACATTTTCCTTTTTCATCCTTTTTAAGAATTACAGCACTGTGGAGCAAGCAGCTCTAATACAAATACAATATATAGACACAACACATATATAATACATGGCTCTAATATATCACCAGATATCTGAGAGGATGTTCTAAGGAAAACATCACATCCATTCTGTAAGTGACTGACTGCCAACATCTGGCTCAGCATGCCCACCTCTAACCATTGGCCTGAGGGTCTTCACCAGTGTCATACTGGACTCCCTGTCATCCCCCAAACACAGCTGCTGCATGACACACCTCTCTATGGGATCCTGCAAGGAAGCAATGTTGAGAGCGCCACTGTGAACAATGCCAGCCAATCTACTTACAGAGGAACCTGGCACAGAAGACAGGCAGAAAAGGAAGGTCAAGTCCTGCTTCAATGGGATGAGGGGCAACAGCTGAAAAGGAGACAACAGGGCATTGCAACCATTCCGAGTGTCCTGGCACAAGGAAACTTGAGCCAACCATAGCTCTCAAGCTAGACCCCATTCATTCTGGAGAAAGACAAGCTAATGCACACACTCCTGAATGACTGATCTGTTTCAAAAAATTTATTGAAATGCAAAATATTTAGTAGAAAACAATACTGGAGCCTCCTCAGAGGAGGAGCTCACCACATCAGGCATAAAAAAAGGACCAGCAGGATGCACACAGACTGAGAAGGCACTGCTCGCCCATGGCTCCTGGCTCGTGTTCAGCCACATCATTCCACATCCAACCTCATACCCTTGAGACATAGAAACCATGAACAGTCAGACCCAAAATGTGGTTAGCAAGGGTGTGGATAATCCTGTCCTCTAAAGACTTGTACCTGTGATCTGCACTCTTAAGACAAAAAGGAGCTCTCAGTCAGAGGACTGACTGGCAGATCTGTATCACAGTTAAGGAAAATCAAAACCATTTAGAAAGCCTATGGGGAGAGAGAAACATCACAAAAGACATCTTTTCCTCTCTATCATTCTGCACAAAGTTCAGGGGCACCAGACACAGCAACAAGTGCTATGAGATATGTCCCAATTGCATCTGCATCTTCATAAAGGTCAGTTATCAATTTTTCAGGCTGCTGCACTAAAAGGCTATTGTACTTAAGTACTATTTAGTACTATCGTACTAAAAGGGCTCAGGAGGTATCCTAGGAGTTAAAATGAGGAATTTTGGTGGCTTCTGAAGTGTGGAATGAATGTTGGGGACTAGAACACTGAAAAAAAAGAAAAAGTACTGAGAATCAAAAGCTGCCATGCTGGGACTTCAAATGACCGCTTCTGGCCACGTGCCCTACCCCTCCAGATCCAGCAACCTCTGTCGGGTTTCCAGAACGATCTCCTCCATCACCTCGGGTTTAAGAATGTCCTTGATCTGGAGCGGAAAGAAGAGTAACGTTGGCACCAAAAAGCAACTACTACTTGTCCTGGTTTCAGCCAGGATAGAGTTAATTTTCTTTCTAGTAGCTGGTATAGTGCTACGTTTAGGGTTCAGTAGGAGAAGAATGATGATAACACACTGATGTTTTCAGTTGTTGCTAAGTAATGTTTAGACTAAGTCAGGGATTTTTCAGCAAGAAGGCTGGAGGGGCACAAGAAGTTGGGAGGGGACACAGCCAGGGCAGCTGACCCAAACTGGCCAACAAGGTATTCCATATCATGTGACGTCATGTCCAGTATATCATCTGGGGGGAGTGGGGCCGGGGAGAATTGCTGCTCGGGAACTAACTGGGCATCAGTTGGTGGGTTTTTAGCAATTGCATTGTGCATCACTTGTATATTCCAATCCTTTTATTATTATCATTACCATTTTAATATCGTTATTATTATTAGTTCCTTCCTTTCTATTCTATTAAACTGTTCTTACATCAACCCACAAGTTTTCCTTTTTTTATGATGATTCTCTACCCCATCCCACTGGCACGGAGGGGGAGCAAGTGAGCGGCTGCATGGTGCTTAGTTGCTGGCTAGGGTTAAACCACAATACTACTATTGCACACTCTGTGGAGACAAGGGTCCCTGGCACACAGCAGTAAGCAGCAAGTGAATTGAGAGGGTTCTGGTCAAACAAGACTATCATGGCAGAGGGTCCAAGGCAAAGTCAACTTTGCCAGAGTTAGCAGTTCTCACAGAGACCATAAGAAATCAAAGGAGATGCTACTGACAACTCCTAATCTCTCCTGAAGGACACACACCAGTATTTGGGAAGGGGAGAGATGACTTAAACAGAAGTATAGTTAAAAAGAACATCCCATCCAGCTGAGCAGGCTGCCACTATGAATGAAAGTAGAAGCCAATTCAGATCTTATCTGTTTACAGGAAGAGAATTGCCAGTGGTTGTGCAGGCAGAAATCACAGAGAAAAGCTGTGCAGCAAGAGGTCAAATTGAGGGAGCCTTCCAGCAGTGCAGGATGTGGATACAAACAGAAGACTGGTCTCTGTACAATAGAGGACGCTTGCTTTTTCATTTGTTCTTAAAGTGCACCATACCCTCACACAATCCCAAATTTAACACTGTTTTCACAGGGACCACAGAGGGTCCATAATCCCAACAAGGGATACACAACATCTATCAAAAAGTGGAGTATTTCTCTGTATGAATAGCTGGACTTTGCCAGAGGCAGAACCCTTCAAACTATCCCTGAAAATGTGCAAGGCAATTTATGTTACACAGAAGGGGGGAAGTTCATATTGTCACTTGCTGCAGAACGCTTTGGAAAGCTGAAAGGAAGCCCTACCGCCTAATTTACTGATTCCAGCAGCAACTCGTGGCCTTTCCATTCCCTCCCCACAGTGTGGAATAAAGTAAACAACACTGGTTTCTGTACCTGATGAGGAAGGGATGCTTCATAGCAATACAGGATGCTGGTGTCAAAGAGCATCAGCTTCTGAGTAACCAGAGCCACAATGCAGTTTCGGAGCCGTGAGATCACCTCCCGGTCAGACAAGGAAACCGGCTAAGGAAAAGAGATGAATACACAAGGAAATAGTGCAAGCCTACTGTAAAAAAGCTTTGCCATGAACCTAATAACAAATCTTGAAAGTCTCAGGTTATTCTTGTGCCTCTGACTACGTTAGACTAACAAAACATCATTGGTAGGAGAAGGTTCATCTTCCCTTAACCCTCACCTCCAAGCTGGCGGTGAAGCCCCCTGCCTCTTCATCTTTCTGCTCTGGAGTTGGGTAGATCCAGATGAAACCATTGTTGCCAAGGATCACAGATGCACCACAGGGCAAGTCGTGGAAGTGAGTCTTCTGGCGTTTCACAAAGGAGGGTGATACCTGAACAAGCACACCCTGGCCAAGCTGAACAGGAGACCACGAGACTCAGCACAAGAGACATGAGACACCATAGATAACATCAAGTCACCAACATGCACTACCCTCCTGGTCTAGGAACCAGTCAATTTTAACACCTTTTCCTGTGAAACAGTGAATATAAAACCTGCCTGCCTCTGGGAGTGCTGGCAGGATTAGCTAATGCCTGTGCAGTCCTTTGAAGATGAAGAATACTCTAAGTGCTTAGCACAAATGTTAATAATATCTTGATCGTAACTACACATCATCCATCCCTGCAGAAAAATGAGGATTGAGAGGCCCAATTTAGCAGAACACTTTCCCTCTTAATCCAATTGCTGTCCTTCACCCTTTGTGCAATACACACACTTCACTTTCATCTTTTAAGTGCTAATACCCTTGGTCTGGTAATCCCAAATTGCAGCCTATGCTCCAATGGCCCCTTGGCTTATTTCAATGCACAAAACCAGAGATAAATGCCAACTGCGTAAAGCCTAAAATAAAGCCCTGGAGAGAGAAACAAGTCATGGGCCAACGGCCTGCAGAAGAGGAGTGGTGAAGTTTGAGTCTGAAGATTTTTCTCTCCAGGGTTTAATTCCCAAGCAGCTAGTGTGGGAAACAGGCAATAATTGTGGACAGGGAGAGCAGCAGCTCAACAGGCAACTCAAGGGCACTCTGCTTTGGGGACACTCTGCTCGGTGCTCCCACACAGAAGCTAAGATTCTTCCTAACCAGCAGGAATAGGTTATAACAACATCCTGCTCTACTCCAGAGCTTGCTTTTTTTTTTTTTTTTCCAAACCCCCCCCCAAAAGGCCTTATACAAGTCAACTGGAGCAGAATTCGGCCAAGACCAAGCGCTTTTGAACGACTTACCTTCCCATATTTCAGACTCCGAGTGTGCAGTGATAAAGCCCCATCAGAAAATATAGACTGGACCTCTGCCTGTCAGTGCCGCTTAAGGAAACAAGGTCCCTAATGCTGCCCAGTGCCAACAGCCACTGGCTGCCCCTGGCAGAGAGCTCTCCCTGGCAGCCAGGCCAGCCGAGGTCTGGCTGTTCTCCCCGTGCCCCTTGGCTGTTCTGTCCAAGCACAAGCAGTGGAAGGATACACTGATGAGGTCCGCTTCCTGCAGGTAGTCCCGCATTGCAAGCTCATCTTCTGCTGATCTCCTTCTCTGAAACACGCAATGCAAGAAAAGTTACATGTCGCTCAGAATAAGAAAGCGTCTATTAATACCTACGTTGCAGGGGGACCTTAGGATGCCATGCAAAACACAATCTGGTCACCAAAGGAAAATCAGGCAGACTAGCACACCTTTAGATCACTGAAGTGTTTATATCCCAATAACGCTGAGAGTTAAAGATACTGGAGTGCTACAGACCTACCCACAAAACCCAACACTACCCTTGCACTAACTGTGGGAAGGGCTCCAGAGCTTCCCACTGCCTCTGCTTCTGCTGTGGAAGCTGAAGACGGGGCTCTGGCACTGTTCTGCATGAACTACACTCACCAGTTCCCCACCAGGTAAATTCATAGACGACAGCAGCAAGACTGAATCTAGCCTGGAATTGGTTTCCACTTTCCATCGCTTCTGCTGAACCTGGAGAAGAAAAATAATCTGTTGATATACACTCAAAAACTGAACAGAAGCCCTTCAGCGAAGCGGGAGGCCCTGCAGCCAGCTGTGCCTGTAGAAGGAGACAGCTCTGCTGACTACTTCCAGCCTCATCTTGTTTAAAGCCCAGGCACTCATAGTGCACAGACATTAACATGCTTTTAGCAACGTCAGAAGCGCTCCGGATTGGACCGAGACACGCCAACCTGGCAGCTGGCCACCCTCCTCCTCCACAGCACATCAAGGGAAAAAACCGGAGCTTTACCTCTGTAATCCTGCCGACCACGATATCCCCGACTTCACCGTTGTACCTAGCAGCGGGACAGAGAGAGAGCAGCCCCGTCAGAACGCCTCATCCTCCCCTGAAAAGGGCCCAGCCGGCGGCCGGACGCCAGCCCTCGTGTGACAGAGATGGCGGGCTCCACGCTCCCCCCGCTCCCCACCCGGAGGAGGCGACCGCAGCTCACCTGGTCTTCAGCGCTTTGACGCACACCAGCTTGTTCACCCTCTCCACGGCGCCGGCCACCGAGGCGACGAGCTTCTCCTCGTCCACGTAGGTGCCGTGGCCCCTGCAGAGAGAGCGGCCGCCTGAGGAGAGCCCGAGGCCGGCTGGCCCGCGCCCCCTACCCCGCGCTGCCGTTGTCACCCCCACCTCATGTAGCCCGTGTCCGTGGTGATCGTGTCCCCCGGGGCCACCAGGTGCTTCTCGCCGCCCCGGGGCGCGCTCGGTCCCACCGCCTTACGGGCCACCGGCAAGCGCATGGTGATGGCAGCCATCTTGAGTGCGGGCGGCGCAGCGCCGCCGCCCGCGTCCACACGCGCCTTCCGCCCGCCATGTTAGCTGCTGGCGAGAACGCGCCTGAGGCGCCGGCGACGCCATCTTGAGTGAGGGCGACGGTGATGGGTTTTTTGGGCAGCCATTTTGGTTCCTGGCAGTAAAAGGGAGTCGTGGGCTTCGCTGCGTTAGAAACCGAAGGGAGAGAGGCGCCATGTTTAGTGAGGGCAGGGTGCCTACAACCCTGTCGGACAGGGTGCGGGGCTGAGCGGGGAGGGCAGCCCCACAGCTGGGCCCGGCTCCCTGGGAGCGCTGCCTGACGCGCCAGGGGGGCACCAGGCCCCGACGGGCCTCTCCCTGCGTCCCCAGCCTGGGGCTCGCAGGGCCCCAGCACCCCGCTTTGGGGGGCCACCCCAGCCGAAAGGCAGGACTGACTACGGGCAAAGGGTGTGTTCACCCTGGAGGGAGGCAGCACTCCCATTTCTGGGGGTGCCCCTGCCCTTGTGCGTACACACAGGTTGTCCCCCCTGCCCCGTGTTCTGAAGATAATCCACTAATCCTTTTCCAAGGTGAAAGTCAGGGTCCTGGAGCTGCCCCCACAGCCCCGCCAGTGAAGTACGGGGAGGCTGAAGGGAGCTGGGTCTGATGGGGGGGGCAGGCCGGCCAGCCTGCCTCCCCTCACGCATTAGCGGGGCCAGGGGATTTCACTCAGTGGTTGCTGCAGCAAGCAGGCTGCAAGGCAAATAACATCTCCAAGGGACAAGGAATTTACCCCTTCCCCTGACAAAGCTGTTGCAACAGTAAATAATACATTTGTGTGGAAGTTTTATTCATTTAACTCAAACAGCAGTCAGGTTCCTGGAGCTACTGAGAAGACACCAAGGAAAAAGAAGCCAGTGATGACCTCCAGCAAATGCGTTGCTTCTTCCAGACCAAAAAAAAAAAAAAATCAAACAATTCTTTCAAGCAAAACTTGTACCTGTAGACCATCACAGCTGACATATGACCATTATTTCATGAAAGATATCAAAGGATATCAACAGCTGTTGCTTCGAATAGAGACTGTAAGTACACATGGAGACAGAGAGGTACCAGACCAAGTAAGACCATCCGCTCCCACACTCACCCCTTCTCTTTCAGACCTGCAGAAGGTCTTGTTTCTCCCAGAGCTGACCTTTCCTCTTCCCAGCTGCACTATTTGGTCCAACAGACGATGCTACATCTTCTTATTCATCCTGTGCTAGTCAAAACATTTGCTCACCCCAACCACTAAATCCTTCCCCAGCACATAGCAAAATAAAGCTCTCCATACTATCCATCTTCTAAATGATAAATGTTCCAATTAATTTTTATTTAGAATACAAGAGAGGTACAAATGTATTTACACTGTGTACATATACAATCAAATAATATATATATCAAAGTTTTGAAAATAATGTTTACATAAATATTTACAAAGTTAAAGTGACAGTTGGGTGGTTTTTTTCTGGAAGTAAAACACAGTTTGTGAGAACTTTATACATCTTAGACTTATAATTAATATTAGAATACCTTCTTTTAAGCTTTATAATACACAGCCCTCCTCTCCTGTGTGGCAGGACTCCAGAGGGCGCTTAGACTTGTCTTTGGGGACAGAGCTGGCCCAGGGACGGGTTTTCTCTGTCCCCAGAGGGCAGCAGAAGTAACAGCCGAAATAAGAAATAAGTAACAGCCGCACGGCTGTGGGGAGCGATGCTCCCAGGGCTGGAGCGGCACAGCCCGGCAGAGCACAGGGTCCCCGGCAAAACCTGCCCGTGGATGGGGATTTCCAGCTGGCATGACGTGCTGGGGTTCTCCCCATGGCAGGTCGCCTGTGCCCTCTGCCCATGGCATTGCTTGGAGGTGTTGAGCAAACCCCAACACACAGCTCGGGCTGGAGGAGGGCAGGCAAGGGGATTTGG
>JANZLQ010000055.1:14639340-14687878 GCA_026212715.1 Elanus axillaris | reverse complement strand
CCCCCGCAGCTCTCTCCCCTCTTCCAGCCCTTCGCATGAATAGGATTTGAACAGAGCGGAGATTGATTTATAGTTATTGCAGTTGAACATTTATTGCTCTTAAAGAGTGGCGGGGAGAAAAGAGAGAAAAGGGGTTTGAAAAGCTCCTTTCTGTATTAAAGAGGTATCAAATGAAGACTGCTGAGATAATATACAGTGGCCAATGGGAATTTGATTTGCTTTAAAATTTAACTCTTGTGGGGCCGCCGCTGACGGACGCGCCGGGGATGGGGCCGGCCCGGGCGCTGCCTCCGCGGGCGCGCAAGGGGCGCGGAGCCGCCGCTGCCCCGGGCCGGTGGCAGCCGATATTCGTTTCCCAAAGCCTGCGAACTGCCCGGCTTTACCGCAAAAAATCTCCGGGCGGCTCCTGGGCGCGGCGGGGCAACGGCTGCGGCCGCGAAATTATTATTATTTCTGCGTTATTACGATCTTTTTTTTTTTTAAAAAAAATATTATTTTCTTCTGTAAGGGAAGGGGGGAAGGCAGACGGGATACGGAGCTCCGAAATAGCCGGCGCAGGGAAGAGCCCCTTTCGGAGCTGAGTTTTCCTGCCCTAAAACCCGAGGTTTCTCCTCCCCGGCAGCAGAAACGCGATCGCAGCCGGGTCCCTCCGGGCGCAGAAAGGAGCCCATTGTTCAATGGGGAGAAATACATTTTTAGCGGTGATTGAAAGCTCCCCTCTCGTTTGAACTCTAGAAGAAAGTCCCTGGCAGAGAAGAGCATCCCCCTCCCTCTGCCCCAACATCTGTTTGGAGCAATCCAGGCTCTAGGGCAGAGCTGGGCTCTGCCCCCTCCCAAAGTCATTAAAAAGATATTAGTTGAGCTGAGAAAAGTCCAGCGCAGCCCCCGACCCGGGCTGGTGTGGGGGGTGGTGTGTGTCATTAAAGAGGATTTGGGATTTGCCGGCGCTAACGCCAGGCGAAGGGACACGCGCGGTCCGTAAGCAAAAGCTCCCCGGCCCCGGCCGCCCCGCTGCGCTCTGCCCGCTGCACGGCGTCCTGGTGCCCCGGGCCGGCGCGGCGCGGAGGGGCTGACCCCATCACCTGTCCTGTGCGCCCCGCCGAGCGCCGGGGGAAGGGGGAACGGCGGCGGGAGCCGGGCTGGGAGCAGAGGCGGTCAGCTGCTTTGGCCGCATCCCCCGCACCTCCACGGGCTGCAAATGCCCCGGGAGCCGGAGGGAAGAGGGGGGCAGAAGGGATCATTGCACCCCTGCGGCTGCCGCAGGAGCCAGGCGCCTCCGAAGTTGCTAAATGTGTCATTTATTAAAGCATTCAGGGGGCTTTTCTTTGGCGTTTGCTTGCAAACTCACAAAGGCCGAGCTGCTGTTTGGGGGTCTTTTCTGATGGAAAAAGGGCTCGGAGACCCCCAGCACAAAAGAAATCCTGGCAGTGCTTTCAATGGCCAGGACTCAATGAGGGGGACCCTGTGCGCAGCGGGCGGGGGCGAGGGGCCGCCCGGTGCTGCCTGAAAGGCAGGCCTGAATGTAATGGGGAGATCTGCGTTTATTTGTTGGGATCACATTTAATTAGCTTAGTACAACCCTTGAAAGACAAAGGGACCTCAATCTGGATCCAATCTGAAGCTCGTTTGGAGAGCGAGGGCTCCTGGAAAAGTCAAAAGAGAGAAAGGAGAAAGAAAGGGGAGGCTGAGAGAGAAAGGGGCTGGGGGCCCAGCCAGGTGACTGGCACGCGTGAAACAAGGGGGCCTTTTGGGCACAAGGCAGGGCTCAAAAGGGAGGGAGGAAAATAGCCTCTTCCTCAGGTTTTACCTACTTAAACCCCCTGAAGGGGCCGGAGCTGAAAAGCCTCAATAGGGGCTAAGGAGGCTGCAAAGCAAACAGCGGCGCTGGAGAGGGGGCTCCGGCCCTGCCGCCGCAGCAGTTGGCAGCACTCGGTTATGGGAATGTCCCCAAATGTTACCTGCGCCCGGGAGCGCTCCCACCACCACCGGCTGCCCCCGGAGCAGGAGGTGAGGAGGGAAGAGGCAATGAGGGACGAGGCAATGGCCTGGGTGGGCCTGGGCTGGGGCGTTCCGGTGGGCTGGCTGCCCCCCGCCCCAGCACCGGGTCCCTTGCTGGTCCCCATGTCCTCCCCCGTAGGGTGAGACCCCCCCTGAGCCTCCACTCACCCCTCTGGGGCCCACGCAGCACCCCTGCCCCACTGCTTGGGGTGCTTTGTCATGTGCCGATGGGGCTGCGGTTGGCCTGCGGCACCGAGGAGGGGTCCCCATGGGTGCACCTCTTGCTCCCAGGCAGCCTTCAGTATCCTCCATCCATGTGCCAACACAGGGCACACATAGGTAGGTGGCACGGAGGATGCGCTGCCACCTCCTCGGGGTAAAAAAGAGGAGAGGGGCCATCCCCAAGGTAACACATCCATGGGATGGACCTGAACAGACCCTTGTCCCCCTCCAAACTGCATGCTGCCTGTGTGTCCCTGCTCTGCTCCGAGGGGGCCAGGAGCAGTGGGGAGGGTTCGGGGTGCCCCGAGTGGTGCCAGCCCTTCAGTGGGTGCCCAGCAGCTCTGGGCAGGGAGGGGTTTGGTGTGGTGAAGCCGTGAACCCCCCCCCGGCGAGGACTCCAGCGCAGAGCGCTGCAGCCCCTCCAAACCAGGCGGGCTGATTGTACTGCTCGGAAAAGGAGCTTTAGGGCATTATTTGCCTCCATTTCACTCTGCAGGAGGCTGTGGAGCTGAGCAGAGATGCTGAGTGCTCTTCCCTCCATTCTCACTTGCTTTCTTGCCCTTCCCCCCCCCCCCTTCCTGCTTTTTAAGTAGTATTTCCAGGTTTATTTTGGCAAGGGGGTCACAGCGAACAAAAGCAAATGGGAGGAAAAAAACCCATCACCTTCCCAGCTGTGTCCGACTGCTTCACAGGGCTGAGGTGGCCTCGAAATGAAACATGATTGTGGCAAATCACGGCGGTAACTACCCAACCCTCTCCGCGGCGCTGCGGCTTGGCAAGCGGGGCCGGTGGCACGGGGCGGCTGGGTGCCAACGAGGCAGCCCCAGCACCGTGGGGCCCTCGCTGAGCTGCTGGGAAACAGTGTAAAAGAACCTCACGATGGCTTTTGTGCCCATGACCAAACATGTTGGCTGGGGCTGAACGAGGCACCGGGGGGGGTTCAACCTCCTCGAAGCAGCTGGGTGCTCCCAGGGGTCCTGGCGAGGCCAGGGCCAGGCTCTGGGGCCAGGCACAGCCCCCGCTTGCTCGCCCTCATCTCCGTGGTCTCTGCACCCAGGCTGGATGCCAAAGGTGCTCCCCACTGTTAGAGGCTCCTCCCGGACAGCACGGAGCAGGAGGGAGCGAGGGGAGATTTGGACTGCAGAAACAGGACAATCTCTGCACCTTTTCCTCCCTTCTGGCAGTGACCTGGGGATGGGCCAGTCTCATCCTACTACTGTCTCTCCTGCATCCCGCCACCACCTTTCCCACATCCCATCACTGTCTCTCCTGCAGCAGCAGCTCCAGCTGCCAGACTGGGACCCACATTGGCGACTGCACCAGGACACCAGCTCAGAGATGGCAAGTGCCCAGGGCAGGGCGAGCTGCCCAAGAGGAGAGGGCAAGTGTGTGTGTGAGCCCCACTGCTCCCGTCTGCCCCTCTCTCTGCTCCCCACGAAAGCTGGGAATGCTCCAGCGGTTGCCATACCCACGGGCTGGCTGCAATGGGGGGACTGCAGGAGCCGGCCTCGGGAGATGGCAGCTAAGGTTGGGCAGGACCAGGATCCAAGAGGATCCAGGGGATGAGGGGATGGATGAGACCAGGCCCGCTGGAGGGGGCAGCGGGGGCCGTGCCTGGCCGAGGCGGAGGGCAGGGGTGGGTGCCGGGAGTGGGGCTGCCTCGCAGGCAGGTGACCCCCGCCACAGGGCCGAGGCAGCAGGCAGGAGAGACGAACCCTTCCACGGCTTCTGCCCTTTTCCGGCCCTACTCTCTCCAAAACGAACAGAGCAGCGGCCCCTGCCTCCCCATGTAATGACTCCACGGTGGCGAAGTTTAATATTCTCTGGTGAATGGCCCAAACAAGGAGCCCTGCCAGTCGATGCGGCTCACTGGGGCACGGCCGCCGGTGAGTGACGGCTGGCACAAAGGGAAGGGACCATCTAATCTGTTGGGACTGCAGCACCTGCACCCCGGTCTGGCCAGGATTAAAGGGGAGCGAGCCAGCATCTGCAAAGATCAGAGGCTTCTTTATAGCGGCATTGAAATAGGATTTCCTCAAGTGATACGGGGCAGGGTGGGAAGACAGTCGGGGGGGCTGCTGGTACCTGCCCCCATGTCAACCCCAGAGATGCTCTTTTGGGTCTCCTGCCTTGGACCTGGTGCCCCAGGCCTGGAGGAAGGTGGCAGAGGAGGCCCTGGGCACCTGCTGCCCTGTCCCCGTCCTCCCAGGGTCCCTCCCCGCCATCCCTGGCACCCGCCGAGGTGCTGCCGAGACAAGAACGGGGGCTCAGTGCCCGCTCGCTCGCTGCCCTCGGCTCCGGGGCTGCTGTCTCCTCATGCCTCTGGACCAGGGAGCTGTGGCTATTTCAACTCGTCTTCACTTCACATAACTCTGGTTTCTGCCAATTTCCAGCATGAAAAGTTGTAGAAAATTCCCTTTGGGTTTTTTTCTGGCCCCAAGAGGGCAGAGAAATGCCCTGTCTGTAATGGGCATCCTGCACCGCTGCTGCTCACAGCAAAGCAGGGAAAAACCCTCCAAACCAGCCAAACAAAGGCTATACAGCTCCTTACACAGAATAAAACACCCGTGTGCTGCTTGGCAGGATACACTGATGCCTTTATGTACACAGGAACAACTTGTCACCACAAGATCCCAATTCCTTGCCCCACGCCACAACCCTGCAAACACCAACAGCCCCGAAAATCCCCCCCGAGACTGAGATGAACCAAGTGGGTTTGCAGGAGAAGCAGCAGCACAGGTGGAACCTCAAAAACATCCTCATCGTGTCAAAAAGCTTCACGTTAAATACCACAAGCTCTCCCTCCGACCACGCCACCCGTCACCCACCCAGCTTACTGTAAATACACTGTTGCTCTAATGCAATTAAATATTTAATACTTGGGGAAGAAAAAAAAAGTCCCGTGCCTGCTTGTCTCTTTCAATAATCATTTTGGTTTAACTCGCAATGTCCATAATGTAGCTTGTTCTCAAATCATGCAAAATTAAAGAAAGTATTTTAGACTATCTTAAAGTCTCCCCTCTGCTCCCAAAGGAGCCTTTGCCTGTTCAGGCACACCAAATATAGAGCACAGGAGAGCATCAGGGTCATCGTGAACCCAACAAGATGCTTTAGGGACATGCTTTTTCAGGCTGCTGCTCAGAAATGGTTTGCAGAAGGACCGTTTCTACTTAGAAATAAGTCTCTGTGCCTGAAGAGCGGGGCGGGTGCTGCACAGCCCGGGCAGTCCTGCAGGACACGGGGCCGAGACAGACGCCTGCACCGTCCCGTGAAAGATGTGCCGCTGAGCAGAACTGCGATGGATTCACGAGGAGGGAGCGAAGCCATGGTGTGCCTGAGCTGAGGCCTCGGGAAAGGGATCGTGCGCAAAGGAGCGTGATTTGTAAGAGCAGGAGCCAAGAAGCCAGGGCTGGGGACCTCCTGCCGGGGCACTCACCTGGGATGGCCTTTAACTCCAGTTCCTCTGTCCCCAAATGCTGTGTTCGAGGCAGAGCGTTCCCCAAATGGAAGGTCTCCTCGTGGGAGCTCCTGGCTGTCCCCCAGGATTAACACATGGGCATGGCCCCATGCCAGGCACCAGTCCCCTGTGAGGAGGAAAAGGCTGTGCCATCCCCATTGCTGTTCATGGACCCCAAAGCCCCAACCGTGCCCCATGTGCCAGCTCCTACATGGCGTCCCGAGGACCTGCCCCGCTCCTTGCAGCATCTAGTTTCTGCCCAAGGGGCAGACAAACCCTCCCTGCCGCAAAAACTAATGCAGGCAGTGCTTAGCCCACTTTATTTGGGGATTAAACTTGCCCAGAGCTGAGCAGAAGACTGGGTTCCTCTCTTGGGAGGCTGCAGACTTGGCTTGAAGGCACCACAGCAGCTTCTGGGCTGCACAGCACACCTGAGCCAGGAGAGGCGAGGAGCTGCCTACAGACTCCAGTGTGAAACACAAGGTGCCTTGGACAGCCGCGAGGTGGGACTGACCATCACACCAATCCCCAGGACCCCCCAGACTGCTGGAGACTGGGTGGGCAGCAGGGCTGGAGCAGGGTTTGGAGGAACGCAAAGGTCACCAGCCCCTCGTGAGGTGCCAAGGAGTCTCTTCGCCTCCTGCCCTGCCCCTCTCCAGCCCATCGTGGACTCACAACAGAAAGAAGTTTAATGGCTATGGCCCCTCCGCCCCGAGCAGGCAGCAATAATGGAAAACAAATTGCTGAACTTGGGAACGTTTCAAGCACTTTAGCCTTCCAGGACACCAGACTGCTGATGAAAACCCAGCTTTGCAGGCACCATCTTAATGACAGGCCAAATTTCAAAGGCTTGCAAACTATTTCTTTTGCTGCCCCACCCCCTCAATAAAAGGTTGCATCAGAAAGAGATATTTCCATAATTTATAGTATGGGTATTTCACTGGGGAGACTCACTAATCTGTACTTACAGATACATTTAAGAAAATGCATCCTCCCACAATCCTGTGCCATTTACGACTATTGGCACAATCTGTAATACTCAGTCTTCAATTAAGGGACACCTTAAGGTTCATTATCACACAATTGCTCCCTGTGAACCATGCCAAATGCTGTTTTGGCACAGAGCTTGGAAGATGAATTAGAAGGAAGTCTTCTCGGTAATGCCCGCTCCCAATTCCCATCAGCAGCCTTTATGCCCTCCTCTAGCCATTTTTTCCCCCCTCTCCCCTCTTTCCAAGTGGCTTTTACTATCCCATCTTTCAATGTCTCTCTTGATTCTCTGGAGGTATATTTAGAGATGCTACATCTCCTTTTCTTCCGGCTCTCAACATGCCTCCCACTCCCTGCTTTGCAGATGGGATCTTTCCTCCCTCCCTTCCCCCGTCCGTAACTCCCCTACAGCTGGCTGGGGAGCAGTGGATGGAGCTATTTCAGGTTGGAGGAGTGCAAACCTCACATTTTTACAAGAAAGGGATCTCTGAAGGAGCTACAGCGATCCCCAAACTTGGCCTGGCTACAACTAAAAAAGTTACCGCCCTGTAACATATCTAATAGATGAGAATGGCCAGAGCCACGTCCCTCCGCATTTCTCCCCCGCCCTGGGCCAGTGCTGCTCCAGTGATCCCCTTTGCAGGAACGGTGCAGGATGGAGGGCGAGTCCTGGTTGGATTGAGCCGCAAAGACAAAGTTGTGGAAGAGCAACAAGTTCAGGGTATTAAAAACAGGAGCTGCCACCTGCTTGACAAGCAATAAAACATTTATACAGTCATAGATCCATGCCCCTCTGGCTTACAGAAAACTTCCCTTTATTAAAGCAGATCCTTCTGGCCTGAACAGCTACAGTTACAGCACCTTATTATGGAAATCCTCAGTGTCACGCTGCCAAGAGACACTTTGACCTGACATTAATAGAGTTTCACTAGAATTAAGGCTCAAGCTGATCATCCCAAACTACTCAGGCGACACAGTGTGAGCACGAAGCCAAGAGGAGCCGGGGGTCTGCGGGCTGCCAGCTCGCTGCGGAGAGACCTCGGCAAACGGAGCGCAAGCAAACTGAGTACAACAGACTGGAAATACTTCACCCACAAGACACCTTGTGGAAATTTTATTATATAGAGTGTAAAATGCAACTGTCAGTCAAATAAAAAGAACACTTTTTTTTTTAAACACCATGCTCAACATTATCCAATTGCGTTTCTTTATAGTTAGACATTTCAAGCATAAGGAAAAATAAGGAAAGAACCCAAGAACAGTAACTTCAGTACATTTCAAAACGGAATGTCCCGCAGGGCAATTAAAAATGCAAGAAAAAATAGCTTCAATTCCGTTTTTCCTTTAAAAATACACTGTTATCTGTACAAGAAACACTACAGTAAACATTGGAAATCATATTATCCCTTTTATTAAATCAAAATTATTTAGCGCATACTGTGGTTAATACTAGATTTATTTATTTCTCTAGGTAATTTGACAAATATTAGATAAGAAAATATTTAAAAGAAATGAAAAAGCAAAAAACACCTTGGAATTAAAAAATAGTTACTACCTTTTATATGGTTTTATGTTCCACAGTGTTTGTTAAAGGTACTAATAGCAGATTCATTTTAATATTAAAAATAACAGTATTTATATTTCTGAGAGCATAGAGGAAAGTTTTTTCTTTTTTTTGTTTGTTTTTTTTTTTTTTAAACAAGCTTGGAGGTCTTAGATACATAAATGCAACTAGCAATGGAGACATGAAAAATGTATTGCTAAAAAAATTAACACGTTTTTATATTACCCCTTTAGACTCTAGAAATTATACAAACCCTACAAAATGCCCCCCCGCCCATAACTTGCCTGACAGCAAAACAGTAACTGTCTCAATACAGAATTCACATAATTAATTACAATACATATCATAGTTCAGTTTTTAAAAAATGCAATAGAATCAAAGACAGCCAAGATACAAGAAATTAGAAGTAAAACATTTAATGAATTTACATATTTAAGAATATTTAAATACTGTTTAAAATTTTTTTTTCTTTTTAGGATTTGTTACATACCACCTAAGACTTCCAAGCCACTCTTTCTGTTGCAACAGAAAAGATCGAAAATTAAAAGGAAAAAACACACAAAAAACCACATGTTGAAATGTCACAGCTCTGGGGTGCGTTTTGGTGCCTGCAAATTCTCTGGCTTCTCTCCAAAAAGAATCCCGGAGATTTTTTTTACAAATTTGGAAACAAAATTACCAGCATGTCCATAAGTTTAGTACATTACTAATTGTTCCTGATTCTTAGAAAAGTTCAGTATAGATTATCCTACAACTAGTGTTTCACAAACAAACAGAAAAGTCTTCATCAAAATGTTGCAAATCTAGAAACCTCTGTTACAAAAAGGTTTTCTTCCACAATGATTCCAAGAAAAAAAAAATTGCCACGAGGACCTTGTTCTACTGCTCCTAGAGAGGGCGGGGGGAAGAAAAGTTACTCAGCGGCAGCAAATTCGTAATGCTGTCAAGCCCTCCTCCCCCGACACTGACAGGTCTCCTTCCCCATTCCAGCCGAGCAGGATATATACCTCAAATGATGCTTCAAGCCGCTATCGAAGAGATCTCTGCCCTAACGCCTGCTATCCCCGAGCTCTCCTTCCAGGAGTTCATGCCTCTTATCGAACAAGATCTCTCTTCTCTAGAGGGCCAGACTTCGAGAGAGGAATGAAGAGAACTCCCTTTTATCACTGCTTCTAGTCACACTTGGCCAGCGCCCGCGGCAAGCGCCGATTCCTGCACCCGGCTCGCCCCGCTCGACCTCGGCAGTGCCAGAGAGCAGCAGCGGGAAGGCTGCAGCTGCCTGAGGACGGTGCTGGCTCCCCGCACTGCCTGCATCCAGACCAGCTTCTGCTCCAAGGAGCCAGAGTAAAAATGCAATTCAGTGGGGAGAAGCGTCCGATCACAGAGGCGTGTGTGCTTTGTACATACTTTTTGTCAAATACTAAGACATTTGCTCTGCAAACCCAGCGCTCAGGAAAGCTCTGTGGGTTCCATCAGGATGAATCCCACACAACTCTCTGGTGGTTTGAGTGAAAGGTGACGTGAGATTTTTACTCTGCAGCTGGTTAATCCAAATTACTTTTCAACAGTTTTCTGCTCCTTTTCAGGAGAGGGTGCTCCCTCCCCAGGCAAGCACACACCTTCTATCCCAGCACAAAGCTTGCAAGAGAAAAGGCAAAGCCTGCAGACAGGGTCCTGGATTGCACAATGTGCCGGTGTTGTGCTATTTCACCAGCCTGGCTCCATCATTCCTTTTACTTTAATTCCCCAAAGCCACAAGACAGCCTGAGGGTTATAAGGAAAGGTTGCCAGGAGAAACAAATAAGCTCCCAGTTCTCTCCCCAAAAGCCTCTCACCAGGGAAATAAGACTCTGATGTTGAGACAACAATTCTGTGATTGCTTCCTTAGCCACAAGGTATCTCTGCTTTACCATGTGAACCCAAAGCAGAGTCCCCACACCAGGGCAAGGCCAACGTACCCAGTTCCCCAGGGGAAAGAGCAGTGGGATTCAGGGAACATGAATACACACCTGGCTGTGGGCCTGAGCCTGCCCTAGTGTCTGCCCGTAGTAGGCGGCCTGCTGTCTGTAATACTCTGCCCAAGCCATCGTGTAGTCCGGCTGGGAACTTGCCTGAGAAGCAGCGCTAGCAGCATGACCTGGAGAAAAAGAAGGGAAAAGGGAGAGATGAGCAGTTCAGTTAAGACCAAGCCCAGGCTTAGGATCTCCTTTTGTAAAGCTTAAAGAAGAGCCAGCCAGCCCCCTTCCAACAGCTGCAGACATCTGAAAGAGCGACACTGGCTATCTGCTGTTTGGATACAACAGGACAGGCTTTGAGCTGGCTTGCAAGTGACAAGCCGACAGCAGCCAGAAAGCATTAAGAGACTCTTCCCACAGCTGCAGGGACACAGTTTGACAGCCTGCACCCTTCATCCCCGGCCCAAAGGCTCCAGCAGCACAGTGTCAAAAGCAAACCCAGAAGATGGCATCATGCGCTTCTTAACGGAATGGAGAAAGCAGGCCCAAGTTCTTCCATATGTGTGCAAAGCTCTCCTACCCTCTCAACAACCCAGCTTCAGCCTTCTGGTTTTTGTTAGCATCAGTTCTTGTTATGTACTGTTTCCCTCAGACAGGCCAACTGCAAGCATGGACACAAGGTCTACTGTGGACCATGGTTCAATGGGAGCACCTCTCCCAAGGCACAACAGCAGACAGCACAACTGAGAGCATTCAGTGGGAGAACTACATGCACCATCACCAACAGGAGAGGACCAAAGGGGTTTTGTAGAGGACTGGAAGCTAATAATGGTAGGGGATGGAGATACAAGTCATCGGATTAGAGTGAACTCTCTTTGTAACAAGACTTGATTCATCTCCAATAACCCTGTTTCACTCACTCTGTTTTTTGAAATACTCCTCCCATGCTTTGCTGTAATCGGGATGGCTGTTCTGCTGCTGGCTCTGTTGGCCTGTGCAAAGACGACAACAAGGGGCACATCAGTATGGAACAGGTGACAGTTTCCAGCCAGTGACATTTACCTTGCCACTAGACAAGCCCTGGATTTACCTCAGCTGCCCAGACTTCACACTTTAGCTTCCACCTTTCTACAGTGTTCGGCATCTTCAGTTCAGGGAAAGCCGAGGAAAAGCTCAAGTGCCTGATTTCACCTCACCTGTGCCCTGTTAAAGGGTATTAAGCCAAGTCTCCCACCTGTTGGGACCTGCTCAAGCCAAAACACAGGCTGGGAGCTGCTCAGTTTGCACATCCACCACCCTAGGCTGTCAGTCCACTCACACCTAGCACAGGGATAGAGGGTTGAAATATCTGACAGAACTGAGACCTGTCACCTCAACCTCCAGCCACAGAGCTGCCAAGGAAATGGCCATGTTTCAAGTCACCTCACTTGGTTTTCAGGGGTCTGCATCACTCACCCCCACTCTCATCAGTGGAGCCCACCTGAAGGAGCCTCAGTGGGCAGATGCCTATCTGTACAATGTGCCCAAACACAAGCCTCCAGCGTACCATCTGCCCCAGCTCACAGCTCTGGAGTAGCCAAACCGCTACTGGCTGCAGTTTCCTCAGGCCCAAAGGGAGCCATGAGCCCCACACAAAGCACAGCCAGTTCCACCTGCCCCCAGCATTACACCCCACGCATCATCCGGAGAGGCATCCATGACATCCTCCTAAGAGCCACGACTGGCTCTGCAGCACGGTCTCCAGACTCAACACCAAGATAAGCAGTGCCAATGCCTGCACTGAGAGACCAAAACCTTGGTCTTCACCTAGCACAGACTCCCCCTCTCTGAGGCACTAAAACACCTTCAATCCAGCACATCTACATGCTATTGCAGAGGAGAGTCTGGCCATCTGGATGCAGGGGCAGGATGCCCACACTTCCCTTAGTCACATTAGAGCAAAGAGCCCTCAGCAAACAAAAAAGAGCCCTGAACAGAAAACACAGCAATTAGAAAACTGCGGAGACAGGCAGGGACAGCGAGAGTGTGAGTGCTGAGCACAAGCCACTACACACAGGGACAGCAAGCAAGGACAGGACACATGCGTGGAGGAGAGCTCTTCCCAGCCTATCCAACTGCCTGCGCTCCATGTACAGCCCTGCGATGCCGGCCGAAGGGGGGCTTTGAAGTAGGGGGAAGGGGGAAAATAATACACTGCAAGTGTGAAGTGGGTGGAGGGAACAGGGCAGCAGTGTCCTGTCCAGGGGCATAAAAGCGGGTTAAAAGACTTGACCAACGCTACAAGTCAGGACCTTTTCTGGCAGAGGTCAAGGCTGCCTCAACTGTCCACCTGCTAATGCCAACAAAGGACCTCCTTCAATGCCTTTTCTTCTAGGAGAATTACAGTCCGCAGCAGGCTGAAAGGACACGCAGCTAAATGCATTTCACAGCAAAATGTTTCCCCAGCCAGTTAATTTATTTAAGATGGGGGAAGTAATTAAAATCTAAATACATGTGTAGGGGGTGGGGGTCTGCCACTCCTCCCACAAGGAGGGCACTCTTGAGTCTGTCCCTAGGAAGCCTGCTCGGAGAACGACTCAGCTGTCTCTTTGACAGGGCTAGCAGAGCTGTGAACAAACAGGCTGCAGCACTCAGGGAAGGGACCCTTCACAAGACTGTTTTCAAATTAAAACTTAAAGTGCAAAAGCAGGTATTTACCTAGTTTCTTATAATAATCCTCCCACGCCTTGGGGAACTCCACCTGGCCTGACTGGGTACCATTGTGCAGCAGAAGAAAGCGGTGAAGGCTGCTTAAAGCACAGCATTATCTTGTCTGTCCTCTCTCCTTACCAAGACTGCCTTCAGTATGCCTGGCTACAAACAGGAACACGGAGGATCCTAAGTAGACATGGAACTAGAGAGCCAATATTTTCCATCAGGTTCAACAGCAAAAATAAAACATCTGCCCCCCAAACATGGCATTGTGGTACTAACCCATACAGGGAAAGGACAAGGGCAAGGAAGGATGCTTTCACTGGTCTTGGGACCCACCAGAAACCTGACAAACTCATTGCAAAGCAGTCATCATTGGGATACAAGCTGCACTATCAGTAATCAGGGGATTCAAAGGGTCTGTGTTTTTTATACCTGGCTCCAAAGCCAGGAGGTGTGAGCTTGAGACATAACTATATGTTGCAGGAAGAGAGATTTTGTTTTTTTCCCTGGTGGCTGGTGGGCAAGTTAAAGGGGATGTTTCAGGGAGGTGAGAAAGAAGGTAAGTTACTAAAGTGAGTTTCTAAAGGCATCTTGCAAGGCAAATAGCAATGCACATTTTGTAAGCATTTATTCAAAGGCTTTATGGGAAGATGAAAATTACATTTTTTTGTAGAACTTCCCCTGCTGCATCAACAGCTCTGCTTCCCAAAGCTAAGGGAAGTCCAGTGCTCTTCGAAGTGCACAGGAAAGGACTGGAATAACAATTTTTCCTGTAAAGCAAGCTTATGGGAAAATACTCTTCTTCAATACCATACTATTCCATTCCTGTACAAAAAAAAAAAAAAAAGTCCTTTCAAGCCCACCATTGCATTTGGCTGTCCTGAATATAGAACAACTATTGACCTTCTGTAAGTCCCTAGGGCTCAAGGGAAAAGTCATGATTTTTAGACTGTAATTGCTAAGGAGCAGGACTCTTGCAGAGGGATTTTTTTTTTTTAGTTTAACACACACTTTCCATGCAGGGTTCCTATGTGCTACTGTAGAACACATTTTAGAAGTGCATTAAGTTAGCAAAGCAGCACAGAGGATTTCCAAATTTCATTTATGCACAATTTCATAAACATTAAAACATGATTAGTGTTGCAGGGAATCACAAGTACAATTGCAGGTATTGCTCCTCCAATGTTTCCTCTACCTCAGACACCTCAAAGAGTGAGAATTTATAGTAAATTTAATATTCTACTTCATTGCCAATTCAGCCTTAGCACTGAAAAGCACCTGTCATTAAACCCCTTTAAAATTACCCACCCACGCACATTTTTTGGTGCTTAGCTTCAGTTTTCACGAGATCAGGCCATTAAACCCCCCCCCGTATTTCCTTAAAAATTGTGATTGAAAAGTGTCTTTTGGACATCACTGCCCAACACATGAACCTTGAGACTACCAAGCAGACTACAAATCTGCAAACCATTAATCTGACCTGTTGAAGACACAGGATGAGGCAGTTACCAACATCACCAATAGCATTTACTACTTCAATTATTCTGAAAAGGGGGAATCCCCATTCCAATCTGCTGCATTTTGACTAAACAGGCTGTTAGGAAGAAATGACACTTTGAACCTTTAAGAATAACAGCCAGCCTGACTCAGTGCTGGCAGCTTGAAGTGGAAAGCCCAGCAGCAGGGGTCACCTGGGTTCAGTTTTTAAACTGATGACTAAGGACATGTATGCACTCTTTTTTTTTGTTGTTTTTTTTGTTTTTTTATTTGAAAGCTGGTTATTCCACTGGCCTCATTCTGACCATTTAGCACTGTGGAGGCTGAGCAGTTCTCATCTCCCAAAAGGAGACAAGAGGATACTACTACAGTCAGTGTGGATGCACCAGGATAGGAGCTCTGCCTATCCTTTCTTCTATTTCCTGCATTTCCTTTCCCAGTCTTTCCATCAGAATGAGAGTTGAATAGTGAGAAGAGCTCATAAGGAACATTTAAAAAGCAAAATAAGCAAGAACTGATAAGGTCAAGAACAAAGAGATGGGAGGGCTCGCCACCAGACATGATGTGCCTGTTAGGGGGAAGGGGGGTTGGCAAGTGCTTGCCTGAAGAATCCTGGCAGAGGAAAGCCTAAGGCAAAAATGTTCTTGTTAGAGGGGAACAGACAGCAAGGACCAAGTTTCTACACAAAGAGAACAGAAAGAGGCAGTAAGCAGTTAAGCACACAAAAAGCATTACAGTTTTCAATGGACCTCAGCTTATTCTGAGCTCAAACCCCACAGCGTGCCTCCACACACTCCTTTTCTGCTCGGGAAATTATTTTGCCATTTTCACAGAAGTGGTCTCACGGGTGAACCTGTATTTTGCAGGCATGAAGCAGCAACTGCAAAGGGAATATCAACCCTTCTCCAGCCCAGGTTGTTGACACTTACTGGGGACTTGCTGTCCAGGCTGCTGCCACGTCTGGTAGGTACTGCCCCAACCCTGCGTCATGAACGCCTGAGGACCACTGCAGAGGACAAAAAGGCAGCTGAAGTAGCCAGTAAAATACTTAACAGGCCATATACACCAAGTTACCCACAGAAGTGAAACTGTTACTTGTAGCCAGCAGCTGCTGAGCAAACAGGTGAACATGGGAACAAAAGGAAACGCTGTGTAGGTGTCACTGCTAACTGTCTTGATATTGGTCTGCTCATGAAGCCAAGACAAAGATACATCATACTGAACAGCACTCCTTGTGCTGTATGCAGTTCAGGCTTCTTTCCATGCTCTTACTGCACTAGAGACAGAAATTCTGGGACACCAATACCTACCTTGATTTTAATAGATAAAATCCTTCCTGTAGTCAAGCTTAAAGGATTAATCTCACTTGCTTCTTGCTTCTGAATGCTCAATCTTTAAAAGGCTCCACTTGCACACCACTGCTTCAGGGCCCTCCACCCTTCTCCCAGTGCTTTTATAGCTCCCAGGCATTCCCCACAGCCCGTCCGTGATGAGATGGAGAAGCTTACTTTTGATGAGGTGTAGCGGGTGCTTGGCTGAACGGACTTTGACCAAATCCTCCAGGTCCACCCATGCTGGTACCCTGTCACAGAATCCACAAATATTTAATGCCAGCTCTAAGCACAGGGTGGAGGCAGCTAGTATGAGCAATAAGAAAGGGGAGAAGACAGCCTGAGACACATTCCACTAAAACCTAGCACCTGAAAGAAGTGACTGATTCTCCAAGGATGAAGTTCTCAGGATTGTCAGCACACTCCAGGAGCCCAGCTTCGAAAGCAACTCCAGTCAGCCCACAAAGGGGCTAATGGGACTACAGCACAGTTGGAAGTTTTCCTTTGAATAGCTTGGGTCCTGAGGTTGGTATCAAGCCTTCTCCTCTCAGACAATTCAGCATAAAGGTTGCTTTTCAGCTTTACCACACCCCTGTTCAGTATTTTCCATACCTTCTTTTACCCAAGTCTCCCCCTTCAGTAGTCCTCCAGCCTGACATTATTAAGCTTCAATACCACAGCACTGCATTAAGTGGAAGGTAAAAGTCATCCTGGATTTACTGGAGCAAGGAGTTGAGTGTTACTTTCAGTATGATGCCAGGATTGTGTCATTCTCACGCAGCGACACTATTGTCTTCCCTTCAAAAAAATCTCCTTTGACAGCCTTCTCATAGCTTATTATTGCTGTTCTTCCCTCTCATACAGCTGCATACTACCCACGATTATGTCAGCAAACAGTCAGATCCTTCTGGGACCACAGCAAAAGTTAGTCCAGTGGGTGCTGGAGGGCCATCAAAGTTCAAGACAGCTGCTAACAGGCAAATGGTTTTGAAGCTGAATAACGTAAGCTTGTGTATTCTGTGCCATCCTGTAAGTCCAGGCCTACATGTACCTAAGAGTGAAAATACCATGTCTTAAAGAGACAGACCAAGATCAACAGAGATGGAACTTACACCAACTTTCTCATCTATGAGATGTCTAGCGAGTTCAATTTGCTGGGGAACTCCTCTGATTGTGAATATTCGTACACCGGGATCTGTGTTTGGAGGTGGGTTTCTCTGGAGCTCAACATGGGCTCCTGACTGCTGATTTATGCTCTTGATGTTCTCACCACCTGAAGAAAAGAAAACCAAGGCAGAAGAAGAAGGGATAATCACTATCTTTTTCATAAAAGCATTACAAAGTCAGGTTCTGGTCATGGAATATAGTTTCAACTACCTTCTGTGTGCGTCAAGGGAGGTGGGCTGAGGATGGCAACAGCATAAGAACCACAGTACCTGAGCTCATGTTGCTCCTTTATGCTGCCTCATAAGTATGACCTGAAACTGTGAGCTACTGCAACGGGTTTTGGGGTCATGGATGGTGCCGTTTTAAGAATACACCCCCCCCATGTGTGCATTGCTAGGCTCACAACAAAATGCAGCATGGCTGAGACACGCTTTGACAAAACAGATGCAAAAACTGTACTAATGGAATTCTGGTGGTTTTGCACAGTTGTTCACAATGCTCAAGAAAAGAAAGTCACTGCAACTGAAACATGCTCGCTCTTTCTTCCACGAGGCTTTTTTCCCCCCACTACTGGACATTTCATTCCACTAAGGCAAAAAGCTGCCAGCCACATACCTTGTAGCTTAAAAACAAAGCTTAGGCTTTCTCACAATCATGTGCTGTTCAATAGCTTATTCCCTTAAAGAAACCTCTGCTTACTGCACCTCCCTTTCACACTGCACAGTACGCATCCCTCCACACAACTACACCAGTGCAGGATTCCAGGCAGTCCTCTTCTATTTCAGAGGTAGTTGTGCATGCAGTGAACATATCTGGCTAGTTTGCCATCTGGATACGCTAGAGCACTGGAGTGCTTCGAACAAGATGCGGCAGAGCCAGTCAAAGTAGATCTGATTTCCTGAAGACCTGCTAGGTCCCCGTCTCTTAATAAAATTTGCTTAACAAAAGCCTCAGCCAATGTTACAATGGTTCAATTCTTCTTTTGGAAGCTCACACAACTTACAGACCAGCTCCACTCAACTGGAGAAATTAAAGGGTGTGTGGAAGGAAAGGATTTTACAACTTTTAAGTCACAAACCAAAAATCACCAGCCAAAAGGACATTCAGCAAGCAGGAAAGACTGCAAACGAAACTAAGCAGAGATTTTTGTTTGGTTTTAATGAAAAAAGTCTCAAAAAAATAATCTCAATTTTGCTTGCATTTCCATCTCTATACATCCAGCACAACTTCAAAACAAACTGTGGATGTTGCAGACACTTGTTCATTTCATTGTAATGGACTCGTGACCTTTTTAACATTTTAAAGCCTTCTTGGAGAAGGGAGGAGGAAAAGTTACCAAAGGGCAATTAACTCTTTCTAAATGAATTTTTGAAGATGCATTTAACAAAAGATAATCGTGTCACATCCCTGGGCAGACAACAGCGATTGTACTGTGCAGCCAAAAGCCAAGACACTTATTTTCACTCAAGCATGGGAAAGCAGTAGGATGAAGTTTCAAAACCAAGAAGTTTTTTTTATGTAATGCTTTGTCTGATGCAGACTTGTTTGAAGCTCTGGTTTTTACATACTGAGGTGAGATCTGAATCAACAGCCATTTCATCTGCCTAGCGAAAACAGAGGACCCTTTCAGCCAACACAGTTTGGGTCATGAAGGAGTGGGTGAACTTCTTTACTGAGCAACAGAGGCATAACCATAGGTTGCTACTTGCACAGCAGACTAGGTTTCTCCTTCCAAAAGGGGATTAAAAATTAAAGCTTTCTCAAACTGGAAGCAAGGAGAATATTCAAATCATTTCCCCATTTAGCATTCAGCACCAAGTTGGCAGTTGCTGGGTCTGTTTCCACATCAGCTCCCTCCTAGACCATATTACATGATCAAGTTAGTTGGCTCTCCAGGTTTGGTCAGAGGCTGCCAAGCTCCTACCCCTGTACCAGGACTCAGTGCCCTTCTCCTTACCCTCCAGTCTGGTACATGCCAAAGTGCTCCCTCCCATCCAAGCGATCCCAATTCAGCCTCCAGAGCATGCAAATGAAATGATGCAGTCAACATGATGCTGCATGGTGCCGGAAGGAGTCCATCTTCCCCCCTAATGAGGTGACCCACTCAGCACATGGTGGCTGTCTATAGATGCATTCAGCAGCCCGCTCCATTCTTCTACCTGATGGGGGGCAGAAGTGATCCAAGAGTGGCCCCCCAGCTGGATGTGAAATTGTAAAGCAATTAATCAAACCTGCTAAAAGGCAGAGCTGACAAGAGCCAGGCCAGCCACGTTATCTGTCAATATTGCTGTATTTATCATGGAAATCCAGCGGGGGCCCAGAGAGGCTGCGGTTTGTTTCCAAGAACCACCAAACAGAGAAAGTGCTTGACATGCGTATGGCGCTCGTCTCCACCCTTCCTCGAGTCTTTCAGAAAAGAAAAGCTGCACCTACCCACCCTCTAGAGGAAAAAAGCTACACAGGATTTGCACAGAGCCAAGCACTTCTTATCAGCTCATAAAGGCTCATGCTCCCAAGCTGAGAAGTGATGCCCGTGAGAAAAGGGCCTTAGACCTTCCGTCATATACACTGCAGAAATTGAGCTGAGAAACTTCATCTCCCTCTTTTCCCCCCTTCTCAAGTGGTGACATGGAGCTGGAAGCACAGCACCAGTTACCTGGCCACATCACATAACACTACACCTAGCAGCCCAAGATACCCATTGCTTGGGTGCTAACCTCAGAGACCAAGCTACATGAGCCCAGATGACTCAGTAAGATTTTACAGAGCAGGTGAACAGCCAACTCCTGTATCAGTGGGGGGAGTTGTGGAGGGGGTGGGTGGGGAAGGAATAAAAGCTAGGAACTGCTCAGAAACTAAAAGAGGGGAGCAAAGGTGTTACAGTTGGTCACTGTTAAGAAAACCCCGCTAATGTCCTCTCTCCCCTACGCTGCTCCACAGGCAGTGGGAGAGGAACTAAGAAGGATCTGGTGTCTTGCATCAACATATGGAAAGTGTAGTACATCCATCCTGGTCCAGGCCCCAGAAGGCAATGCTACAGCAATCACTCACTTGACAAAAAATGAAGGCTGCAATAGACTAAGAGCATAGGCACTGTAAGAACACCGATTACAAGGTGGTATTACAAAGCTACAAGCACTCAAATCACCATACAACTAGTAATTAGTCACTCCAGAAAGCTTCTGATCTGGCTGGGTAAGAATCCCTATTTTGCTGTTGTGGAAACAAAGGTAAAAAGCTACCCTTCACCCCCACAGTGAGCCTGTGCCAGGCCTTCACTTGAATGCTAGGACATCCAACTCCGCTACCTGCATTTATCTTTTCAGCACATAGTGCTCTCTGTAGTCGCAAATGCTCCACTTCAGTGCACTGCTGAACAAGTGACCTTTTCTGATCCTTTATTAAGGATGACTAATAGAGCAATAAAGTTTCATTATAATTTGATTTTTCCATACATATAACTCTCACTTGTGGGCTTAAAATTTGCTTTGCTTGATCTTTTGCCCAACTGGACTGTTCAGTAAGATCTAGCTCAATCACCCTGCAATTTCTGCATAATGGGGAGAGCAGGTGTTTTTTCATATTGAAAAAAGTTTTCAGGTTTGTAAACAGGTTTACAACAAACAACAACATCTGGAAATGATTGCAGATATACTGCTGACATGCTCGTGTGCCATATCTGTGTCCCTAGTCATCCAGTAAGGTAGCAGTTCAGGGTGCTACAGGGGCCAGGCACATGGAAGGGAACAAGTGAGATGCAGCAGGGGAAAGAGGCCAGAATATATTTCATCACAGGCTCACTCCTGCCCAACAGGATGGCAGGAAATTAAATGCCACTGAAACATGGCACAATGCCCTTGAGACTCTGCCTCCTTTACTGTTGTAGCTAATCTGTTCCTATTCTATTCACCTCACCTCTACTGAGGCTAAAAGCCAACTGTGATTACTTAAATACTAGTTAAGGCACATGTCATTCTTTCTGAAATAAGCAGACAGAAAAATTAAATACAACTCCTTTGATATGTCAGTGTATTAACTCAGAAGCATCGCAACAATTCAGAGGGACAGAGCTCTCCTACTCCTGGCTCTAATCTAGGTACTGCCATTACCCAAAGTGTAGCTCATGCTCTACGACAAATTGAGACTGCTGGTGATGCTTTGGTTTCCTAACTGTCTTGAGGTTGTACTGGTTCTTGAGAGGAAGGCCAGATGACTCCTTGTCCATCTCCTAAGCATGGAGAGATTCAACAGCTAAGGCAGCCAAGGGGCCTCCATGGCAGTGAACATGCTTGTCTGAGTGAGACAAGGTGCACCAGCCTGCTCCGTGACAGGCTCAGATACAGACAAATCCCGCTGCTTCACTTTATTCATGAGACACTACAGGTACGTGGCTGGAAGCAGCTACTGCTATTACCACATTCAGAGACCCTCCATTTTATCACATGGCACTCACAGAAATCCAGCATGACGAAATGACTGTTCTGCTTGTCCCTGATAAACTGTCCTCTAAACGAATTCTGTATAAAAAGAATCCACAAATGAACCTGCCTGTTCTCAGCCAGCTGCTTGTTATAACAAGCTTACTTGACAGCTCTGCATGAAGAGCCTCTCTTACAGATTGTGAACAAGGGCCTGGAGAGTACAATTATGAGTGAGAGCACCACAAAGAAAACAACCACATGTGCTTATAGCTTATTCCTATGTTGCATTCACTGGCCACTAAATACCTGCAATTACAGAAAACTCCAAAGCCTCACTGTCAGGCAGCAAGAATGAGACCATCCCAAGGGAAAAAGATTGCAAGCTCTAGTATTTAGTGTCACCAGGCCTACCTTTGCCTATAACGAGACCACACTTATCGGCTGGCACCGTGTAGGTTATTTCCTGCATGCCCCCAGGTGTTCCAACACTCCAGTCCCCACGGCCACGACCTCTTCCTCGGGCAACAGCCAAGCTTCCAAAGCCATCTCGTTCCTTGGAAGGCAAAAAATTTGTATCAGTGGTTTTTTGCTGGCCCCAAAGCATGTTAAAACCAAAATAAAGCAAGGTAAGTTAAACTGCATTATAATCAATGGCATTGAATTAAGATATTCTTGGACTTCAGTTTCACATTCAAGATTTTGAAGCACTTTAAAGAAATGCCAAGTAACATAGGTTACAATTGCCTTCCTGACTCAGGAAGATATTTATATTTTTTAAATGCATGCCTTTACATCTGCCGAAATAAACCTATAAACAAGCATCAACTACTAAAGGACTTTTAGTTTGTGATGAGGGCTTTCCTTAGAGCAACCAATAGATCTTGGCACTGACACACACAGAAGTTGTTTCCAAACCCTTTCAAGTGTCATTCTTTAAAGAACTGCTGGAATTACTCAGCTGAAATGCACATTTTCCAAAACTTCCAAAGAAGCTTTTAAGTTCAAAGACACTTAAAGGACATACCTATTTTGGCTAACTGATTTCTCCAAAAGCAAAGGCCATGGGCAGTCTCAGAGGCTATCATGACAGACCTCAAAATTTAAGTGGATTATTAAAAAAATTATGAAATCAAGTATTCAAACCAGATCTCAGGGCAAGAAAAGGTATCAAGACCTACCCTTGATGGACAAATTATGCTCAGGTATCTGGTCTGGAATGGCTGAACATCTTGTCATAATACAAAGGGATGTGCAACCTCCTTCATGAGTCTGCCCTACTACTTCACCCATCTTTGTACTTCTTGCTCTTGGGCAATGCAACACGTTGGTGTCTGTCTTAGAGCACGGTGATTGCGTATGTGAATACACTGCCTTGCCCTGCCTCCCACAGCCGCTAGACCAGAGGACTGGAGTCTGAAGAGGAGGCATCACTGAGCACTGTTAATGCTCTGCTGTCTAAGCTTTACTCAGCCCTACTGAGCAAAGCCTCCAGTCACTGTTTCACACTACTGCTCGACTCCATTCTACCAGGTCACTATTTCCAAATAACTTAAGAACAACTACACATAGGGGATAAACATGGAGCTATAATGAGGCCTCATAATACTGCCTGAGGAGACTTTCCCGTAGCTCGGTTAGCCCATATTACATTAAAAAAACCCAAATAACCAAAAAAACAAACCTAGCAGCTCTGTCCTGGGTAGCAGCATGTGTGGCCTACCAGAGGCAAAATTCAACGCTGTTCTTCAGATGGCAGCATCCATCCACACAGCTGCATGCATGCAGACTACATTCCCATGTAAGCACCTTCCTCCCAAGAGCCTCCAGAACCCACCTGTGCTGTGAGAATGAGCTCGCTGATGATGTGTGCTGCATGTTGACACCTATCGTGAAGGCCCATGACCTGTGCGACTCTTTCAGAACTAATCCCATCATCTGTGAAGACAGGTGGCAAAGAATAAAGTAAAAGGAGAAAACATCCGCCCGCCAACAAAAGCTTCCTTTTAGCACCACCATCGCTAGCAGCATTTTCACATAACTACCCCAAGAGCTACCTCTTCCCTCCATGTTCAGCCCCTCTTCCATGGGCTGAAAGAAGACAAAACCCAACCCACATTGCAGAGGGAACAACATTCAAAAGGCAACACTTCCAAATGTCAAAAAGCCATGAAAAATACTGATATGATTTTAAGAGGACAAAGGCAGCTTCGATAGGTGATCAGACAGCCAAGGACCCAGAGAAAGTTACTTAGAATTAATCAACTCCTGATCCCCAAAGGCTTTAATGTCCTGAAGCAGAATTCTTTAACAGGAAATAAAAGTTACTTTGTTATTGTTATTTTGTTTATCCATATAATCACCACTCAAGACATGACTATTGTGACATCTAATGGTTGCAAATGAGCCGTGTATCTTACTCTCTGAAAACCAGAAAGTGCACAAGGAAGCAGCACATCATATTTAAATGGGTTTCAGAAAGAGATACAAAGCACCTTTAAATTGAGAGCCTAGCTGCTGTAACCTCAGATCAGATTCACGTAAGCAATCACAAACTGGAACACTGGTCAGAAAGTAATGGCGCTCCATCCTCACACAAACCTGGTTTAAATTGAATCCTAACTCCAGCATCATTCTGAATCTTTTTGATCATTTCTCCATTTCTTCCTATCACAATTCCAACAGCAAACCTGGGCACAGAGACCTGATGGGAAAGGCAAAGCAGTATGAAAGCTCAGAGAACTAGACTAAATTACTCTGATTTTACAAGGAGATGCTCTTAACTATAAGGACAGGCCACATTAGGCAGCTCCAGGCTACAGAACCGTATCACTTAAAAACAAACATGTGGCCACAAATTCCTTCCCTGCTAAATGAACTCTGCACTACAAGAATGCAGCTTAAAAAGACATTTAGAAAAGTGCCATTTGGGAGTCCATGAAAACTCCTCTTCTTTGCAGCCAGAGTCACTCTACTGGCAACAGAACACAATGCATTTAAAAATTAGCTTACAGGTTAAATGTGCAATTTGATGACTTCCACCCACTACCCATCCCACAGGGACGTTAGCAGAGTACTCATGAAGAAAACATACCTCTATGCTGCCTCCTCCCATTCTAGAACTGAAATCATTGCGCACGCCTCGGAAGTCTGCCTGATCTTTCTCTCGGATGATCTCCAGTACCATTTCCCTTGCTTGCTACATGGGGAAAGAAGTTACAGTTAGCTTAAAATTGTTCTGCTTGCCATCTTGCTGTTAGGGCCTCAACAGTGGCTAACGGTCAGGCTTCAGGCAAAGCGATCTCCATCTGCTTAACAGAAACAGCACTCTGATTTAGAATTTCTTTTACCACAATCAATGGAGATCTGTTCTTGATGGCATCTTCCATGTCTAACAAAACCTGCCAAGTGTGCAGGGTGGCAGGTTCTTGCATGCAATTGCTTCCTTTGGTCTTTCAAAAAGGCCCCTTAGCTTTTAAAATATCTTTGGGACTTTTTTTGTTGTTTTTTTATTTTTAAATTAAAGGAAGCAAAGGCCCTTTCCTATTGGATAAAACTGAAACCAATATAGTAAGGTAGAAGCTATGGTAGCATAGCAGAGATCATGTCCATTTAAGAGCTAGAGAGCACGTACTAAGGAGGCAGGTGGGCAGCAGTGAGCTTACTGACACTCAGAAAAGTTAAGCCCAAGTCTGCAGCAATCTGGCAAGACATTTTCTAAGACAAATGAATGTTCTTCCTACCTACTTGCAGTCCTCAAGGCCATTCACAAGCTAGTAAAAGTGCACCTTGCAAATAAGCCAATAGTAGTCACCATTAAAAAAAGCCTACATGTCAAACCCAAAACCTTTGTTTCTAAATATTACCAGTTAAGCTTCTGACATTTTGGTTCTATTTCCAAGTTTGAGGGACACCAGTGAATCTGACTTCTTTTACATTTTTACATATTTTCCATCCCCCTGTTGTATTTTTTACAGAAGGAAACAACTTGGGACATTTCAGAGAGTCAAGAAACACTGTTGCAGCATCCAGAGAATCCCACCAAACCCAAGGATACATCCAGCTTCTTAAGTGCTTTCTAAGCACACTCAACTTTTCTAAGTGCCTCAAGATCTTGCAGCCTATGCAGTCTCCATGATTGCTTGGCATTATTTATGGCACGGAAGATATGACAACAGCAAATCTTGCAAGGCAGAAGTCGCCACCTGGGAAGTAGCAGCACTTAAAGTATGATTGGGTTAAAAGTAGCAAGACTGCCATTGAACTCCTTTTTGCATATATATGCCTCCACAATAAGTATAAGAATTTGGGGGGGGGATTAAATCTAAAAGCCCACTTACATTAAGAAGTTTGAAAAATACAACCTGAACATACTATCCCTGAGCAACATCAACTGTTGCAGCAGTTTATGATTAGGGAGATCCTATGAAATAGAACTATTTTTATTAGAGACAGGAATGCTAAGCTAGATTTAAGTTCTTAGCAAGGTATGAAAAGCACTTGCTGAGAAGTGGAACATGCCACAGCTAAACTTTAATTCTTTAATTCAACTCCCATCATGCTGCAATCTTCCAGTCTCTGGCTGATCATGGGTTTTTGCTTGGAACCGCAGGTAAGAACATATCTGTAGAACCCTGACACAAGGAGACTGAGGTACCAATATTACGCAAACCCCTTGGTTTCAGGAGTTGTTGTGGGATTATTTTTTAATTACCTGCGTCAATTGGCTGTCTGAGATAGATTTGTGGAAGGTTCACTTTCTCAAATGTGTGATTAAGTTATTCACTAAGAACCCATTTGCTCAAGTAACACATAGCTATGATTTTTTGCTAGACAGACTGGAAAGCATTTCAAAGTTACTTTCTCCAAACCCTCCTCCTCAGCTCTTCTCCTGTCCATGTGTAACAACTGTGTGGAGTGAGAGCTCCTAGGTTATGCTGTAAACAAGCCAATGCTTGTTAGTCTGGTGTTTTACCTTGCTCTAGTCAAACTTCATCAACCTTACAGAACAAACAAAACCAGTAAGGACAGTTACATTTACAGTTGGATTTGACACCATTAGATGCTCACAAATATGCTGAAGTTTAAATTTCTCCTCAGCTCTCTGGGGCAACTGCTTACTTTTATTACATACCTGCACTTTAAATGCATCTCCAGTAATACGGAGAGGTTTATCTGCTCCAGTAGGCAATGGACCATCTTGGATCATAATCATTTTCACACCCGTTCGCTCCTGAAGAAAAAGCACAGAGCACTTTGCTAAGCAGAGTCCCTAAAACAAGGGACTATATTCTAGTTACTAAGTATTACATAGGTCAAATCAGCAGCTTTACAGAACGCTACTTTAGCTCTTCACAGTAGTTATAGTACAAATTCAGTAACAGTCCCAGTGTGTAAAGAACTGCTGGAAAGTGTGCTACTCTTGAAGTACCCAAACAGCTGAATCCCTTGCAGCAAAGAGACCCCTCTACCTCAACAAGTGACTTTTCATCCCTTTCCAAAATCTATAGCTGTCTGCATGTAACAGTTAAGTGACCAGCCTTAAAACTATTGGATGACAGAGGCCTAATAAGGGGCACTCAAAAAACCTACATTTTTTGACCTAGGTGCTTTTCTGAAACCCTCTATTCTTTAAAAAACTTGTACCTGATGAAGGAATAAAGAATGTCTAGGAACACAGATTTATACATAACACAACACTTTTAATTAGAAAGGGGTGGGATGAGGAAAAAAAAAAAAGACGACACACGCCAGCTTTATCACAGATCAGCAACAAAAGAGAAGCACAGCACTCTACAACAGCGTGGCTGGCATTAAAAACTATCGCAGCAGCAGACTAGACATAGCCTTTTCTTGGCTTCAAGAATCCCCTCCTAAACAGCACGCACCAAATGTTATCTAAAGCACACGAGTTTCTTTCACAGTTCTGGCAAAACTCCACTACATGTGTAGCTGGGGCCAAACTGATTTTGTTTGTAACACAAGATTGGATTTGAGTCCAGCTCTTTGAAGGCAGAAGAGTAGTCCCTGCTGTAGAAGGTTAGAGCATTCAAGGCTCTCCATTTCAGCACGCTCTTGTTGATCTAGAGAAGCTGCAGTAGGGAAGAGAGCCCTAAAGTAAATGCATCTTGCGCACCTGCAACTGTTTTATTGTTTCACCTCCTTTGCCGATGACTAGACCCACTTTGGATGCCGGGATCAAAATCTCCTGAATCGTACTGTTGCCATCAACATCGTTGTGAAAACCAGGTCCGTTCCGACAGCGATCTACAATCTGCCCCAGTAGCCGTTTTGCTTGTCTTTGGAAAAGAATCGAGGGAAACAACCATTAGACAACATTGTTCCACGTGACCAAGAGACCAGGAACCATCGGAATGGGAAGTGATCAGGGAGAGAAGAAGTGAAAAGATGGAGGAAACCATAGTTAGCACAATGTTTGCTTTTTTTTTTTAACTCTGATGTATATTTTCCCCATCATGATTACTTATAAGCAGTTTGATTTTCAAAAGGGGAAGACAGAAGGAAGAGCAGCAGCATGCTCTGACCTCTTCAGAAGTTAAAGACAATAGCTGAGCTATAGCATTTGGGGTGCTTATTTTGAATGAAGATGCTCTAGGTTCTAAACTTTTCTAAACTTTTTAAGCAAATATACAGTATTTGGTAAAACTCAAGCTCTGTTATTCTTGGTCAAGACAAAAAAACACACAATGCTCTGATACTAACATAGCATATTGGTTAACCACTCTCTGATCAGTCACAGGCAACTGCCTTGCTCTTCTCTGCCTGCTCTTACCAGCAGCAACAGAACACTTTTCTAACACAGCCTCTGCCCCAAGCAGTAGGTGCTGAAGCTACACCACGAAGCAAGGCAAGGATACTGCAGCAGCAACCAGTGAAAGACTGGGTTCTTCTACTCCTGGTGAGAAGAGACACACAAAGAAGCATTTGGGAGATTAAAGATCCCTCCTCTAAAATCTTTTGCATGTCAGAGGTAGCTGGCAGGATTTCTCTTTACCTTGAAGCCTCCTAGTACCAACACATCCCTTTCCTGCCCTTCTCCCACAACCCTTTTCAAAATAGAAGAAAGTCACCAGTTTCCTATTCAGCCTAAAGCAGTATATTCCCCTCTCTCCACTGCATTCCAAGCCATATCAGGCACCCTAGGAGGACTGTCTTCTCTGGTGATTTGAAGAAACTATAAAAAGTCATCCTTCGCAAGTAGACATTCACCCAAGACAGCCCAAGGGGTGGTGATCTGAGGCTGCACACAGATCAGGGCACTGCTTTCTCTTGACTTTCTCACAAAACGAGGCAAAATGTGGAATTTCTGGAAGCCCGCTGCAAATATTCTGGAAGAGTCTTAAGAGGTTTTATTCATCTACCTTCGTATTTTGCATGAAGTTCTTTTAGTGACAAAAGAGAGACTACAACAGTTAATACACAATGTATTTCAGATGAGAAGGGGTCATTTGGAAATTAACCCTATTAGTTTGCCACTCGATTTATCTAATGGAAACAATCCTCACAAAACCCTTCAAAGTCTGACATCTAGATTGGCTTCCTTACTTAATTTTCTTTTTCTATGTGTAGCCTGAAAAAATAGTTCAACCAACCAACTTGACAAGAATTTTAGCATGAAAGTAAATTATATTTTGCCTAATTCCATGTCCTCAACACCTTGTTCTGCTTCACAAACTGAGTATTCTCACTTTTTTTAAAAAAACTTATTTATATTTTATTTAAAGACAGCCTTGGACATGACTAAATTTAACCACTTATTTCAGAACCATGAAGTCTTAACGATACCTCTCCCCCATTTTCCCCCAACTGCATCTCATCAGGCATCCCAGCTTTTTAATATTTTGCTCTTGTTCTGAAATATCCTTTGCTAAAGGGGAAAAAGCACTTCAATATCAGCAAGAATACATTGCCTGCCCTATAATGTGAGCTTGCCAATTATATTTATTCTGGCTCACTGCTTGCAGTATTATGGTAGAATAAGGAGATTTAAGTACCCTTAGATCTCTTAGGAATGGAAGAATGATGAGTGTCTTCTCTTTAGAGAGACAGTCTTTGTGCCCATGTATTTTCACTATCAAATGCAACTCAAAGATTTCCAGATGGATTTTAAAAAACCCACCTACCCAAAGGCTGGGGAGAGAAAGAGCAGCTCCATATGTTAAGTGTGTTCCTGTAAGCCTGAGGATCCTGGATCCAGTTCCAGCAGGAGGTCCTCAACTGGTTTGTGAGAGTCTCAAACTCAGCTCCTGGGAAGGGGGAGGGAGGAAACACTGTCCCTAAAGTTTCTATAGGTCTAAAGAGTAGAAACCCCTGCTGGCTGGCCACGTGTCTCTACCATGCAGGGATCAGAATTCAAGACTTTGGTTCAGTCCTTTGCTTCTTGTTGGCAGCGATGCAGAGGCAAGCACACCCATGGGCCTCATGCTGCTCTGCAACAACACCAACACCTCCAGATTACTCTGGAGTGGCACCGATAGGCTTTGGAGGCCTCATGCAGCCCTTCTTCAGCTGGAAGGATGGTCATCTCAATACAAGTAGGGAAGTGAAGGGGAGAAGAGAGCTGCCCTTCAACAGCTTAGCTCAGTATCCTGGAAAGCTGCAGTTAGAAAACTGCATCCTGGGTGCCCTAAGAGCAACCTTGCCCTGCGGAGGGGAATTCCATGGAAATTTCTGCAGAGGGTTCAAACTGCCACTGGAAAAAAGCCTTTGAGGTGCACGGTTTAAAGCATCAGACCAAGAGGTTCTATGCTCCAGAGACCCTCAAGTTTCTCTAGGCCAACATTCGCTGGTGTGGCTAACCAAATAGCACCACTGACAGAGCACAGCATTAGGGAGAAGAAAGAGAAGGAGAAAGGAGAGGAATGAAATCAGGACTCACTCAATGCTCTCTGGTGTCCCAGTGAGTACACAGGGCCTCTCAGGCATCCCACCACTGTCTACAAAGGAAACAAGAAGGATACTTTTAATACATGGAATTAAAAAAAAATGGCAGCTGTTTCAGTAACTATCAGGCACTAATGGAAGCACTGCCCCCACCGGCACACAGAGCACATTAATGAATTCAAAGACATCCAGGGTCCACATTTTAAATTATTTGCTGGATGTCTCATCCTTTTAAAGCTTTCCCCACCAAATAAAAAGAGGAGTAAGAACTTAGATTACATTCATCAAGTTTCCTGTATAGCACAGTAGTACAGACTTCCCCAAAGCAAATAGGCTCTAGCACAGAACAAATGGATGGCCCCATTTTTTTGATGCAAGGCGAGTTGTACGAAGAGCTGCTGCCACCCCCCTGAAATGTCTTCTGCCAGGAGTTGGAGCTGACCGGACTAATCAGGGGCAAACCACAGAGTAAAGTGGTACCACCAGGAGAAAACTCAACACCTGCAATTTCAGGTCTAAAGTACAACATGGATTGTCCATTTGCACTGTATTCAACTGTTGCTTAAAGACAGTTCCTTAATTGTTTCATTCCCCAAACCACCTGACAAACCTGTTTGCTATGTTAGTCGGGAGGTCAGTTCCACAACAACTCTCCCATGCATCTTAGCCTAGTACGTATCAGTTGTTAACAGCGATAACGCACTATGAGCATGGCAAGGCACCTGATCTAATGGACATAACATCCTTCAACATTAAAATCTGCTTACCTGCCATACAAAGAGGCTCTTACCTGGAGCAATTTGAATTTTGCAGCCAGACTCTGCCTGAATCCGTGAGATCTGTTCTCCTCCCCTGCCGATTACTGCAATGAGTTCAACAAGCATCAGAACATACCATTTTTCCAAGTAACTGCAGAGCACCTCCTGCTTTTACTCTGCCGCAGCTATCTATAAAGGAACAGTTTGACTCCAGGATTGCAGAACAGGCATCCACAGCATGACCAAATTTATCATAGCAGAAAAACAGTAAAATACTTCTGAAAGTTGTTCTATTTGCTTGGAAAAACAAAACAAAAAAGCCTGTCTTTCACTGGAATGGAAATACATAATATGCAAGAATAGGGCACTAGTTTGAGTGCTGCTAGAAGAGTAATTTAAGCGTATCTTGTTCATCCTAAACCAATAAACTAGTTATTTGGGGTACTAAAAAAGGCAAAGACTTTTGCTTTTATTTCTTTAAAATTCCTATTTTTCTGCCTCTTTTCAATGGACAAGCTATTTGGCTGTTCTACACTCAGACAGAACTGCTACATACTGAAATGCTCTATCAACCTTAAGTGAAAAGAAATACCCATCTCCCTTAACTCCTGGAGTCGGCACACTGTTTTTTTTCAGTGAGACATACTGAGGAGAGACTATGTGCCAATCACCTTTCACATCCTTCCCAGACTGCAAAGAGAGCAAAACTGTCAAGTCAAACAGGTATGCCTGGCTCAAGATGCTCCCACAGAGGCATCTCTCAGCTGTATGTTTGCCACCCTCCTGCATCTGTCTGCCGCTGAACCAGGATTAGATTTAATGCAGAGATGATGCACCAACAAAGCATGCAAGTTCCCCTGTCACAGAGCTACAGCATCCCTCCAATGTTTGCCCACATGTGGTACTAGGACTGATAAATGAAGAGGTCTGGCAGGAGAAGAGTGAGCATTTCTGTTGCAGGAATTTGAGTTACAGTTTTATACTGTCTTTAGAGTCAGGACAAAACTTCACACACTAAGGGGTAATTATCACGGCCTGTTATTTTCCTTTTTACTCTCCATATATCAAATTGGAAGAGATACACAGAGAACTAGCAGTGGAAGAGTCTATGCAATCACTGTAGTAACACATCAGCAGGAGGTGCCTTTGAAAGGAAGAGTAATGATCATCAAGAGGAAGAGAGAAATTAGGACCAAGCTTGAAAGAGATCAGGAATGCAAATCTAGGAAAAATTCTCATTTGAGCAATGCATGCTAGTTGCATTTCCCCACAGCAAATGTATGAGATTTAAAATTCTGTTTAACTTGCCTTGAGTCAGCTCTTATTTTAACATTTAAATGTTGTTTTCCTCCCTCAGCTCTCACAGTTTTGCATACTTGAAGGAAGTAAAATGCTTCAGTGAAGGGAAATAAATTCACTTTTGACTTGTTTATGTACTATGCTAGTGGGAATTTAAAGAAGAGAATCACTAAAACTCTCAGTAACTTGTACCACACAGTCTTGTTCTTGTTACTGGGACACCAATGCAGTTTGCACCTGGATTTTAAACACAGATCATCTGGTCCCCATGAAGAGAGCATTAGACAAGGCTTATCCAAGGCTAGTAAGCACAAAAACTTGTGAGCATGTCAGAATAAACAGCATTCCTGCACAGCAAACACATCAAGAAACATCAAAAGGATCCAAGGTACTTACTAAATCCAACCATTTTATCAGGCACTTTGAACTCTTCTGTTATTACAGCCCTAAAAAAAAAAAGAAGGAAAAAAATCAAATAGTCATTACAAAAAACAACTTGGAAGACAACTATGTCCCTGCTGTGGAAACTAGGCACAGCATAAGACTTTTGCACAGAAGTAAACACCACATCACAGTTAAAATTTTGTCAGTTTTGGAAGGGACCTCTCATGGTCACCTAATTTCTTCCTATGCTGGACACATTTCCAGTCTACCCTCCACTATCTCCAATGGAACTGATGGAAGAACCTCTTTTGGTCATTCTTGCCCCAGACAGATTTAACAAAGTAACAGCAAAATTTCTTTAATATTTAGTCTAGACCTTCCAAGCTGCAGTCTCCGCCTACACTAACCAAATCCAATCCTGAGATGAATGCTGCCTCCGATAGTCACAGATTTTTTTTCCCCCACTTATCCTTATTTGTTTCCTTGGAATTTATAAAAGCTGTCTTCAATTATCCTTTGAAGCCTTATTACCTTGAGACTTCCACATCTATTGCTCTTTGGACTATTTCAATGTGTGTCTGCCTGAAAACATATCACCCAAAGCAATTTCTTAATACTTGACCGTAGTCAAGTAGAAAGGAATTAACTTTGATTTGTTCAGCAATCTCAAAAGCAATGAAACCCCTGCATAATAAGTTCAATGCAGGTTCTGTGGTGAGATACGTTAAAGTCTTCGCATTTTTTGCTTTAGATCAGTTAGAAAAGGTATAAAATACATTAGACTTCACCAGGTAAGCTGCAGATAAAGCACATTTCCACTGTCCTGAGGCTCACTAGCAGCAATGCAAAACCAAAGGGCCATCCATACCTGCAGCAGAGCAGACTCACCTGCTACAGGGAAGTTCAGAATTATGGTTGTTTTAACCTGCAGTAAACCCAGCCTGTTGCCAAAATGTCTTATACTGCAACGTTTTCAACTACCCTGTGTTGGAGGAATGGTTGCAGCTGAACAAAGTAGCTAACCTAGCAGAAAACCAGCCACCAAAACCAGAAAGAAACCAATTCAGGCTTTTCAGCCTAATTAATTCCCTGCATGAACATCACACCTGGCAGAAGAGAGGTGGTAGGTAGCAGCAGAGGAGACAACACTGCCCACCCCTTTCTGTGCTACCCTAGCTGGTTATTAGCTTTAACCTAACCATCAAAAATTGAAGGTTCTACAATCTTCACACACATTGCTTGTCCTTTCTGCTGAGGCCCCCAACAAACAGCTGGTTATGATGGAAATGCACAATTAGCCCAAAAGTGAATCCAGCTTTAGAAGTGCTCTGCCCTTCCTACCCAAAATGAGACAGACAACTCCTTAAGAGCAGGATTCAAGAAAAACTAAGAATTTTACTTTTATATTAGATATTAAGACATGCTGCATGACAAATCATGCTTGCTTCAGTCTCCCCAAACCATCTTTGACGAAGGAGTCACCTCAGGTCATATTACACCAACAAAACTAAGAAATAATAATAAAAAGATCTACCTGCCCATTTAACACTTCCAACTTTCCTCAAAATGCCACAGCTTTTTTTACTTGGTCCTTCTTCCTCACCCCACACCAGGGCAGGGGAAGGGAGAGGAGAGAGAATCTATTCTTCTTGGTCCTGCAGATTTACAGGAACCAAATCCAAGTTTCAGGTCAACTCTTCTTTCTTCATCACAACAATCTAACAAGGTTAGCAGAAACCCCAGTCTGGAGAAAACCCAAGCTGACAGTTTCTCCACATTCTCAACCTCTGACTTCCTAACACTACTACAGATGGTGGATCAATAAACAATTAGAATTGATCAATAAATAATAAAACATAACCCACTGCTTACCTTTGATGTACCAGGGCCCCTAACTGGTTACCTACTGTGGCAGAGAAAGAAAAAAGGAAAAAAAAATCAAAGCATTAGCACGGATAAACTAACTTCATCCCTATAGAAAAAGACTTCTTACCATTTCATCAAAAAAGAAAGAAAAGCAAAACAGTAATTTAGGTTCAGTGGCTGAAATGAATGCGTTATGTGGTACAAAACAGGAGGGGATTTCTTGATCAACACACACCAGAACCCAGTGTCCAGCTGAACACAGGATAGGTAATTGATTTGCGTCTCCCCATGCTGAGAGTCATGGGAGAAAATCCTCCCTGCCCAAATCCAAATCCCTGCAACTAACCACCCCGCTTCCCAAATTAAGCCCAAAGTAGTAAAAAAAAAAAAAAAAAAAAAAAGGGAAAAAGGTGGGGTGGGCAAAGGGAGGAGGAGGAAGAGGAGAAATTTCAAGCAGACTGGTATGTATTAAAAAACAAAAATAAAAGCTGAACAGACTCAGAGATTTAACCTAGGCAAAAAGCATTAAAGACCACTTGCACATACTTCTCTCTGTGTCTCTTATCTGTGCTCCATGGAGCCCACTTACACGGAGACCTGTTAAAGGAATAGGTCTGTTAAGTAAGCTTGTGGCACCCAAACCAGTGTTTTTTTTAAACAACGCATTTTACTGAATGCACACATTCCAGGCATATCTGCAATGTTAGCTGGTGGTCCATTTGTGATTAGCAGTTATGTCCCCAGCTGACAACCCTCTCACAGATTTCTCCCAACCCCAACAGATTAGATCTTTCTTCCAAATGTTAATGGAGAAAATATCATTAGACCAACTCATGCAAAGTGGGAACACATGCCCTGCTGGGCTTCGTACTGGACTTTGCCTGCAGCAAACCCGCTAAAAACCACACCATTTGGTCCTAACAACCAGTTGAAAGATTATATTGCATGCCTGGAGGGCACAAGTAGCAAAACAAATGAAACTGGCCAACATGTGAGCTGTGATAATAAAGATGCTATTTCAAACTACCTTGCAGCAACCTGCACATTCTTTGACCTGAAATAAATTGACAATCAGCTGGCAGGGTTAGAAAGCGGATGCATCCCACACTTTCTAAATCCGGTAGAAAAATGCATAAAGTTTGTGACCAAACACTTTACTCAAATAAAATAGACTAAGAGAGTCAATACTGTATTTCTGCTGCGTATCAATACCTTCATAATAGTTCAGGACCAAAATATCGACAGCATATATATTTTATTACTCTCCCCAGCTCAGTGATAAGACAACTGCTGCGTTATTGACTCTGTTAGATTTGTCTTTGCATATTCTCACCCTGAATATAAAAAGCTCTAATTTGGTAACTATCAATACTGCAGTTGAAAAAGGCTGGTGATGTAATGGGGAATATTTGCTCTAGCTGATAAGCTACTACCACAGAGCTGAGCAAATACAGCCAAATTCAGAATCTCACCATCTTGCCCCAAACTGCGCTCCAAGTATTTTTACTATAGGCAATAGGTCTGGTGGCTATTGCTGTAGCATGGGATTGCCCTTGCCACAGACCAGGCTGCTCACTATCCCAAGATGCCAGAAAGAGTGGTCTTCACATTACAAGGCTGTATTTAAATACCCACTTCGCATTTCAATTCACCATAACAGCTCTCTTAACAGTCTGTTCCACTGCAGCTGCTGCCCACAAATTATGAGACAGATACACATCCTATAATCAACTCCTGAAGTTCACGCAAAGAACTGAAGAGCCTTCATTTTGTAACACAATCCTACACTTGAAAAAGACAACTTCTTCGGGGAAAACTATGAGCACAAGAAGTTAAATCAGTCAGGGAAAGAATGCTTTAGAGGTACATAACATAATGTCTCTAACCCATTCCAAGTACTATACAAACATAGTAAGCCATTCACCACCCCAGGCAGATATCAGGCTTACTGTATATTTATTGTACTAATTAGTTAAAAAAAAAAGCCCCAGTAACTTATGTGTAAGATCATTCCTTCCATATTTCACAGATAACCTCTCCAAGAGCTGAAACAGAAGTCAGATGGACAGAACTGGAAGTGATTTACTTGAAGTCAGTTATGATTTCTCTGTTTTCAGGGAGGAAGAAAAGAACAACGTGGCTCCCAGTTCCAACAACCTAAAGGTCCATTCCTTCTCCAACATTCCCATTTTGCTCTGAAAGACAGGGACTAATAGAGAGGTAGGGCTGGAGCAGACCACGCTTACTGCAATACTGAAAGCTGATGCTCTGTTCCACCATCTCCCTCTTCACACCAGGGAGGGGGCTGAACTCTGGCAAGCCATGTACATATTTCCCCCTTTTACATCTACTGAGTACAATTTAATGTAACTGCAGTCATTTTACTGCAAATAAGGAAAAATACTGAATAAAATCAGCACAATTTCCTATTAATGGCACCTGCTGGTTGATAACTCTTCACTCTGCTTTAGGCTTCACCTTAACTGAATTCTACCTAACAGACACTCAAAACAGATGCGGATTTTTTTTCCACCCCATAAAACAGAGCAATGCCTCCCACTAAATTAATGTGCATGATGGGAATATCAATCTCGTCAAGAATATCTTCATGGCTAGAATAAAATCAGAGCAACACATCTCCCGGACAGCAGTGGAACAGGGTTGCATTTCATACTTTTCAACCAAAATGGGATCATCATAAATTTTAGAAAGCTACAAGGAAGACATTAGTTACCCTAATTCTTGATCATTAGATACTGCCAGGCTTTTCTTTAATTAAATGGTCAAAAGCCAATAATTTTCAGGTCTGCCTTCACTGTGAATCTTTATAGGTGTCGTCGTCGTCCCCCCCCCTTAAACTGCCTTATTCAAAAAATGGTGATCTGTAAAGTCGCAATTTTGAAGAACATTGCCATTTTGTGTATTACACTGAACCTTCTGCTGAGAGATCTGGACTTTTGCCCTGGTCATGCTGCTGCTACAGGTGTGCCAAGGAGCATCACTACTAACTTTCATCAGCAGTAAGATAGGGGTAAGAATTCCTTCTGCCCATTGCTATTTGCATTGAAAACATATCGGAGCAGAAGAATAAATTATTCTGTACAACAGGATCATGTTGTGTTTGAGCCCCTCGGCTCTACTACAATCAAGTTTTATTACACCAAAACGGGCCATCTTGGATCTGGATGCACCGTAAAAGCTTGGAGAAGGCAGGGGATGGAGAGAGGGGTGTGTGAGGCTTCTCCAAGGTCTCTCGTCTTTGTTTCCCCAGACTCAAAGGATGCCCCAGCCTTCAGGTGCAACACTGCTGCTTAACCCTACATATATCACTAGAAACATCTTCAAAGCAGTCCAAAACAGCAAACAAAGGCTAATGTTCTGGTGATCAGTCTCTTTCCAGCAGGCTAGATCCCTGCTTCCTTTGAATGAAAGAAGGCTGTTTCTTTAAGGATTATTTAGCATTAAATACACTTATTAAATTGTGCCGGTAAATAGAGGGACCCATTAAGTAGAATGGAGGCCAGGAGCAGCTGTTGGCCGTCAACAGGAGAGCTGGGATCTATCTTCAGCAGCAACATGCCACCAGGTCTCTCTGCAGCTCAGACTGACCCCATCTCTAGTGCTTACCTTCGCTGAGAAACATTAACTGCACCAAGTGGCCATATAAATGCCGACTACAACTTCCTGCAAGCAGTACAAATAAACCTGATCTCCTCCCTGCACTATAGCTATTTGCAGGATTACTTTAAAGTTGTTTCCAGAAAGGGGAAATAAAGAAGCCAGGGAAAAAGAGAAATAATCAGTCTCAAGCTCGATCTAATACCAATAGGCCAGGTCACCAGGGCCAATCCTAGCAGCTCTTCATTTCAGATGAAGGTTATGTTAAAGGAAGTGCAAAAGGCACTCACACATTCTAGTTTCAAATACCATGACAAATCTATTTTTCCTGAAAATGCTCTAAAAGTAGCTGAATTTGTTTCAACCAGCACACTGTCACCCTGTCTTAAGACCACTTCCTAAGCTGACATCAATCAGCCACACCAGCAGCTGTTTACAAAAAGGGACAGGCAGAATTATATTTTCCTGAAAGACAGACAGCTTTCTTGTCACCTTAAATACTTCCCCTGAACCCATTTTTTTCAGGAATATTAGGAACAGAAGTAATTTTCTAACAGCTACACGAGGATAAGGAAGCAGCGAGACCTGCACCCAGCCGTGAACACGCAGTATACAGAAGTGAACAATCAAAAGATTTACCACCAGATTTGTTTCCAAGCTATCCAGAGCAGCAGAATGTATCCAAACCCCCACACTATAAAATTTTTAGAGTATGTGTAACAACATAAATAAGCGCTTCTTGACAACGCTTCCCAACTGCAGTTCACAGACAAGCAGAAAATGGAGAAAGTGTGGGCATGCAATCCTGACACCCCTTGTTAGCAGCTAACAGAGAACTAAAAGATCATCCAAATGGGAAGTGCTTTCCTAATTGAAGTGTCCTATTAAAAGCAACTGCCACCTTCCAGATGCTTAAAGCTAAAGCTGCATTACAGACTTTTAATGCCATGGCAGCAAGAGCAGGTAGCCTAAGACTAACTAAGGTATGGATCATACCACAAACAAAATACTGAGCAAGAAGCACTCACAGCTTCAGGAGAGTTCCTTTGCCAGGCTGCAGTTCTGGGTATGCAGTTAAAGACCAGTGCAGGAGGATTACGTGGTTAGGTGGAGAACTCATCACACAATTGTATTTTAGTACAGGACAGTCTAATGCCATTAGTAATAAAACCCAAGATGACCAAAGCTGAAAGTAGTAATACAATCCTTGCTCCTACCCTGACAAGTCCTGTTTCTTTGTGAAATTCTAGCCCTTTACAATATCACCTCCATCATTTCTCTTCTTTAAGATCTCACAGATAACGATTTTTGGGAAGAGAGTTGGACAAAAGTTATAAAACATACAGATGTATATGAACAACCCAAGGGCAAATATAGCATTGGAGCTACTTTAAAAACAGTTACAGACAGGGCCCAGTGCTGAACTACAGGGTGAGCAAACACCCATAGGTGTTTACATCTGCAGAAGAACTGCCAATACAAGTCAGGTGTACAGCCACTCTGGAAGGCTCTCCCAGGAACAATACCTGCTCCATTATCTATCACAACATAAGAAACCAGCAGCAACGTACAGTTATAGCCCAGACTGCAACTGTATTGACATGGTTTGTGTCAACACAAACAAGGCTCAGCAAGTAATAAGGCTCACCAGTAAAAGTTTAAGTGCAAAGTCTAACTTGCGCTGTCATTAAGCACTACGACCATTTCACAAGTTAAAAGTTCATAAAACCCCATTTTGTCAAGAGGTCAGATTTCTCAGTTCAGTCTGATGAACCAGTGAAAGAAATAGGCAGGACTAGTGTTACGAATGACTAGTTCCTAGAAGGCTACTTTTATTCTTTTCCACATATAGCCACTTATCTAAGCTATTCAAACACCACTCAAAGTTGTTCAGCATTCTTCAATGCTGAACAGCCTGCTCGACAGCCAAGCACCTTCCCATACAGAAACCAACACATACCAGTAATACCAGGCATCTGGCTTCTCATAGACATAGTGATGCTCCAGCCTGAGATACAAGGCACAAGGGCTCACCCAGATAAACCCATTCTTTCCTAAAACACCAAATCAAAGGAGTAGCAACCTCTTGCTCAAATAGAGCCAACACCAGAGAACAAAGTGAGTGGTGGCATGTGTTCAGAAAACAGTAATGATAGCAAGCGAGAGGCTCCACATAAAAGAAACTTCTCCCCATGCTCCAGCACGTTTTTTCAGAATGAGAAGCAGACATGCAGTATTTTCAGCCTTTGCATCAGACAGAAAAAAATTATCTTCAAAACAAAGTGCTAGGCAGCAGCTTTGCTTATCTCCTCAGTATTCCTGAGCATATCTCTGGGGGAGAGAATCACTCTGCAGGGCTACCTGTGTCAGCAAAAATACTAGAGGAAATAGGAAGACATAGCCACTTTTTTTTTTAAATAACCAACCACAGGAAAAGGTGAGCTCTTTGCATCTATCCAGAAGCACATAATACAGTTTAAACACTTCTTGTAACAGTGCACATCATTAGATTTGTAAAAAACCCCATACCTGTTCTAACCTTTTCATTGTTCCAGCCAAAGGTAAGAAACTAATAAACTTATTTTAAAACTGTAACACTTCATACAATATTAACTCATTACAGTTAACAAACATGGTCTACGCAGTAAATTATTCTTTGGCTGTGGCCAATGTTACAGGCTTCAGAGATTTAAGAATTCTCAAAGAATGATGAAAACTAAGCCTCATACAGGAAGTTCCCTTCCAACTTGCATCAATACCCTTTCTCCTGAAAATTCCTGTACAAAGCAATCAGAAGTCTTGATAGTGACTCAAATACTGTGCTGCGATCACTGCTACACATGGAAAGGAGCACATGTAATACTGTCCCTATACACTGCCTGATCTCACAAAGTAAGGGTCATCAGTTAAGAACAGCTTTACTATATGCATCTGGTACCTTATACATGGGCTCCAGCACAGCCCCAATAAGCACCTCCCTCCCTCCCTCNNNCCTCCCTCCCCCAGCCACCACAGAACAAGCCCATTTGCTAATTCCCAAAGTTCATGAACTAAGAAAGAACCGCTTCATATTAATAATACTAATGCCTAGGAGCACTGTGCAATCTAGATAAGACTAAACAGCGCAGGGGATCTTGTATAAAATTTCTATACACAGAAAGATGCATTGATTTCTGTCCTTAAAGCAGATGAGTGCCTCCATAGGTACATACAACTTCAGGAGCTGCATCTACAAGATGACTAATCATAGCCAGTTACCTCCGTCATCCAGTGGCCGCTTCTGCACTCCATAACCGTAGACTGATGGGTCCACAAGTGTTGTAGAATTATTCAAGTGAGGAATATCTCCAATTTTAGCAGCAATCTATAAAAACAGGGGATAAAAGCATTATTGGCATACCTGAAGTTTCAGCCACCACAGCTGAACACTCTTTCTTCCAAGAAGGCATTTACCCCAGTCCAATCTTCTCTCAGCTATTTACTATACAGGTGGCTTTATAACAGTTCCAAGAGAGCAGTGCTTCATTTGTAAGGTAAACAATTTCTGCTTGCTTTTAATATTTGTTGAATTAAGATCTTATTTACAGAGTTCCTCTTCCTGATCATAAGTAGGTATTTACCCCCTGGAACATTATATTCAGGTTTGTTCACTCAATGGACAACTGACAAACTAAATCTTGCAAAGATGAGAGTTCAAACTAGCTCACCAGCTTTGTCCTGGAGAAGCTGCTACCACCACAGGCATGCAGGAGGACACATGCTTCCTCCCGCATCCATGCGCATCCAGATACATAGAAACGCACACTCACACATCAGGGGGAGCAAAGGGAGAAGAATGTGAAAATACATAGCACAAGGACAGGTTTGGGAACTCCTTGTCAAAGAGACTGGATCACCTTGTGTTTACTGTATGAAGAATAAGCCAGTGGGCAAACTATTAGCCCAGAATTAGTTTCAGTTTCCTGCAGCGGTCAATACAGCACGAACACGACCAACGCTGCCTGTGCCTCTGGGTCCATCTCTTAGATGAGCAACTGCCATTCCCTGCCAAGCCAGGATGCACGAGGATATTTACAGGAAAGAGGAGACAGTCAGGTGTCACAGTAAGGGGACTACAGTAAGCAAATAAACTAGGTCAGAGAGAGACCTACTGCCACTTAATAAAAGTGAAAAGTTAAGCTCATCTCTAATGACATTTGGGAGACATCTATACAGATGGATGCTGACAGAAGTGAGCTCTTTCACCTGCTCTCCAAGCTAACTGATGTAAGCCCACTCTAGAAACATACAGATGCATTACTTCAGTGCTGCACCCAAGTTAACACCCCCTTCAGGGACAGGCAAGCTGCAGTCCCACAGCACCCCTTGCCTATATAAAGTACTTGGCTCTAATAAGCAAGTGCAGAACAAAGTAGTTACAGGACAAATATAAAGCATGGTGTATTCTACAGGTTTTGCTTCCTTTTCCAGCAAAAAGAAAATCACTAAATAGGATCTTCATCAGCAGTCTGATGTCACTCTATTATAACTGGGATTTCACCAGAGAATAAGCAACAGGAACAGACAAAAGAGCATTTTACACATTTAAAACATAGCTGAAGACAAGGGCAAATGACAAAATATAACTAAAATTTGTGCTTCTAAAATTTGAGTTTTACTGCAGCAGAAGGACATCTACAGCAACTCTGGTTGTTGACATGATATTGGTTGCTGCAGTAGAATAAACAACTGCTCAAGATTCAGAACCACAGGGTACTGGAAAAAAAGCTATTTGAAATAATCTTGAAAGACTGAGGGCCCTGTATTTAGAAAGAAATAGAAAACATTCTCTTCAATGCCTTGCATGAAAAAAAGCTCCAAGTTGTGACCATTTTCTTCTCATGGTCCATTCCATCCTGTTCTCTCAGAAAGTCAACAACTTCATTGTGTCAGAAATGCCAGGAGCTAGAGAACAGTCTTCCTGCAGGACCAAGCACAGTGATCATGTAGCAAAGCTTTGATGATGAGCACCTTGTATATCAACATCTCCAGAAACTAATAGGTCCATAGAAATCTGATTCGGAAAGCATTAACACAGACTACCCCTTGTCCACTCAATACCAGAGAGTGTCAGGTGATGCCTTGCTTTTTTGTTGAAAACTGTACTACATCCATGGTTCCAGCCCTTTGCCCACATGTTTTCCCCTTACGTTTGGGATGCAGAGGATTTGAATGAAGGTACAAAGAGCGTAGATGTTTTCTGCCTTCTTCAATGCTGAAAAAACTTTATTTTTAAATTTATTATAACAATCTACTAACAGCTTTCACATAACAACTTACAAACATTTGCCAAAAGGAACAGTGTCACATACAACATACCCTGGCATGTTCTGGAACATTTGATTTTAACATGCCCTTTATGAACTCTCTGTTAGTAGTTATTTACTTGAAAAAAAAAATCTGTAAGTTGTGGAAACTTCTAGCTGATAGTCTGGAGCTGAAATCACACACCATACGCTCAAGGGAAAGAAAAAAAAAATAGTCTGGATAGCAGAAGCTGGCCTACAAAAGGAAGCTAGCATGAAGCACAAAAGCGTGGCGTGCATGAACAGATCACCAACACTAAGGCTGTCCGGTCCCAGAGCAGGAGAGATTTGCAAACCCCTACTCATGCTTAGTACACAGTTATCACCCTGGCACAGAAACTTCCAAGTAAAGGGCGAAATAAGGGAGTCAAAGCAATTTTTACATTATCAGCTTTTGGGATGTTTTCCTCTTNNNNCTTTATTTAAACTTGCACCCTTATCTCTAAAGCCTTCCAGCTGCCACTGGATTATAGGCAGGCAACACACCGCCTCACTACAGCAGGAAAAAAATACCCTGCAAAATTAAGAGCTGAGCTTTTTAAAAGTAGACATAGCAGTTAAAATCTATTTTAACTTCTTATGTTCAACTTAAAATGGGAACCTCGGTTTTTACTATAGCTTCAGCAGGGAGATAACAAAGTTAGAACACAGCAAAAGTAAGCAGACCTAGCCCTTATCTGACTAAATGACCTTGAGTAATGTACTGCTAGCCACTGCTTTTGTCCTGCTGTATGTCAGTCCTCCTTTTTTCCTTTTTTTTTTTTTCCTAGAACTGTTTCTGCACCTAATTTCCCCCAAATAAAGCTCTCCAACAAGCACTTTAAAGGACATAGCACAAACCTGAACTACAAACTGCAATGGTAAAGCCAAGAAAAACAAACCTGTAAAGCTGTGTGAGGGATACATGCTTTCCTATACCTTGCACTTCTGTCCTCCTGTATCTTTAACACCCTTTAAAAATGGTGTAATACCAAACTGCTTTTAAATATGAAGCTTCTTTGCTAGGCACAGCAGGACTCAAACACCAATATCTGCAGAATTCTACTTTCAAGAGAAAGGGCCTAGCTTCTGTGAAGAATCTCTCCATGCTGTCCTGCAAAAGAACAGCAATCAATAAAATCACTAATTCTAGGTATTAGCAGGATATAAAACAATATGGTGCTGTCACCTCACCCTTCAGACAATTCTAGCACTTCTGCTACTCTTCCCATTTGTTGAGCAGAATACTCGAGTTTGCATGACAGACATTTCTCCAGAGCTCTGTAGGAAGCAGCGAAACCATCCACAACCATTTAGTTTCATGTCACAGGTGGTTTTCCGAAATACTAGAGTAATTGCAAAGCCCTAAATCTATTTGAGGATCATCTGAAAAAGTACTCTGCAAGGGGATAAAGCAATGCTGAGTCTTAAGACCCCTCCATCCCCATGGAAATTAGAAGTTAGAGACTGATAATAGAAAAGGATTTTAAACATACAGCCTGTTGACTCTCAGTAAGTCTCAGGATATTCATCCATTTTCAAGGTACCAAGATGGCACAGTACAGGCTTACCAAGCCACAGCCTTTCCTCTTCATAGCATTCCCCAAAATACAGATTCAGACAGTACAGATGGCAGGTTACAAGAAGAATAGCACATGTAAGAAGAAGGAACCAGCAAGTGCTGCAAACACATGTGTTGTATTGAAAATGAGACTGCCAAGGAGAACAGGAGAAGGTAGGAACCAAGCAAGATGCTGTTTTGTCAATAAGAACAAGATTCAAGGACGGTCTGATAGAAATCCATTTTTTGTCCAAAGTACAGGCAGCTCTGCTTTTCTGATCCCATTACTCAAAAGGGGAGCAAACATCCTATCCCCACCCCCACTCCCTGAAATGCCACAGGAGAAAAGCCACCCGGCCTATGAGCAGCTGGACAGATGGACAAATCAGGCACCACCTATGACCCATAAAATAATCCACTCACTTGAGGCGTGGTGCAGAAGATGCAGGACAGACCATCTCAAAGCCCCAGCATTCACTTGAAAAAGTAATTTTTGATACAACTCAAATATTTAAGACTCCACAAAAAATCCAAGCAAGTCTAGCACAGTCACTGAAAGCAATGTATAAGTCATTTCTTTCAAAGGTATTCCAGATTTCTGACTCTTATGTCATCTCACATCCCAGTGACTTTGCAGTTACTGTGATTGATCAGGAAAGTCTTCCCTGTCCTGAATTAGTTAGTTATTAATAACTAAGCACTGTATTCCACAGCCTGATTTTAGTGTTATGGCTCTCTTGAGAACTGAACTTAGTAAAATTGATTACTAGTCTTAAGTGTAAGATTAAACTTCAAAAGAGTTCAAGCGTCAAGCCAGGGATGCCATACTGACCCACGACACAAGAACTACAACTGACTTTTTTTGCTCTGCTCACTCTCTCCCTTAAAGCAAAACTAATATTCAGAAAAGGCTGCAGCATTGGCCAGAAGCAGTATAAAAGCTGACATCTATGTACCAGATCACTATAGTTCAGGCAAACACAACATTAAACACACTGTGTGAAAGCTCTGCCATCACCTCCAGAAAAGCATTAGATATATAACTGCATTGACACCTCACCTGATTCTCAACCAGGAGTTCCATCACAGATTGCTTGGGTGGTGAGATAAATATCCATCCACTGAGCAGTTAAGACCACCTTCATTCACATTTGGTAACAAGTTACTAGTGACAATGTAGCCCTGCCGTTCTGTGCAGGAAAAGGGTACCTACTCCCTTACAAAACCTCTATGGAACTAGATTAAATCAAGTACTTTTGCAGGGGGGGAAATATTTTTGCACTTGCCAACAATTCTTTTATCCCACAAACACTAATGGAAAAAATCACATTCAACAGGCAGCATACAACTCACTGCACAAAAATGTAGGCCACTGCGCTCCCATGAACATGTGCAGAGAGCACATTTCTCAACACACTTGCTTCCAGCGTGAATGATAGCAGTGAGGCTGCTACGCTGCAGCGCCTGACCTGAAGTTGTCAGCCTGGAAGATTTTGAAATCTTCCAGTTCAGACTAACTCCAATTGTAGGCTCATGGAAACCCAATACATTCTTTCAAGTACAATAAACTTACAAACAGCAAAATCAAGAGTAAGCGAGCACAGCTAGGTTACAGAATTGTTTAATATTCCATGTCCGTTAAAGTGTGGGTTAGGGGACCTCACAGATTCACACTACAAACATCATGACAGCAAGCACTCGACACTGATTCAGGTCAATTTTCAGTTCGTGCTATATTTTAGTCTAACACCAACTGAGGCATCCCACTTTCACATCTAACCTGTTACTGATCAGATAGACGAGTGCTACATAGTGGCACTTTCAACATACAAAATAATTTCAGCAAGCTGCAACCTACCACCAAATAATTTTTTTTGTCTATGTAGACAGGTTATTCAAAGAGCATTCATCTGCTAGCAGATGATAATATTATCCGATATTCAATGAGATGTTTTTGCAATGAGAGGCCTTTGGTAAAAGACAACCAGGTCAAAACAAACACAGCTGCAACACCTCTCAATTTAACTGCATCAAGTAGATAACTCTGGGCTAACAGCAAAGCTTTCAGACATCTCATACCACCAAGGCCACAGCACTTTGTTAGCCGCTGAAAAAAACGACACTTGGCCTCATCCAGGAGGCAGCTAACAGGCAACTTGCCTACTGTAATACTTATGCTGAGAAAGAAATCAACGACCGAAGAGCAGACTAGCTCATGATCTCCTCTGGGAAGGTGTAGGGTGTTCATCTAGAACAGCAAGTGCCTCTGTACGGGTCGCTGAAGACCACATAGAACGCTGACTTGCTGCCATACTGATTCACAAGTGAGCCATGAGCAACTGTAAGCCACTCAAGTTCCATTAGAGTGATCTCTTGAAAGGTCTTAGGGTCCAGCTTAGTTTCTTCAGAAGTTTCCCAGTGAAATGAGAAAAGCAAGTCTGGGCAACAGAAGCAGATTTCTGCCACCTGGCCTGTAACATTGGAAAGAATAAAGTCAGGGTCTTTAAGCACCAGTTGGGCTGCAGTTCTGGTATTTAGCTGCATTGCATCTCATTAAGGTGCAGTTACTAAGCACAAGTAAAGCGCAACCGGTTCAGAGACAGAATAAATGCCTGCGACAGACACAGAACAAGAGATGTGATGAACAGTCACAAAACCTGCACTGCAAGCAGCAGCTTCTTGTTTCTGGAGCCACTTTCAGCAAACCGAGGAGCACACAAACACGTGGAATATCCTGTACTGAAGATGAGGGTGGTGATTTCTGCAGGTCTGGGCGCTTTTAATAAAAGTTTCCATTTTAGCCCCGTGTAAGCTCAGAGATTTCTTTGGGGAGCACTTCACTCCCCCCTCTCCCTCCCTCCCAGGAGGGAATCAAAGCTCCCCTCTGCCAGGGCTTCTATTGATCAGCCTAAAGTACCGCTAAGGCCTCGGTTAAAAAAACGAATTAACATTAAGCTTACACCCACCCACTGCAAAGAGCAAGACGAGACAAGAGCTCCCACAGGCTGCAGACCGCCTCCTTCCCCGCAGAGCACCGGTTTTGCCGTGTCACAAGCTCCGGCCGCGACCCGCGCCAGAGGGGACTGTCAACGAGACCCGCCGCCACCGGGCCTGCCCCTCTCCCCGGAGCCCACCCGCCGCCTCCACCCCCGGCAGGGGACAGCCCCAGGGACTCCTGAGAAGGGCCTCTGGCTCCGGCCTGCCGGGAGAGGAGCAGCGGAGCCGCGGCCCTGCCCCTCGCGACGGCTCCGCTGCCCCGCCTCAGCCCCGCGGCCTAGCGGCGCCCCGCGGCCTCCTCCCGCCCCCGGCCCGTCAGCCGGCGCCTACCTGCCGGACCCGGTGCAGAGCGTCGACGAACCCCTCGGGCTTGATCCCCACGGGCGCTGCGCTCTGCCCCTGTGCCAGCTCCGCCATGACACGCGCCCCGCGCCCGCCCGCCGCCGCCGCCGCGCCGTCCCGCCGCTCCGCCCGGGGACCCGCACCCGGAAAGGGAAAGAGCCCCCCGCTTCCGCCGGAAGTGGGCCGGGGAGG
>JANZLQ010000055.1:14620567-14638921 GCA_026212715.1 Elanus axillaris | reverse complement strand
GGTGTTCGGGCCGCGCGTCACGCCGCTCACGTGCCGGGCGGGTGGGCGGGGCGAGCGCTTGCCCCGCCCCACGGGACCCCCGCCCACCCCGCCCCGGGCGCCCGCGGGTGCGGTGGGCGCAGGGGAAGCCCATGGCCCTGCCAGCCCGGCCCGGCCCGGCTGTCCCCTGCCAGACCCTGCCCGCCCCTGCCTGGCCCTGCCAGCCCCTGCCAGACTGTCCCCTGGCAGCCCGGCCCTGCCTGTCCCTTCCCATGCCTGCCTGTGCCACCCCCTCCGTCCCTGCTGTGGCGGAGGCCGCAGAGGTCCCCCCCACCAGCAACACCCTCGGCGGAAAGGCACCGTCCCACAGTGTCCCCTTCCTGCCCGTTTTCCTGCCTGTATTTGAGGACCACGTTTCCGACCCACGTGGCCGTGGCTGGACACCGCCATGGTGTTCGTGACACCTTGCACGAAGCTCCCGGACGCGGGGTGCCGGCGTGTTCCGGAGAGCTCTGCTCTGCTCCTCAGAGCCCTGCTCTGCCGGGAACTGGAGCTCCAGGACAAGGACCAGTTAGTCAAGGCTTAATGCAAAGAATATGCGATGCTTATTCCTCGAGCAGGGTGCTGCTGCATGGCCCCCGCCCGGCCCTCACAGCCCAGGACATCTGGGCAATGGCGGTGATTTTGGGGGTGTCCCACGAGGGTTGTCACCCAACCCGCTGCCCAGGCACAGACCCTCTCACGTCGGGGTGCTCGCCTCAGTATTAAATGAAAAATTCAAACTATGGCCCAAGTTGCGTTACGTTTCTTCTCAGCTGTTTCTTGCTCTTTCCAGTTTTATGCATCTCATTTGCGCCTACGTGAGTAGGCAGGAATTGCTGAGGCCGATGAAATGATCTGGTGGCTTTCCAAGAGCAGAGAACATGTTTCTTCACTGGCATGCACAGTCTGCTGCTGGTCACCTACGTTACACCAGTGGGCTTGCTGAGCACCAGCCTTTCCTCCTTTCAGATGTCGGGATCATTTTCTTAAGCAAAAAGCCCATTTACTTTAGGAGAAAGGAAGACAGCTCATAGGGGAAGGATTTTAAGATCTGCATCACCACAGACACCCCATCATCTTCCAACCAAGGTGTAAGCAACTTCTCCAGCCATGTCCAGGGCTTTGCTTCTTCCTGTCTTGCAAACAGCCTGGAGAATTTGCTGGATTCGGGGTCATTTTCCCCCTCCTAACCCTGGCCAGGAAGACCCAAGAGGCTCAGCACCAGCCTTTCCCCAGCTGCCCCTTTCCCCAGGCAGGTCCCAAGTGGCGAGATCACGTTGACAGCCCCACACAGTTCTCGGGAGTGCCCTGTCCTCAGCAGGATTCACCCCGTGACCCTCCAGCTAACGCCGGCCTCAAAGTGACCGCAAAAAAAAGGTGACCAAATCTGAAGCCTAAAGCTCCCAGCACCGGGACACCAGCTGAGAGAAGCCATAGGCTCCACTGCCAGACCCACCGGCGCTCGGGGCTGTGAGAGCCCAGTTTTGGTGGTCTCAAGCCCTGACAAGAGATGGAGGAACCTCCTCGGTGCTGGGCAGGACCGGGGCCGAGGGACCAGGCTGCCAAGAGGGTGACAGCGAGCCCCGGAGATGGATGGGCAGGGACAGCTGGGAGGGAGCCCAGAGAGAAGAAGACATCAGGCAGCAATTGAAAAGAAAGAAATTACAGGCCTTAAACACTTCTAGAAACAAATTTCTGATGTAAATCTTCCTTTTGAAGGGGGAAAAAAAAAAGGGAAAAAAAAGGAGTGATTCTACGCCTCCAACACCCGCCTCCCCCTGCCCGAGCCACACACACCTTCACACACACACACGCTGAAATTAGTTGTGACAGCTGAAATTCTCCTCTCGTCGGACTCCGTTTGACAGGGTACTTAAAAAATGAGGAGAAAAAAAAAAGAGAAGAAGAAGAAAAGGGAAAGTGGTTTGGTGTCGCATGGGGGAGGCGGAGGGGGGTGATGGGGTGGGGGGTTTCAAGTGATACAAGGCGCATAATTCAGGCTTCTTGGATTGCAAAAGCTCCTCTTACCTAAAGGGCCTGCTGCCTTTATTTTTATCCAAATGGCTCAATTACTGCAAAGCCCCACAGAGAAAATTATGGATGTTTGCCTCTATTTTTCTCCCCTTGTCTCGACAACTGTAGATATTTTGTTTTCCTTCTTTCCATCTCTTTTTTTTTTTTTTTTTTTCCTTTTTGGTGGTGGTGGGTGTGGGGGGGTGGAAGGTGGCCAGGAACCGAGATGGGGGATGGATGGGGAGATGCGGGGGACCCAGGGTGAGGGACAGGGCGCTGGCACGCAGTGGCCCTGCCGCCATCACACAACTTGGTCCTCTCTCTGTCTCCCCCGTGTCACCTCGCACCTTTGGCTCCTTGCATCCCCCTCGTCCCCACGTTCCCCCACCATTCTCCCTTTCTCCAGCCCTCTCTCCCTCTCTTCTCCCCCACCTCCCTCCTCTCCTTCCCCCCGCTCTCCTCTCCATCACCCCCTCCCTGTGCCTCTCAAAGCCACCATAATAGCAGCTTGTTTGGCACTTCACTTGGTCTCAATGAGAAAATTCCCCCCTCTCCCTCTTTTTGCCTTCGTTATTTCCAAACCCTGCAATAGCTCCTTTGCTCAGGGCTGCGGGAAGTGCCCATTTTTCAACATTTTTCTTTGGCTTATGTTTGTCATCCTCTGAATTACCGCACCGGGGAGTCCAGTCAGCCCGACACCAGGCCCTGCTATTCACGCCTCTCCTGCTCCTTGAGATCATGTAGGGAGAAATTAGTTATTTATTTCGAGCACCACTGCAATGCACTTCCCCACAGAAGTGTTTGTTTTGATCCCCCGCTGGAAAAGGAAGCTCCGCGGGAAGCGCTGGCACACCAGCAGTACTGGGTCCGGCAGGAGACGTGGTGAGGGGCCCCGGGGGCTCTCAGGAGAGGTGTGAGCATGGAGACCCCCAGCGAACACGTGGCTTGTGGGAGGGCCCCCACCCCCCCCCATGCTAAGATGCTTCCCCAAGGCTCCTCCTGGAGCAGATGATCTCTGCAGGTCCTGAGAGTTTCCAGGTGATGTTGTCCCATCAGGCAACCTGGTTGTCCGTGGTTTTATCCCTAGGTCAGATATGCCATGGTGAGATGGATCCTGGGAACCTCATGGCGCCGGGGGAGCATCCCACCCCAAGGCGGCCATGACTGCACTACGGGGTGTGACCCAAGAGGCACTGAAAGACTGGGCAAATTTGGTGGCTGGAGGAAAAAAAACCTGCTCCAGCCCAGCCCACAGGTCACCAGACATGGTCCCCAGCCCCACTCGCTGGCTGCTGTCCTGCCCACCCTGTCCCCCTTCGCAGAGCAGTGCCAGCCCTGCACGGGCAGCTGGGCTTTTGGGCAAGGATAATGCAGACCAGAAAACATTCACCAGCTTGGAGAGAGTCCTGGATTACGGGAGATGGGAAGGATGCTACCTATCCAGGGAAAACCCACCTTGGAGGTTGTAACCCACCTCCCCTTCTCCCTGTGCCAAGGTCAGAAGTCAGCGAGACCCATCGCTGAGCCCACCAGTACTGGTGCAGACTGGGCTGGCACGTCTGCAGCTCAAGAGCCACCCTGGGAGTCGGGATGCTGCCAACGCCCATGAGCCCTTCTCCTTGCGGAGATGCCATGGGCAGGCGCGGGCAGCACTGGCACCAGCCGCCGCAGGCTGTAGGGGAAGGGGCCCAGGGAGCTGCGGCTTTAAAGAAAGAAGAGGAGCAGCGGGAGGAAGAAAATGCAAAAGTGGCCCACTGGGTAGACCTGCTATTTAAGTGCAGTTGAGAAGCAAGCGGGAGGAATTACAGGAGAAATGATAGTGCCCTGACAGCTGCCATTTCCCACCGCCAGTCTCCCCTAATGGAGTCCTAATGTAGTGGTGGGCTCTCCGCTGACAGCCTAGCCCGAGACAGGGCTCGTCTTTGTGCTGGTGACAGATGGGACAGTCCGGCAACAAACCTGTAATCCTCTGATTTCTGCCAGCGCTGGCTCAGCTTAACCCCTTCTTCCCCCGGCATCCACTCGCTGCCCAGGTGTGTGGCCGGCGTGGGGTCCGACCTGCCCCCGGGGTCCCCCATCGACCCGCTGCAGTGTGCTGGGTCTGGCAGCAAAGCAAGGTGCTGGGCAGAGGAGGCAGCTGCCCGTAGCTCCCTCCGCATCGCTTTGGCTGCTGCTGGCCAGGGCAGCGCATCAGAGGCTCAGCCTGGTCACCAAACTGAGCCGGAGCAGGCGGCAGCATGGCTCCCTATGGGGAAATAAAAAAGCCAGACCTCGCTCTGGCCGGGTTCCCCATGCTGCTCTGCCTGTGTGACATTTAAGCAGGCAGGTGACTGCAGGCAGGTGAACGAGGGCAGGTGTGCTCTGAAACACGGTACCTGCCGGGAGGGCTCTGGGCTGCCTGCCCGGCACAGCACCCGCCGGGAGCCTCCCGCTACCGCTGGCTGCCAGCTCTGGCACTGAACCTCCTTGCCTGCCTCAAATTAGCCCCAAACCAGGGTAGGATTAGGCAGTTTTAAGCTAAAAGGTGTGACAGTTCCCCCACAAGACCAGGCTGCCTTGACTACACGCAGCTCTGGTCCTGCTCCCTGGGATGCCGGAGGTGGCAGCAGGAAAAGCTGCCAGAGTTTTTCTGCAGAAAAATAAATGCAACTAGTCCACGTATTTGTCTGTCTGCTGGGGAGGAAGGCTGGCCATGCTGAGTGACCCTCTTTGGCAGAGGGCTGGGTAGAGGGATGCTCTGCTCCTGGGATGCCAAGGGGGAGATTAGCCACCTGCTGATCTCTTCTCCCCCACCTCAAAGGGCCCAAAGGATCCCTGGGGAGGGATTTTTGGATGCTTCTCCATTAGACAAAGGTCCAAGCCCCTCTGCTTCCTTCCCAGCATGGAGCATCTCTCACTTTCAGCCTATGTGCCTTCTAAGGCACGTCGGGGTCTCCATCCCCTCCAGGGAAACCCATCGGCATCCTTCCAAGCAGCAAGGGAGCTCTCTCCCATCAGCATAAAGCAGCCAGCTCTTCTCAGCCCTCAGACACAGAGCCATTACCCCAAGATCACAGACACCCAGCAAAAAGTCACTGGCCCAGCAGGGTCCCAGCACCCTCCTCTGCCCCCTGAGCTCCTATCCCACCGGCAGCATGCCTGCTTGCTTTCCTGCCTGGGCAGGAGTTAGCAGGTAGGACGGATTGCTCCAGGCATCTCTGCTGGGTCCATCTGCTTGTCCATCCCACTGCAAAGCAGGGTCCTGAGCTAAGCCGCGCTCCTGGCTCTGTGACCATCCTCTCCAGCCGATCCAGACCTACCCAAGGCCATGGGAATAGAAACATCCCCATCCCACATCCCCACCCCACCAAACCCTGGGGAGCAGCTGAGACCCCACGGATGATCCTGGTGGATGCTGAGGGTCCCCATTATCCACTGCTTAGCGGGGAGCCCCAGCCCCCGGCAGTGTTAGACCCTCCTTGGCAGGAAAGCGCTATGCGGCATGCGCAGGTCCTCGGCACAATTAGCCAACAAGTGGCTGTTTTGTGAGGGATTGTTGCTGATGTGTTTTAAGTGGCTTTCTGAGTGGAAAATGTTAGGCACTGGAGAGGCCAGCAGACAAAGAGGGGGATGCATTAGGTTTTATTGGTCTGCTTTGCACACATCTGACATCACTCCATGGAGCAAGTTCTACCCGGCTTTGGGGAAAATGAAAAATAAAGCAAGAAAAAGAGGCCGAGGGTACAGGGACGGGGGGAGCATGAACGATTCAAGCAGGCAAGTGGGGGCTTAATAGCAGGAGACACTGGAGCAAACTGTGTCAACCAGATGGGACCCGGGTGCTGCGGGAGGAGAGGGGAATTAGCCAACTCGTGCTTTGTTCCAGCAGAAAGCGCGGCCCTCTCCCCCCAGGAGCTGCCTACATGTGATATAATACAGCCCCTTTCAGCCACTAAGCTGGCCAAGGACAAAAGTCACCAATAAATAGCAAGAGGGCGAGGCTGAAAGCAAAAGGCAGAGTTGCCAAGAGCCCCCACTCTCTCCTTGGGCTGCCCATGCTGCTGCACATCTGCCCTGGCCATGGAGACCCGTGGGCACGGCGGTGGCAGGGCTGGGGCGATGCCGTGGGACGGGGCTGGGGGCAGGAAGGGTTTGGGAGCCATAGTGCCTTCAGCGAGGGCAATTGCATCCTGCTTGGCGTTTGAGGGTTGTCCGTGATTTCTCTGCCTTGATTCCCTTAGCCAAGCCATAAGAGCAAGAGCCCCCGGGCCTTGGTCGTCCCCCAGCGCGCACAGGAATGGGCTGGAGGCTGCTATCCTGGACATGTTTCCCGGCAGTCCACCGCTTGGGCTTATTAAGCCAACGTTCATCCTTTAACTTCACTTCCAGGCTTCTGTAAAAACACCCCAGCACCAAATAAACAGTTCAAAAATCCCTCACCCAGTCCCGAACACCGGGGAGCCAGAAGCAGACCCCCACCAAGCGTTCTCCCTGCAGCCGCTTGCCCACGGCTGTCGGCACCCCTCGGTTCCTCTGCCATTCATCCAGAGCCCGGGGAGCACCCTGCTCTGCCCCCACCCACTGCCACCCCCCTGCCCGTGACAGCCCCACACCTGCTGGGGCTCAAGGGTTGAAGCCACCCCAGCTCCTCGCATTTTGGATCCAAAGGCATCCTGGCCATCGTGCCCCAGTGCAGAGCTCAAGACCCACAAACTGGAAGGAGGAGACCCCAAACATCTCCGGTCTGAATGGGCATCCTTGGTTTGGGGTGTCCCTCCCCTCCCAGCCCCTGGCAGGGACCCAGCCCAGGCAAGCGCTAAACCAGCTACGGGGCTGTGCAAACAAGCGGGACCCCCATCCTCTCCACCCCCACCCACCCCTGGAGGGGCCTTCCTTGTTCTTGCAGAAATATTGATTCAGATAAACCAGGGAGACACATTAGGTGCCCCGGGGGGGTCAGAAGATCAGTGGCTCAGCTGGCCACCCGCCACCCTGTGCCCGTGGGGTCCAGCTACGTAGGACCGGGATGGGCAAGGGGAGCACCGAGGGCCTTGGGAAGCCCCTTATGCCACCGAGGGGGCTGGGGCCAAAGTGCTTTTGCCAAGGGGAGGTAAAACAAATCGATGAGGGGCGACCGTGACACGCTGACCCTGGCGCTGAGCTGCGGATTTAACGCCTGACAGTAAATCTGGGCGGGGGTCTCAGAGGCAGATGGCTGGAGGGGGGGAGGCAAGACGGGGCACTGGCTGGTGGGACGAGGGAAGGGCAAGAGCTCCCAAACTGAGCAGAGGCTGGCAGAGCCCCTGGGGAAGGGAGAGAAGGTGGGAAAGGGCAGCTCAGATGCTGACATGGGGATGGGTGATGCCTCTGCCATGACCAGGATGCCCCTTGTAGCTAAGCATCACTCTCAAGTGGTTCCTCCTGCTGCTTGCACATGCCCTGGTCCAGCCAGGACGGCTGCAGGGTGCCGGAGCAGAGACACCCCAAGGCTTTCTCCAAACACATTTCCATCCAGCCGATGGGAAGTATCTCCTCTGAACGGAGGTTTCGGTTTCCAGCCCTCAGTTCCTCGCTTCCACCTCCCATCTCTCACCCCCCGCTGAAGCCAGAGGAGAGGGCAGGAAGGCACCAACGGCCATGGATCCGGTTACCTGCGGCCAACAAAACCTACCTGTCCCTTTCTGGCTGCTCTCCCTGCCCCCTCTCTGGGGGCACAAACCAGAAGGACCCCCCTGGCCCTCCCTGAGCATCACTGGGTCGCTGCCTGCCACGATCGAGTGACCAGATGGACGGCGGGCTTGCACCGCAGCCTCCTCTGTGGGTCCCTTGTCCCCCCTCCCTGAGCCGGCTGAGCTTTGACGCTCTGTCCCCCCGGGGCAGCCTTTTGTCAGGGGCGCGCAGAAGGGCCCCTGTGTCCCTCTGATCCCCGCCGGCCCCACGGCAGCACGTCCCCGGCCAGAGCATAAAGCTGGCTTTCAGGGACCTGGCATTGGGAAACTCCCGGGGAAGAAGCAAGGGAGCTTCTTGTTAAATGGGGAGACAAAGCCACCTTGTTAAGGGGTTTACAAAGGCGACCATCTCCCCCTTGCCTGGGAAGCTTGCGACCGGCAACTCCCAACCTCATCGAGGGAATGACTTTTCCTCGGAAAGATAGAAACACTTAATAGCCATGCTGTGCTGCAGCCCTGTGACCCATGTGCGGGGCCCAGGGCACCTTCTCCGCTCCCATGAACTACTCAGAGCCACGTCTCTGAAGGAAAATGGGAACCAAACGCTCATCGCGGGGGATCCCGTGATTTTCTTGCAAGTACACTGTCGCTACCACTGTCCCTGCTGAGGGGATGCCATCCTCAGCACCATGGCCCAGAGACCAGTGCCTGCACAAAATTACGTGACGTTGGGTAGCACAAGAGGATATTCTGTCCCTCCTTTGGGACACACGGGCCAGGATCCCCTCCCACACACCCCACAGACAAGGATGTGATGGGGACAAGACCTCCCCACTTCCCTCCTGCAACATTTTGTCCCTTTTGCTTGCATGGACCCAGTGATGCCTTTCTCCACCCAATGAAACAAAGTTTAAGCAAAATCCCAGCAGCCCCAGAGATGCTCTGGCCCCTTGGGAATTTTCTTTTAACACCTATCTATTCTTATCATCTTTTGCAGAAAAAAATCCCTACCCCAAACAAGGACAGCGGGATCTTTGGCACGACCTTCATGGGATCTGATGGCGGCTCAGCCTCTGACGGGCACCCCCAAGCCCCCGGGACGCTCATTTTGCAGACCACGTCTGGGGACTCCACACACCGGGGCCACGTCTGAGCCCCCAGGATGCATTGCCCAAACCTACGCATTGTTCCGAGTTGTTCCTGGCAACGCTTGCACTAAAATCCACATGCATATTAAACGTTAAACCCAGTAATTACCTCTACCTCCAGAGGAATGGGAAAATTGATTTTGCCATAGTGATGCAGCAGGCTGCAGTAGCCAGCATTGGTTGGTCAGCTCATAAAAACCGGCCCACCTGGGCATGACAGCCAGCTGGGCAGGGGAAGGGGAGACCTGCTTCTGGTAGCAAGTCCTAGGGATGGGCAAAATAGGCCAAGCCCTGTGTGGTGAGCCCCACTGGGCAGTGATTTCGTTGCCATAAAAGCCAAATTAATAGCAAGGAGCTTTTGCCCCTGCTTTTCCCTGTGGCATGTGCTTGCCTCCCACCTACGCTTGCAGGTGGCACTCTGGAGTGTCCACATCCCTCCTGGCATCATCCCCACATCCTCCTCCTCCTCCTCTCCCTGGGGAAAAGCCAACCCTGAGTGAGCGAGGCTGGAGGACATGCCACCCTCTCTGCTTTGAGCCAGCAAATGTGAGCTGCTGTGGCCGCCTGCACTGCGTGGTGCCACCCTGGTTGCTTGTCCTTTGCTGGGAAGCCCCAGCCATGGCTCTGTACCCCGTGGGGCTGGGCTGGAGGCAACTTTCCCTCACTGGGACCAGCACTAAATTGGACTGCTGCAGCTTTAAAGAAGTGTGTCTGCTCCTTGGCTGGCTGCAGGGCTGGTGGCAGCCGGGAGAGCTGGAGGACACCTGCGGAGATCCTGTACAGCTGGGGAAGATTAGCCTTTTCCACTAGACAAGACCCATTACCATGTTCCAATATACCATCACTTCCGCTAGGAGAGCCTGCAGATGAGATATCGATTGCGATGACCCTGGACAAGCCCTTCCCTGGAGCCTGGCAGGGCGGCAGAGCAGCCCCACGGCACGGCCCTCGGTGCAAAGAGGAGATGCAGCTTCCCAAGGGCATCCCCAGGGACCCTCAGCCCCAGGGTGGCAAGGGGCTGCCTTGGAGCAGGCTGGAGCTTGTGACAGGTGATGCTGCGGAGGGATGCGCAGAAGAGCTTTGAAGCCCAGCAGTGACCCAGGTCCCTTCCCGGGGTCCCTCCATGCTCTTCCCAGCCGCAGCTCTGCCCTGGGGATGGGGAGCCCCCAGCCCACGCTCTCCGCCCTTACAGCCAGGTGGGTGTTGCAGAAACAAGCCTGCCATCTTAAAAGCTCAAAACATTATTCCCAAAATTCCTCTGCTGGGGAGTTACCAGGTGGTTCAGGAACTGCTCACGCCATACCACTCGCCCACTGCTCTTCCCTGCTGCTGTGATGTGAGGCTGGCAGCCCCAGCCCCTGAAATACCTCCCTGAGACACACCAGGGGTGGAAGGACGCTGGGAAACTGTAATGGGGGCAATGAAAAACCACCAAATCATGGGAACTGGAAAGGCTGATGGTAATTAAAGTAGGAAAGTAATTAAACATGGAGTTTTACTCGCAGCATCCTATCGCTGCAGCTGCTGGTAGCTGCACCAAGGGGAAAGGGTAGGCGCTTGCTAGGTCTCTACTATCCTGCAGTCCCACTATCTTCAAGATTTTTTTTTTCCCTCCTGCAAGACTCACACTGGGTTTGACTTGGCTTTTCAAATACACCGAGCTCTGCTTTACCACCACGCTGTGCTTTCAGCCCAGCTGGAAGCAGCAGCTGGAAGCCAACACATGCTGCTCCTCCAAGGCTGACCACAGCCACGTCCACCACCACCTCCAAGAGCAACCCTGTGCTACCTGAGGAGCTGGAGCTGCCGTGGTACTCAGTGTCCTCTCACCTCAGCCAAAAACCTCCTTGTGCATCCCAGCGGGTGCGGTGAGGCATGGGCAACCACGGCCCCCTCGGGTCCAGGCTCCGAAGTGCTGCAGCGTTGAGAGCTGGAGGAGATTTGAAGCCTTGGATTTAAATGGCTTTTTCCAGCTGATGATTTAAGCACCCTGGGGAGGGGTGACCCAGCCGGTCCGATGAGCCCTCCTGGAGCATGTCCAGCATTTCTCAAGAATTGGGACACAGGAAGCTTCTTGCTGTGACACTTATTTTTGGTGTCGTCGTCCCCCCCCCAAAAAAGAGAGTCATCAACTCCTCATTGCACCAAGTTCTTTCAAACTCCACTGTGCCGGTGGAGACTTCTGTCATGGCCAAGCCATGTAGCTGCCAAAGATGAGCCGTGGAGGTAACACTCACAGCTTACAGGGCTGCCTGTTGTCCTGCAGGCCAGCTCAGCACCCTTCCCCAGCATGGGGGAGGGCAGCAGCTCTGCTCCCATCTTGCTTTTTGGATAATCCCCCCCCCCCGGGAGATGGCTCCTGATGAGGTTTCAAGTTCTTTCTCCCATCTGGGAGGGGGCTGCTGTGGGAGGAACGGGGCTGGCTCGGTGCTGGGCACCCATGCGGGGGTGGGCTCAGCAGCACACTGCCGCTGACCACCACCATCGCTGTGGGGCTCCAGGACGCTGTTCAGGCAGGATCCCCATGTGAAGCTGCACTTTCAGCACGGACTTGCTGCTGAAAGCAATGGGATGTAGGGAACACGGCAGCCCCGCACAGCATCCCCCTCCCCACACCCCACGGGGGTCAGACAGGCTCTACCAGCCCAGAAAACCACTTCTCTCCCCTCGCCTGACAGCCCTCCGCTGCTTTCTCCTCCCAAGATGGTCGCTGCCAGTAATAGCAGGGAAAGTCACATCCAAGCTGGGAAAATAACATGTTATTTTCCCAGTTGTGATGTCAGAGCTTGTCATGCTTGCTGGCTCGGCAGCAGGGTGGGCAGGACATGCCTGGATGTCCCCAAATGGCCACCAGGCCTGGCTGTCCCCTTGAGGGCTGCAAAAATGTTCCCCTTGGTGGTGGCAGCTCTGCTTTTGCTCCCCAAATGGGTGGAAAAATGGCACAACCCTGCTGCCAGGATGGGGCTGTCCGGTGCCCAACGGCCATGCCGGGCACCACTAGATGCAGCATGGCGAGCGCATCGCTCCCAGTCCCAGAGAGCATCTCTGCTCCCGGCCTGGGGACACCCACCACGGGAACATCCCAAACACAGTCCTTCCCCATCCTTGGCAGTGCAGAGCAGCTGCGCAACCCAGGTGTTCGCACAGGTTAGAAAGCGTTTTCTTGCCTTCCTTCTGCTTCCACTGCAGTTATGGAGCAGGTCTCCCTTGCCGAGCTGTCCCTGCATCCTGGCCGAGCGCTGCAGCCTGAGCCCCGGGGAGGGAGGGACTCGCAACTCACCCAGGCACGATGGCAGAGAAACCCACTGCCCAGCCTGGAGCAAGCACTCCTCTTCTCCTCGCCTCCCACAACACCATCAGAGGATATTTCCTGTTTTTTTCCTTTTCAACAAGCCCCTTAAAACGCACTAAAACGAAGACAAAAGAGAAAGGATCAAATCCTCTTAACCCATCCCCACCACCCAGCTCGCCTCTCCGGACCAGCGCTGTGCGGAGTGATGTCCCCCGCTCCCCACCTTCACAGCAAGGTACCGACAAACCCCCCCACGTCCTTCAGAGCACTTAATCCATTACAAATTTCACAAAGCCTGGCTTGGGGAAGCGCTGGGCCAGAAGAGCAAACAAACAAGGCAGGAATAAAGCCCAGCTCTCAATGAGCAGACCCAACGCGTGGCTGGGTTTTTATTTCTTTCCCCACTTCTCCTCTGGCTGACCACCTTTTTTTAATGATTGCATTTCACTTGCCACCCATAACAAAGCCATCACCTCCGCCGTGACTCTGGGGAGACGAGTTACAATTACAAATTACCACCACAATTAGTGCTAGTTCTTAGAGAAATTAGAAAGGGGAGCAGGAGGCTCGTGTGTGCGATTGATTGCTATTCATCCTGCTTTACGGTGACCTTGCTCTGGAGACGATGATATTCCTTCAGCCTGGAAACCGGATAAAAAAAAAAATTAATTGTAAATTAACAGTAATAACACACATTTCCTTTCAATTAATTTAAGCAGAATGAGGGGGCGTGAAGAGCAGGCATTTGTTAAGGCCTGTACAGTTTAATTATTTTTTTTTTCCACGAGATAATGTAATTAATTTATCTTAGAGGGGTGGGGGGACATGGCAGATCAGGGAGAACAAAGCAGTTAACAGGCAATGGAAAAATTAAGAGCCCATTATGTAAATGCGGTGTGTTTTACAGCCCTGGGGTTGGGGGGGGAGTATGGTGGGGTCTGAGAAATAAGTAAAATACGAGACCGGCTGTGCTGGCGAAGGCTGTAATTAGGCAGGGCTGGTTTGGGGGGGGGGCTGGCTGCACCCCGGCAGTGCGTGGGGGCTTGAGGGGAGGCCTCGGTGCACCCCCAGAGCCTGAGCTGGGAAGGGGGTGCTGGGGGCTTTCCCCCCTCCTCAGGGAGGGTCCCACCTCGACCCCACAGACCTCAGCGAGTTAATGTTGATGAAGCCGGTGGCGTCGGCGGGCTCGTAGTCCCCTTGCACGTTCATGCTGCAGAGAGAAAGGCACCGTCACTGGGATGGGAGGTCCCTGGGGGGGGCTTGGGGTTGCCTTTTGGGATGGGAGAGGACACAGGTGACCCCAGAGCCGGCTGCTCCCCCAGGCCGGGGCCCGCTGCTGCACCCCTCATCCGTTGCTGGTGGGTGCGGGGGGCTCGGGGCAGGGTCCCCGCCAGCCCCGGGGAAGAGGCACGTGGCCTTGGGAGCAGCGGAGCCACAGGGCCACCCCGCTGGTCATCCCCAGGGTCTGCTGGAGACACAGCCCCAAATTTCCCACCGCGGTCCCTCGTGTGCCTCATCACCCTTCCTCCCTGTGCTCTTGCATCAAGCAGGGATACTCGCCCTGTTCCGGAGGTGTCCCCGAGGTATGGATGTCCCATGCCAGGCAGGGACATTGCCCTGGGCAGGGCAGCAGTGCTGGAGGACACCCCCGGCACCGATGGGCTTTATGGCTACGGTGGCCGGTGCCTCGGCACAACAGCAAGAGCATCCCCCCTTCCCAAAGGCAGCAGCCACCCACCGAATTCCAACTCCAATGGTTTCCTACATCCCCAAAACACACGGCTCATTTCCCAGAAACCACAAACCTTAAAGGAGGAACGGGGGGGGAAATAAAGAAGGAAAAAAAAAAAAGAAAGAGTTTACAATGATTTTACCTCCCCTGACGGGCTACAGAAAAACCTCTGTGCTTTTATTTTTGCTCATTCGAGTGGTTCTGACCTGCTCTATAATTACGTTACTTTCTACCTACTGTGCAGAGGCATTTCCACACAGCTCTGCCTCTCACAGCTTTCTCTTGGGTTCCTGTGACGCCGTCACTCAAAGGCTTTCAAACCAGCGATGTAGAAATCAAAAAGAAAAGGAAAATGGTTGGAGACGCAGGGAGAATAAGTGCCCCTGCTTTTCTCTCCCTCTCTCTTTTTCCTCCGTCCCACCCCCCTCCATCCTCCTTTTTTTTCTTCCCTCTTTTTTTTTTTATACTTTATTCATTTAATCTCTCCAAGTGAGAGCGCGAAGCATAATGAAGGGTTGGGACGGATTATTAGGAGCTGTTGATTTTGAGGGGGAGGGAAGGGGGGAAAAAAAGCCAGAGAAGAGAAAGAGAGAAGATAATTTGACATTTACTCCGACTGATCTAAACTCATTCGGGTGTATTTATGGCTTATAAAGTGTTTAGAGAGATTGAAAGGGGTTGAGGGAGGGCTGGGGAGGGAAGCGAGCGAGCGAGAGGGAAAACAACGTGAAGAAAAGGGAAAAGCCAGAGGGAAAAAAAATTAATATTGACTTGAAAACACAGCTCGTGCTTTAGCCAGGTGCTTGGCTGGGAGGATGGCATCACTGGTGTCACTGGGGATGGGATGGAGTAGGATGGGATAGGATGGGATGGGACAGAGTGGGGTGCGACGGGATGGGATGGGATGGGATGATCGCTACCACCACCCCTGGCCCCCCCAAACCCCACTCACCTGACCAGCTCCTCGTTGTACAGCGACCGCGGGGACTCCCTGCCCAGGATGTAGACCTGGCCCTTGAAGACGGAGAGGCGCACGGTGCCCACCACCGCCTCCTGCGAGCGCCCGATGCACTGCCGGAGGAACTCGCACTCGGGGCTGTGCCAGAAGCCTGCAGGCAGAAAGCAGGGTCAGCGGGGGCATGGGGGAGGCTGGGGTGCCCCAGGGTGCCCGTGCAGGGTGGTCCCCCAGGCTAAGTCCTGCAAAGCAGACCCTGGGTAATTTTCAAGGGAAGGCATGCAGTCATGGGACTGGGAGAGGGAAATGAGGTGCTGGGACACCCAGGTTCAGCCCTGAGGGATAGAAACCTCACGCGTGTCCCTTCCGCTTCCCCTTGGTGGCCCTCGGGTTCCCACCCGGGAGAGGAGGCTGGAGCCGGCTGGTGGAGGAGAGGCAGTGGGGCCATTCTCCTGCCAGCTCTGCTGGGCAGGGGTGATCATGGAAATTAAAAGCTTCGTTAAGTAAGTATGAAACTGCCACTCGAAAACCACCATCTTGGGAGGGTCAGGTGGAGACAGACAGATGGACACAGAACTGTAGGGGGGAGATCAGCTCACAGTCCCCTGCGAAAAGGAGGAGCTGTTCTCCCCTGGGATGGACAGGGCAGGGATCGGCCCCAAAGGACCAACCTTGGGGGGGACACAGCCCCCACAGTAACGCTTTGTCCCTGGACAGCCCTGGGAGAGGAAACCCCCCCAGCAATGGAAGTCCCAGCGGGGTGGCCTCCCCGGCCCGCTCCCAGGCCCCATCCCAGTGGGATGCAGAGCAGAGCGCTCCCCCGGGTAACGCAGGCAGGGCTGACCCCGGGGCTGTATCGGGCTGTATGTCGGGGCACAGATACCTCGGCAGCCCTGGGTGGGCTCACCTCCCTGGCCTTTCCTAGGACAGCGGGGCTCCGCTTTCCCCCACCACCATTTGCCATTTGACTTGTTCCCCCCACCTCCCTGGAGCGAGGGGCTGGCAGGATGTGGGGCACCGGTGCTGGCACCCACAGAAAGCTCCATCTAACAACAACCACAGCAACTGCCTCTCCCTCTTGCCCCAGCTCTGGCCAGCACGGCAGCCCCCCAGCCCCCAAGCGCCCCGCAGCTGGGCTGAAGGCCAGGCTGGGTGTTGGCGTGACGTGCGGTCACACCATGGCCCCCCAAAATGCATCCTACGGGAGCGGCCATCGGCATTGCTGTCCACTGAGGCCACTGCGGGCGCACAGAGGGGCTGTGGCCCTGGCTGCCGCTCCTGTGCCCCCTCCTGTCCCTAAGCAGGGTAATTAGCCGGAGAGCCCTGGGAGACCTGGAATAAAGCCTGGGAGATGGAGAAGGAGATAGAGGCAGAGAGAGAAAGAGCCCATTCACCACCCTCTGGTCATCCCCAGGTTTTATCTCTCCCATCGCCCTCCCGCTCCGCTCACACACCGGTGCCCTCTCACCTTTCTCTCCCCAGCTGGGCTCTGGGGCCAAAGCCATTAAAGAAACAAACAATTTCTTTTGTTGCTTGGCTTCCCCGTCCCTGAGCGGGGCCATATCCTGCAGCCTTGTCCCCAGGATCTACATAGCCCACCAAAACCACCTCCCTGATCCAGACCCCCCCGCAGCCATCCCACCACGGCATGGCTGGGGGGTTCGGGGACTGGTTTCCAGCAATCGGCACTGTGCTGCAGGCAGGGACCTTGGCTCCAGGCAAATACACCCTCTTTTTGGTAACTGCCCTCCAGGGTACAACTCTTCAAACATCAGGACTGACATAGGGCTGTTGCATCCCCGTAAAAATAAACCCAAGACACATTAAAATAATAGCCAGCTACTTAAATCCTGACTCTGACAGGTCCAGGTGCAAGGAAGCATTCCCCTCCTCCTTGCTCCCCACTGCAGACACATTCCCCACTGGAACTGAGCCCCCTTAATGACCTTCCCGCCTTGTGACCGTCATGCTGCCCTAATCTCGACATGGCATTTCCGCACCTGGCCGTACCTGCCGGGACCGGGAACTGGCTTCAAAGCCACCCCTCCACAATGGGATCAATGGGGATGGGGAGAAGATAAACACTAATTCTCCTAAAATCAGGGACTAGTGGTAATAATGAGGTGTTAAAGAAAGGTGAGCTTGAAAGCCTGGCCTCTGGCATGGGGACCCACGGGTGCTGTTTCCACCCCCCTTGGGGTTGTTCCTTAGATTTCGGCTCGGCTGCCAGGGAAGTCTAGGGCCATGCTGAAAATCCCTGGGGATTCAGCATCAGGAGCCAGGGAAACAGCAGCCATCACCTGGCAGAGGTGGGGAGGGGAGAAGCGATTCCCCAAGTGGCTCTTTAATCTGGTGGCTTGACAAAACACGAGTGGTTAGAAACAAACAGGTTTATGCTTAAAAAAATAAAATAAATAAAAAGTCAAAATAAAGACAGTCCAGGACAAAGTCTAATAAAAATAGCCAGACACAGGAGTGGCATCAAAGAGTGAATTAAGGCAGGGGCTGTGATTCAAGGGGAAGGTAACCGAGACTTCTGCAGCCCTAGAAGCCCTTACTCTGCCAGGGTCCTAAAATATGGTTTAAGCAGCAAAGAGGCTCAGGCTTTAAAAGCCAGTTGCTGAGGAAGATGCAGGAGGGATCGCCTTGGAGGGGAAGGTGCTGAGGATGAGCACAGGCATCAGAAACTGCAGGGGAGAAGACAGCCTGACCCAGTCCTGCTGGATCTGCTGCTGCCCAAAGCCCGAGCTCCCGGAGTCAGGTTATTTCCAGGGGAAGATTATTTCTGGGAATCATCCCAGCCCTTGTGGTTAGAGATAAGGAAATCAGGCAGGAAATCTCCCCAGTGTGGGGTCTCCAGGGACGTCAGCTCTGAACCGGGCAGGGGACAGAGGAGGAGCCGGGGCAGGGGACACACGGCTGTGCCTGGAGCCGTGCAGCAGGCACCCAGGTGTGGGCACTGGGGTTTTGAGTCCACCTATGGCATTTTGGGCTAATCCTGCTTCCTTCAACATAGCACCAGCGACCGAGTCAGGCTTGATCCAAGGACCAGACCCTGGAGCAGTGCTGATGTCCCTTCCCGAGGGTGCCATTCCCGACCCTCCCCAGGGGCAGAAGCCTCATGGCCCATAGCGGGCTGTTCCCTGCCGCACTCACCCCAGCAGCGTGGGGTGACTGAGCTGAGACCCCTCAAACTCAGCTCACACGGGCGGCTGAGCAGACCCGAGCTGGAGCCACTGGGTACAATCACAGGAGGAAGGACAAAGGGCTTCATTTCTGTCCCTAACTGTCCCTAACTGCGGGTGCGAGCCAGCATCCCCTTGTCTTTCATGGCTCCCAGCCCAATTCTGGCAGTGCTCTCCTCGCCCAGGCCTGGCTGTGCTGGGAGCAGCTGGAAGCCCCTCCTGCAGCCCCCGGCAAAGCCACAACTCGCAGTGCCCCTGTGTGGGCTGCACACCGCATAGCACAGCCGGGACCCTCCTGTCCCCTTCTGCAGCCCCCCCCCCGGACCCCAGCAGCCAGGCCCACACTGCCCTGAGAGCCCC
>JANZLQ010000055.1:14597307-14613020 GCA_026212715.1 Elanus axillaris | reverse complement strand
GGGGGGGCGGTTGGGAGGGGGTGTCCCTCCGAGCGGGGTCTCCCCCCCCAGCCCGGGCTGGGCTCGCTCCTGCTGCCAGGATGGATGGTGGCACGGGGATGCCCACGGCTGTTGGAGGTGGGAGACGCTGCCCCACGGCCCCTCGCTGGGTGACGGCTCTGGGGCTGGGCCCTGCCGTGCATCCCCAGGGATGGAACGGGGTCTCCTCGTCTTCTTCGTGCCACACTCATAGCACCGCTGGCCAAATCCTGCTGGAGCATCTCCCCGGCTGTGACACTGGCCAGGGCCACCTGCGTGCCACCCTGCAGGAGAGGGACCCTGTGCCCACTGCACCTCAGTGGCTGGGGCTCGGACCCCTCTCCGCTCTCAGGGGGGTCCCAGCAAGTTCCCCCCCGCCCCGAGACGTACCCAGACCCTCTCTGCACACCTCGAAGAACCCCAACATGCTGCAAGCACCATCCCGAGCCCTAATGCCACAAGTTGGGGCTCACCCCACCTGCTCCCACCCCAGGGATGCTCCTGGCGGGCCCCACTCCTGGCTGGGGAGTGGGCTTTGGTTTTGGGGGGCAGAGGCGTGAGGAGCTGGCTGCGAGGAGGTGCTTACCCCGCTCAAACTCGATCTCCAGCACGTCTGGGGTGTCAGGAGAAGTGGCCGGATCGCGGGTCTTCGTGTAGAGCCCAGGAGGGGCCTGATTCTGCCAGGGGAAGTAGAAGAAGAGAAGAGGGAGAGTCAGTGGCATTGGCATGGCCAACACTGCTGGCAGCCCCGACCCTGGCGCGCATCCCCCATCCCCAAAGCGCATCCCCCATCCCGAAAGCGTGGGGCCGGCGTGGCACAGCACTGGTGCTTACCGGGGCCCCGGGAACAAAGGGGTTGGAGGAATCAGGCAATTTTTCCCCTCAACTTGATCTCATCTTTTCCTCCGACGCCCCCACAGCTGGAGGCGGGATGGCTGCGGAGAAGCAAGTCAGGCAGGGAAAAGCGGGACGATGGCAGCAAGCGGCAGGGCGGGCGCCCACACGTCCCTGCGCCGTGGCCGGGCTTATTCGGCGCTGACCGAAAAAACTAATGAGGAGGCCTGACCCCAGCAGGTGCTCCAGGCGCACCGGCTCTTTCATGGTGTCCCTGGGGTTAATACACACAGGGGAAAATAGAGGAACAAAGCAAAAACCCATTTCAGAGCACATCAACCTTTATGTATATTTTTTTTCCTAGATTTATAGGAAAGAGGCATCTTATCTCCATCAGAGCCAGGCCACCAGAGGCTCAGGCGCGGACGACGAATTGCCGCAATTGAAGCACGTGCCAGAAGAGTGTATGTGGGGGACTATAATAAAAAAAAAGCTTTCCATCCCAGAGAACAAATGCTTTGCAATTTTGCGTGCCCCCTCGGCACTCACGCACAACACAACTGCACATGCTGACCCCAAACCACTTTCCGCCCGGTGTTTCCAAAGTCCTGTCTCTAAAGGGATCCTCCACTCAGCCGCAGCTCTGGGAGACACAGAGGAGGGAAACTGAGGCACGGAGCACCAAGAGTACGTGCAACGTGGTGGAAAGGCAGACAGAGCTGAGGACACGAACCACTGAGTTGGGCTGGGCCAAAGCCGTCCTTGGCCACATCTGAGGGAACATTGCAAAGGAGCCTCCGGCTGAGGAGTCCCAGCGACCTAAAACCCTTGTGCAAGCTGCTTGGGTAGAGTTTCTCCAAACTGAGCAGTTCCTGCAAATGTTTTAAGGGATAGTAAACTGGCATTTCCCCACAAAACCTGGCTGGTGAAAGCTGGAGCTCTGGGCATCCCTGAGCAGCGGGGTCCTGCCTGCGCCAGGGGCCCTGCCCTGGCCCCCGCTCCCCCTGTTTCTCCTCTCCTTTTTAAAGCACAACTCTTCCCCTGCTCACTTTTCCTCCCTTCTCCTCTTTTCCAGCAAGGAAAAAAAGGACAAGGTAGAAAGCAAGCTAGGAAAAAAAAAAAAAGCAAAAGTGATGGCTTTAAAAAAATTTCAAGCTTTTTAAGGGAAAATTAATTTCTCTTCAGAAGAAGTTTTTCATCTAAAATTTGTAAAGATGGGCAATAAGCCTTTTAGTGAAAACTTCCTTTTTTTTTTTTTTTGGTCCAATAAAGAGCAAAGCCCAATCACTGCCAGCACCCATGAGCAGCCCACCCGGCTGCGAGCACCCCTGCCGCCCCATCCACATCGGGGAGACCCCCCTCGCCTCACCCCAAATCCTGGGGCACACATCCCAGCAGCAACCGCAACTGAATCCCGGGAATACAGACATAACTACCCCAGCACACGCTCCAGCAAAACCACCCTCAGGTTCCCATTTTATCTCATTTTTGCCCCTTTCCCTTGTTTTAAACAAGAGGCACTCGCAGGCGCGCCTCCCCCGCGTGCGCACACGCACAAATTACACGGGCTGCGGATTTCAATTTTACATCGTCTGGCCTTTCCTAGCCCTGATCACACTTATTAACTAGACAAACCCATGAGAGATGATGAAAAACTTTGAGTTCAAAAGGAAAGATGGGGGGGCGGGAGGGGAAAAAATACCGGAAAGTATTAAAAACTCTTTACTAAACATTGGAAGTCAAAGTCAGGTAGTTTCCAATTTTCCAAGCCAACTATGAAAACCCCTATTAAATAAAATAACTAAATAGAAATAAAAGTGACATTTGGCTTGCATTCCATCATTACGGTACAAGTCTGTCCTCTTTTTATTCTCTCTCCTAAAAGCACAGTTCAAATGACAAATAGTTTGTTGCAGTGTATCAATGCCTTCTATTTATCCCTCCCCGCAGGGGGGCTAGTCCTGCAATGTCATCTTTAAAGGGGAGAGAGGAAAAAAAAAAAGGGAAAAGAAAAAAAAAGGGGAAAAAAAAGGAAGAGTGTGTGGAAAGGGAGAGAGGGAGGGGGGAAGAAAGAAGCAAGAAAAACGGGGCAAGAAGAGAAGAAATTGGAAGCAAATGGTCCATGAAGTAAACCATGATGCAGAGCTATCGATGCCGCAAATGGTTTATTCATCCGGCTGATATTGTTGTGCCCGGGACTGAATGAACTCTTTCAGAGTGCCATATGAAGTTAAAGCAAGTAAATTTCTATCTTTCTCCGCATTAGCTGCCTCATTGCCCTTCAATCGGGCCTCACAGAGGCAGAAAATAGCTCAACCATCTGCTTTCAAATCCCTGCGTTTGGCAGGTCCCGGGGGTTTGGGGAGGGGAGCCCGCCGTGCCTGGCACCCCGGATCCTGCTGCAGCCACCCCAGTGCCTGGCACCGCTTCCCAGGCCTGGGAAGGGGACAGTGGTGACACCGCACTCCGGGAACCCACCTCCCAGTGCTGGTGGAGGAAGAGGTGCCCGAGCGGAGGATGCTCAGGGATGGGGTCAGGGCACTGGTCAGCCCCATTTTCTGAGCTGGCTGTGGGAAGGAGGCGGGTTTGGTGGAGCCTCAGGACTGGGGGTCTTCCCCAAGAGGAGAGGTGCTGGGTGCGGAGGGGTGGGTCGGGATGGGTGCGCTGGGAAGGGCACAGGTCAGTCCCTTGCTAGTTCCAGCTAGAGGCATGAAAACCCATCCCTGGGCCAACCCCTCTCCTGGCAGAGGAGACCCCCCTTGAGGGCTCGGCTTTGCAAAGCCTGACCTGCAGATGCCCCTCCGGAGGGCACCAAAGTGGGAGCGGGACCCCCTTTCTACCTTCCTCTTCCTCACGCCCACGCCGGAGGCACGCGCCAGCCCAGCCGCGGTGAGCCGGCTGCGGGTGCTGAGCTCCAGCCGGCTCTTCTCCCTCTCCGCCTGCCTCCCCCTCCTCTCCCCGGATTGTCTAATTAGCCCTGATGGATAGTTTAAGTAGCCGCCGAGCATGGTGACCCGCTGGAGCATGAACAGTGCAGGCAGGGGCCAGCAGGCAGCCGGACCACGAGCACTATTCGGAGGCAGCCAGGGCCAGACCCACGCCTCCCAGAGCGATGTGCCACGCTCGCCGGCAGCACCCGGCCGCAGCACCCACCGCCACCGGGCTCTCGGCCCCGTCGGCAGCCAGAGCTGCCCAGGAGCTGGTGGTCCCATGGGTGCCCCTGGGGTGTCCGAGCACCGCTCCATGCATGCGGAGGTTTTACCTTGCTTCCCCCTGGATAGTGGGGATGGCAAAGCAAGGAGGGCTGGGTGAGCTGCAGGCATGGGCAGGGGACCTGAGCTGCAGGGACCAGCCCGGACCCCCGTCACCCACCACCAGCCCCCGCTCTCCCACCAGCGCCTCATCTGCCTAATTGCTCCTTTATTGCCGCCCCATGACATTGTCCCCTCCAGTGTCACCCTGAAATGGTCCCTTCCCCTATTTACACCATCAGCAATTAACGTGCCGGGAGAGGCGGAGGGGCTGGGGCGGGTGGCAGGGCCTCCCCACCACACACGGCCTGCCGTGAAATTTCCAATTAGGTTGCAAATACACGAGACGCCCTCAGCCCTGTGGCTGCCATGCCGGCCGTGTTGCCGTGATCGATTACCTTGGGGTTCTCCAGGATCCCGGCTTCGTAGCTGCAGCAGGCAGGGAAGGAGAGAGAAATCACTGCAGCACCTGCAACCTGCAACCCCAAAACCCACCAGGAAGACCGCCCCCACTCCAACCACCCCATGAAGATGGCCGTAAATAAGTGTTATGGATCTCCAGGGACTTTTAGAAGCAACCCTGCAAGGAGTGCCAGGCTTGGGAGAGCCCAGGAGGTGGATGCTGCCACATGGGACATGGACAACTGGGCAGAAAGGGAGGCTGGAGGTTTTGGGGTCACCCTTGGTCACCACGTGGTAGAGCAGCCTGGGACTCTGGACATGCAAAGGGCTGTCCTGGCCACACAGGTTGTGGGGATCGAAGCCCCAGGCTCTGCTTCCTCACCCCACAGAAGTTCCCCGCCCGCCTGGCCTCTCACCTGATGTGCATGAGGTTTTCATCCATGCTCCAGGGCGTCTGGGGCGTCACGGGCACCGGGATCCCGTGTTTCTGCCAAGAGAAGGGGAGTGGGCGTGAGCCAGCCTGTGGGGAGATCCAGCTCCCACCATCACCCGCTCCTGCTGGGAACAGCCCCTAAAGCACAAAGGCACAACCGATGGCCACCAGCAAGGCAGCACGGAGCAAGGTGGACATCTGTGTCCCTCACCATGGGCAACGTCAGCTCCCACCATGAGGGTCACCACGATGGGGACATCAGGGACACAGTGCAGCTGGGAGGAGAACGGCCGCCCTGGCCCTGCCACAAGCCGAGACAGAGCACCCAGAGCACCCCACGAACCCAAGCAATGGAGACGTCAGCACGGACATTGTGTGCTTTTTCTAGCACCATGACAGTGCATTCCCCCAGCTTAGCTCCTCACCAAGGGGAGGTGACATGGGGACAGAAGTCCCCAAAACCACAGGATGCTCTCCACCCTAACCTCTGCCACGAGGGGACAGCACACGCGTCCCCACAGCCTCGTGCAAACACATGGTGGTGCGGACACACAGCACACGGGCGGCAGGCGTTCTCCCAAGCCCAGGCACCCCAAGTGCACCGTGCCCGGGGACGCCTGGCCCCGCACCGGCTGCCTCCCCAGCGCAGCACACAGCGCCGGGCCCAGCTCCCTAACAAGGTCACCGGCACGCTCAATTATCCGCTGACATTTCAATGGGGGAAATTGCCTGTGAAGACGAGGTGAATACGCAGGGGAATTAGCAGGAGAGGCGACGGCGGCGAGCTAACAACCGGAGCTGGCGGGGACGTCGCCCACCCTGCTGGCATGCCGAGCTGCAAAGTCCCGGCTGTGGGATGGAGGCGGTGGTGGCAGCTCTGGGTTTCCACTGTGCCTCCGTGTGTCTGTACAGCTCGTACATTGCCGGGCAGCTCTGGCATTTCAGAGTCACCAGAGCAGGGATGTCAGCCAAGGGCTCGGCTAGGAACAGAGGAGCAGGGGCTGAGCAGAAGCTCCTTGTTTTCTGGGAAGAAGGGAAGAAAACGCTTGTGGTTGTTAAATCATGGTCATCAGCCCAGCATCTGAGATGGAAACAAGGTTCTGAGATACTTCCTAAGGCTGCAGAGGGACTAAATCAGCTCCACTCCTGGGGTGACATTGCCCTAGGCTCATGGGTGTTCATTTGCTGGACCCACACCGTCCTCCCAGTGCGGGACCCTCCGGGAACCCCGTCCCAGGCTTTGGAAGTGGGTGCTGGACAGCCCTTGCTGTCTCTCCTGCCTGCAGACCCTGCCCATGGGGGAGAGCAGGCAGAGCACATCAACACTTCACGTGGGCTTCAAAACACAAGTTTGGGCTTGCTAGGAGAGCAAAACGCTGCCTGCTGGGTGCAAGTGCCAGGGATCACCTGGCTTCTCCAGGAAAGAATGAGAAGATGCCTCTCCCTGTCCCAACCCTTGGACAGCATCTGAGCCACAGGTGCCTTCCAACCCCCCAAAGCTGCCCCAAATAATGCTAAGGGAGACCGAGGGCTGGGGAACAGACCTCAACCCCGCCTGGGGTCAGACCATGCTCCCATCGGCACCTGCTCCCTCGTCCTCATCCCAGCACCCTCATGGATGTTGGCAGAGGACATCTCACCTTAGTTAATTAAAGCCAAGCAATTAATGCTGAGGGCTGTTTACCCTGAGGGGCCGCACTCAGCCACACAGGGCTGGGGGACGCTATCCCCTCTGATGGGCTCTCCCTATACCATTGCTCACACCTATCTCACCTGGGATGTGTAAAAGCATCTTTCAGACCCAAATACCCACCAATCGTGAGCCCGGGCCCCAGGTGACTCACATTCCCAGGCAGCCTCCTGCCCTCTGCCTCTTCCTGGCAGCTGAGGAAGCCTGTGCTTCCCAGCCTGTCCTTGCTCCACAGCAATTTTCCATTTTATCACTTCAGAGAGGATCCTCCAAGTCCAGATCCGTGTACCAACGTCCACTGAGCCCAGGCTGCACAGCTCCAATGAGCTCCATTCCACCCGGCTCTGCCCATGGCAATGGCTCATCCTGGAGCAGCATCCAGGAGAGCTTCCCCTTTCTCATTAAGGCATTTCAGCCTCGGCTGTTTGTGGGGGTGAAGTGGCTGCCAAAGCAGCTTGCTGCCAGAGCAAGGTTGGCTCCAGCCCCCAGGCAGCAAATTGATGGCAAGAGCTGTGCTGCGGTGGCATGGATCCCCGCTTTCCTGACAGCAACCGATCCCCAAACATCTTCGCATCATAACCCCCCAAGCACCGAAGCGAGTGCATCCAGGTGCTGAAATGACCTGGCCACACATCTCCCTCTCCTGAGTGCGAAAAAGAAGGGACACCCCCCACCACCACTTTTTTTTTTTTAATACTGAACATAACCAGAGACCGAGAGGCACAACAAACCCTCAACCCCAACCTTTTCTCTTTGAATGGGGCCTCAATCCATTTCATTTCCCTTTTTCCCCCTTTCCAAACAAAAAAACCCAACCCCAAACAAAACCCCCAAACCCAAAACACATGTTCCATTTTCCATATAATAAAACCGCAGCGGTCTTAATAACTCCCCTATTTGACAATTTGTTTGGCAACATATGGAAAGCTCTCGTAAACTTGCCCCTTCATAATACAACGGCAGATGGCAAACACAATCCTCAACACGCTGCTCTCGGCAGCCCTAATGGGCTCAGAGGGCTCCTCGTCCCACGCCACATCCCTCCGGCTCCGCACCTCGCCTTCCAGAGATTACCCAGGCAGCCTCGACGGCAGCTATTTAAAAACTGAAGCAATTTTCTGGTTTATGCACAGAGCTGCCTTTTCCCTTTTGATTGATTGAACCAAGTTGTCAAGCATTTCCATGAAGTCGCTAAAAAAGAAAGGTACCCTGGTGGGCACGTAAAAACCTGATGCAAAACTTCTAATATGTTTTATTGCAACTTGTACTTCAAAAAGGAAGGGACAACAAAGGCACACGTATTTGCTTTGTCTGTTACGCAAGTCAGGGAGCTGGGACCCGTTTCCTTGGAAAGCGGGTTACCATTAATAGCCACGTAATTATGGGGCTTTTAGAAAGGAAGGAGAAAAAAAAAATAGAGGGGGAAATCAAACCCCAACCAGAAGGCTCCAGCGTGGTGCTGCAGGGCTGTTGTGCAGGGCTTGCTGCTGTCACCCGCCAAGCCGTGGGGAGCATCCCACAGCCACCCCGAGCATCCCACAGCCACCCCACGCCAGCTCCTACCTTGGCATAGTTCATCAGTTCACGGCGCCCGGGGAAGCGCTGGTAAAACTCGGGAAGCCTCCACGGTGCGATGACCTGGTGGGAGGGCAGGAGCATGAGACGAGAAGCCCCCAGCCCCCTTGCAGCCCCTGGGCACCCTTTGCCCGTCAGCAACCCCTGGGCTCCCCGCAGGCGAGGGCTCCTGGCAGCCCTGGGGAGCCGGGACCCATGGGGTGTTGGTCCCCCAGCCGAAATTTAATCTCCCTGCGCAAGGGTGGAGTAACCCAAACCCCTGACCCTAACAAGGCACTGGATGCAAGGGGGAAACAGGCAGCATCGATTATCCAGCAGCTGCTTTAGTACTGTTTCCTCCGTGGCCTCGTGGTGTTTGGGGTAAAAATAGGTCAATTAAGGATCATTACAGCCCCCTCAAATGCCAAAACGTCGCTTTGTGCAGCTGGCAGCTTGTTAAAGCGAGGCACGGCCACTCGCATCGGTGTTAAAACAAAATTCCCTACCAGCTGGGGAGGGGGCAAGAAGCCCGGTGGTGGGACCCCAGGGGACAGTTTTGGGTGCCTTACCTTGATCTTAGGACACAGAGCGTAGCAGGTGAGCTCAAACCGAACCTGGTCATTGCCCTGAAACACAAACGGGAGATGCTGAAGGGTCACGCCACATTGGGGCAGGCTGGGAGGTGGGTGCCCCCCACCCCGATCGCACTGATGGGGGAATGGGGCCTCGTGCCTGGACCAGCTTGCCCAGGGCCATACAGCATCCTCGGGAGAGGAAAGGGGCTTGGCAGGGCTGCAGGAGGAAACTGCAAAATCAGTGAGAACTGTTAAAAAGAAAGAAAAAAAAAAAGGAAAAAAAAAAGGGAAGGAGCATTAAAAGTACAGATGACAAACTAGTAGTTCCCAGCTGCGCTGCAGCCCCATGGCTTCGTCCAGGGAGCTGGGAGGCTCAGGGGCTGCTGGGTGCTGGGAGAGCACGTGTGTGGTGGTGCACACGTGTGTGACAGCACACGTGTACGGCCTCTGAGACGCTGCTCGGCTACAGCATCAGCTCCCCTTGCAATGCTGGAGATCTCAGGGACAGCAGACAAGGACCCATCGTTTCCCTGCTCCCGACTGCTCTCCCTGTGCAGGGACAGGACCAAAATCCCCTCAGCAGAGAGATAGTGGGGACATGTCTCGAGGTCTCAGCTCCAGCCAACACAGGCCAGCCACTTGCCCTTATATATCCACTGGGAAAAGTATCCCAGCCCGTGGCTCAGGAGACCCTGGGCTGAGCAGGGACATCTGGCTGATGCTACCCAGACTTCATAGACCAAGGTGCTCTGTACAGGAGGGGGTTCACACCTATTCTCCCAGTAAAGCCACTGGGATAGGAGTGCTGGCAATTTTCACTGGAAAAGCAAGGCCTGAGGCTGAGGACTCGTCTATCTCCTCCATTCCCCCAGCATGGAGGGTGGCGGGAGACGGTAGTGGGTGCCAGGACCTGGACTGGCTCTGTCCTGTGGGGTCACTCCTTGTCCCGCTCCATAGCTAGTTTGAACCCAAACCTGCCTTTTCTGGTGCTCCTGATAGCTGGGTGTTCAAAACCCCGATGCAGCCCCTGGCTCCAGGGCCCCAGAGTCACCCAAGAGCTGTGCTCTCCCCTGGGCTGACACGCCTAAAAACTGAACCAGCAGAAACCCAGGTTTGGGTATTTTTTCCCCCACAGGCATCAGAGGACACATGGTGGGAGAGGGCAAGGTGAGTGGGGGGAGGGAAGACCATGGTGACCAGGAGGATGCAGCAGCTCGTAATTAAATAGCGCTGAACCTCCCTTTATCTTAATTAGCCCATGCTGACGAGGTCCCGCTAATGAGGCCAGGTAGTCAGGAAAGGGCGAGGAGTGAGCCTCGGAGTTATTAGCACTTCCAAGGGAATAGTGCTCACCAAAGCCTATTTTCCACCAGCACCAAGGGGCGTAAAGACCCCCCCCACGCCCCCACCCCCCATCTTGGCCCCAGCCTGGAGGATACATTTACGGCTGGGCTGGGAAATCCCCCAGGACTATTACACGAAGGCAAGTACATCCACCAAAGCACTCATTTCCCTTACAGGCCCAAAACAAGTCCATCTGCTCCGGCAGCGGGGACACCGCAGATGGTCCGCATTTAAGACACCGTGGCCTCAGCCGGGGACGGGGTGCAGCCGGGTCGAGTTACCCGCAGTCGGTCCCAGCCTGCGCCCGCGGCTTAATGGCTTGGGGAGCAGGCCGAGCCTGGGGAGCAGCCGAGGCAACCCCTGCGAGCGGGGACGGCTGGCGCTGGTGGTACCCAGGAGCGGAGGGGCCATCGTCGCATTGGGGCTGCGTTACTCCAAGGCACCCTTGAGCGGGGGCTTTCAAGAGGGGGCTGCTGGGATGGGGTGAGATGGACAGGGAAGGGGCGCGGGGGACCCATTGCAGCAGCAGCAAGAGTCATTTCAGCCACGAAGCCCCATCCCAGCCGCCCTTCTGCCCCATCTCCCCGGTGCTGGCATGCCCCTTGGCTGTCTCCTGGCTGCATCCAACATCCCCCTTCTAGCAGGGTCCTCCACCACAGCTGGGGACACCCCAACCCAGCCCCTCGCACTGACACCCCTCCAGGTGGGCACCTCGCCTTTGGCCGAGACGGACACGGTCTGTGCTTTGGATCCCAGTGGGATGGGACAGAGGGAGCATCCAGCAGGTCCTGGGTGCACGCACAGCACCCAACGCCCCCCCCAGAAGCCTTTGGTGACAGTGCCCCCCTGCCCCAGGTCTCCCCGCACCGGGCGGGGGCTGGAGGTGGCAGGGGGTGACCCACGGTCACTTCTCGCAGGTCCCACGTCCCCCCCCCCAGCTCCCCACGGAGGATTGCCCCTCTCCGGGCGGGGGCTGGCCCCGAGCATCCTTTCCACGGTCTCTGGCTGCCTCTAGTGGCAAAGCGTCCTCCCTGCGGCCAGCGGCGACAGGGACAGCCGGGGATGGGGACATGGGGACAGGGATGGGGACAGGGATGGGGACAGGGATGGGGACAGCCGCAGGCTGCCCGGGCTGCCCCGAAACTCCCCCGGGCGGTGCTGGCTTAGCCCCAGCCGGCTCCTGGCCTGGGCAAGCCCCTGTCCGCAGCAGTTTTTAGAAAGCTGTTGCTGAAAGTGGTGGTGGTGGGGGGGGGTTGGCTGTGACCCAAGCCTTCCCGACAGGGAGAGGGAACCGAAATTAGGCACAGAAATCCCAGAAGTGAGAAAGAAGTGTCGAAACATGGTTGGGCTTTGCACAGCCCCGCAGAGCACCCAAAACCCACCCTATGCACTCCTCCTGGCACCCACAGCTTAGCCAATGGAGTGACCAAGTCCCCCCCCTCCAAGCACCCCATGCCATCCCTGCCCCAGTGCCCCCGTCCCCCCTCACCTTGCCGGTGGCCCCATGGGCGACATACTGGGCTCCCTCCTGCTGGGCGATCTCCACCAGCTTGCGGGCGATGCAGGGCCGTGCCAGCGCCGTGCCCAGCAGGTACCGATCCTCATAGAGAGCGTTGGCCTGCACCGCTGGCCAGATGAACTCCTCCACGAACTCCTTACTGATGTCCTCAATGTAAACCTGCCGGGATGGAGGAAACCTTGTCGTGAGAGGGTGGCTGGGGCCAGGGGGAATCCCACTCCTCGGGTTTTGGCGATGGTGCAGTGAAGGGTCTCTTTGCCTCCCCTTTCCTAGATGCTGCTGAAAAGCTTTGATGCAAAACCTCTGGGAAAGGAATTCCTCACTGGCACTGTCCTGTCCTCCCCAGCCCTTGCAGCGGCCCAGCCACAGTATGTACAAGACCCCAAGGGTCAGCCCCACGGCGGGGAGCAGGGGGGGCTCAGAACGCCACGGGCATGGGAAGGGAATGACACTGTTACCTTCTTGGCCCCTAGTGCCAGCGCTTTCTTTCGTGCTGCCTCAAAATCTTCTTTCTGCCCAATGTTGGCCTGAAAGGGGAAAAAAAAAAAAAAAAAGACTGAGTTTGAAAGGAGACCACAAAACCCAGTGCAAGCCCAGCCCGGCTTGGGGCATCATGCACAACATGACAGACCCTGTGCTGGCCAGGCTTCAGTTCACCCAGGACAGGCAGGAGGGGGGTCCCCCCCCCAAGACAGCATACCTCGGGGCCATATCTCCCTCTGCTAAGCCCCGTGACTCTGCCCCGATGTGCTGTCCTCATTAGCAGAGGATCATTTGCTGGCAGGGACAGGCTGTGCCACACAGGGCTGGCAGCTCAGCAGAGCAGCACCCGGACTAGGCGATGGTTAACCAGCAAGAGCGGGGTCACCACCACGGCCACACACACACCAGGACCCCCGTCATCCACCCAGGTCCCCAGACCCATGGCCCAGCGTCCCCTCCACCCCCAGCCCCCAGGGAAGTATCCATGTGGGAGGGCTCGGCGTGGAGCTTACCAGGTAGGTGACAACGTCATAGCCCTGCTCCTTCAGCCACACCAGGATGCAGGAGGTGTCGAGGCCACCGCTGTAGGCGAGGACCACTGTGCCCTTGGGCTGAGCCATGGTGCTGGAAAAGCAAAGGGAAAGGGGTTCATGATGGCCCCTGCCCTTACTCAGAGCAGGGATGCTGCAGCCATCAGTCATGAAACCCTCCTCCCTGTCCCTAAACTGGCCACAGGGCCATCACGGTCCAGGCAGGTGCTGGAATATTCTAGGCAACGCAAACATCATCCAGGGAATGAATAACCAGGAGGCAAGAAGCAAGGTTCATGGCAAACGAAACACTCAGGACTGGCAGTGGTTGAGTAGGTAGAGGAGCACGTGGTGGAGCTGCCAGTGCTGGGACAAGCTCTCCAATTAAAACACAGGCTCCCAACACTTCTCTCATTCATGGGCAGTGAGAGATGCTGCCATCAGGTGCTGGGTGCTCCCATGGGACCAGGGCCGTGGGCAGCACACCAAGCCGGGCCGTGCTCAGCCCAGGTCTGGCTGAGCCCCCTCTTCTGCCGGGAGCTCCAGGCTGGGGACAGCGAGCAGCAGGCAGCGCAGGAGAGGACTTGCCATGGCATCAGGAAGGATCGGTTGGACCAAGAGCCCTCCTGGGGCTGCAAGGAGCAAGGGAGAGGGCTGGGGGCAGGAGGAAAAGCCATGGCACCACGGCCACGTCTGGGCTGCAGCTCCCAGCCAAGGAGGGCACCCGGCCCACACGCCGGCCGGTGCACCCTGCGGCAGCTGGGTGATGGAGGAGGCCAGGACAGCCATCAGGGCCGCTTCACACTTACCTTCGCTCCATGCAGCTCTTGCTCTGGCAACCCTGGCACAGCCTGCTCTGCTTTCTGCAAGCACCCTGCAATGCCGGGGGTGTGGGACTCAGACGCAGGCACCCAGCTGTGGCGGAGACACAGCCCAATGCCTCGCTCGGGCACGACCCAGCTCGTCGTGGCCATACGCCAGGGCCAGTGCGGAGGAGCTACCGCGGCCGACAGGCACAGCCACCCACTGGCTCTGCCCCAAGCCCGCCAGCACTGCTGGGTGTGCGATCACTGCAGGGCTGGGGTGCTCAGCAGGGATTTGGTGCCTCTCACCCTTCGGCCGAGGTTATCGAGGACTTCAGCCAACAACGGGAGATGGTGAAGGACGTGGCATCCTGGAGCTCAGGAGGAGGGATGGGGTCCTGCTGAGGGAAGGGTCTCGGGGCTGTCCCGGCAGGGCTGTGAATCCCAGGGCCTCATGAAGAGGCGATGCCAGCTGACCCTTGGCCGGGGAAGGCGGACAGCAGAGCTGGCCAAATCCCGTCCTGAGCAACTTTCACGCTTCTGCTGCCAAGTCAGCACAATCGCACTCCTGCTTTTGGTGGGAGGGGGAAGGTGCTGTGCCGAGATCCTCCAGGCTGGCCCACCCAGCACCTTCCACAGTGGGATATGGTTACACCGGGGTGTGGCCCAGCCCCCCCCCCCCCCAGTCCTGCTAGCGTGGCATGGGGCCAGTGACCCATGGGGCATGGCTTGGAGCCGTCCCAGGTGCAGGATCTGGCCTGCTGCTGCTGGTTTCTCACTGAAGAGCAAAGGGGTCTGGCAGCCCCGTAACTGCGATTGGGTTCCCTGAGCCTGCCTGCACCCGTCAGGCTTGTGCAACCAGTGTTTCCCTACCCTCAGGGCTGCACGGGTGTGCTGAGCTGGGCCCCTGCCCGGGGAGGCTCAGCCGTTCCCTTCCTTACCAGGGCATTTACAGGAAGGCAGTCACAGTTCCCGAAAGGACCCAGCCCAAGCATGACGCTGCACCTGCGGCTCCTTGTTGGGTAAATTTCCTCCTTTACACCCAAAACCCATCCCTGCTGCGGCCACCAGCATCGCTGTCGCAGCTGCCAGCCTGACTAAGCACCTCTGAGACCGGGCACACTCGCTTCACAAGTGACCCAGCAGCTAGTTAGAGGAAACATCTCCAACTTTTGCCTGCTCAGACACATTTACGCTGCCCACGCGGTGCCCAAGGGATCTGGGGCACCACCTTGCCCTGAGGTTCCATCCTGCACCCCGGGAACGGTGCGGGGCCACCAGCATTTCCAGCTCCGGAAATGGGCTCGTGCCAAGGCCGCCTGCCCAGGAAGGGAGAGCCCGAAGTTTTGGCGTTAGGCAGTAATAAATCAGAGCAAATAAAGCTCAGCGAAGGGGAATGTGGCGAGACTTTCTCAACCCTGATTATTATTCTGTAGCAATTTCCGTGAATTGGGGCAGGGTTTTTTACCAGAGCAACTCTGGCTGCTCTGCTCTGCGCTTTTGGTTTTAAAACCAAGGAAAAAAAAAAAAAAGGAGGTGAGGGGGGAGAATAAAAAGCTTGAAACTTTGGTAAGGAGAAGAACCGTGGTCACCAGCCAGGTGGGAAGAACAACCTCTGCTCTGGCGAGTGCTGCCTGCGGGCCGGGATGGGGCAGGATCCCCAGGGGTTCCTGCAGCGGAGGCATACGGGGATGTGCTCACTGGTGCTGGGGTTTGCCTCAGCACCGCTTCTCCATCTCGTGGGGGTCCCATCCTGCCCCTCAGCATCCCCAGAGCAGAGCAGGGAGGTCCCAGCTCTCCTCCCTGGGGGGTGGCCAAGGGGACGCCTCAGGGAGATGGGACTCACTAGAAAACCCCACCAAAACTGAGCTAGAAGGGGCTTGACTACAGCCTGCACCTCCCAGTGCTGGGAAGGGGCTGGGACCCCACTGCCCTGCTCCTGCAGGGACCAGCAAGCCCTTCTCCAGCACCCAGGGGTGATGGAGACCCACGGGTGGGTGGAGAGGGGACAAGTCCCCCAAAGCAAAGGACCCCCTTTCCCCCCCCGCCCCCCCAGTGCAATGTCCACACTCACCCGCTACCCGGCTGCCCTCGGCGCTCCGGTCTGGTGCCTGGAGCATCCTCCTCCTCCTTCTTCCTTATAGCCTGGCGTGGGCAGGCGGAGCTGCTGCAGGACTGTCCCCTCCGTGGCCACGGCCCTGCCCTCAGGGGCAGAAAACGGGGGGGGGGGGGGGGGGGGCCGCGCCCCCCCCACCCCCCGGGGGGGGGCGCGCCCCC
>JANZLQ010000055.1:14583984-14597207 GCA_026212715.1 Elanus axillaris | reverse complement strand
CCCCCCCCCCCCCCCCCCCCCCCCCCCCCCCCCCCCCCCCCCCCCCCCCCCCCCCCCCCCCCCCCCCCCCCCAGCTCGCACCCCAAGCCGGTATGGGGAGTGTGCCCGGCCGTAGCCCGCTGCATGGCTGTGTTAGATGCTGTCACCCACCCGTGTCCCCCCACTCCTGTCCTCCTCCACGGAGCACCAAGGGGGTGCTCTCTCCCCCGGGAGGGGGGGGGATCCCACAGAGCCACCTGCCCAGAGGGGTGGGAAAATGGGGGGCTGGGGGGGAGATGGGAGCCGGTGTCTGGCTGCTTTGTGATCACCCCACTTGCCTGCCCGGCCCAATGTGACAGGGGAAGGTTGAATTTATTTGAAAGTCCAGGAGGCAGCAAAGCTGGAAGGTGGGAGCTGGAGCCGGCAGGGAGCCTGGCTGGGCAGGAGAGGATGGGGCAAAACTGCCTTTTCCCTTCGCATGTGCCCAGGGGATCCCAGAGCAGCGGCAGTCCTGGCTGTGGGGGACGGGAAAGCCCTCATCCAAAGGACAGGGCCTTTTGGGGGTATCTCAGTGCTCCTACATGGGTGAAGCAAGAGCAAGCTCTGTTGATGGGTTCCAACCGCGGCACCCTCACCTGGGTACACAGCCGTCACCAGGCCCAACAGCCCAAACCTGGGGACATGTGGGTTCAGGTCCTCAGGGCCAGCACCCCCTGCCACTCCAGCCAGTGCTGTGGAATAGGACTGAAATGGCTTTTTGGGAACAGCCTCCACCTCCACTATGTGCAGAGAGGCTGCATCCTGTTCTTGCTGACCGAGGAACCTGGCACTGGGGCAGGATTGGACCTCCAGATGCTGGACATTGGCCCTCCAGCATTACCACATACAGACAATCTCCCTTCTATGGGCCAAGGCCATGCAAAGAGGTACCTAAAGCCCTGGGAAGCCAGGGCTGCTGCTGGGGCAGCCCCCTCCCGCACCCTGAAGGAAACTGCTTTCTTCAGGCACAGCTGATATTTTAGCCACAAAACACCTTTATTTGGAACCAAACCATAAATAAATAAGTATGCACAGAAACCAAGTGGGATTAAAAAAAATAGAAATTGAACACAAGGCTATTTTGATTTAATATGTGATAAATGCCAGGGTGCCCTGTGCCCTCTCCAGCCTGGGGGATCACACCCTGCACCCCAGTGGGGCCCTTGCTGGCCGCTGCCATCCCCCATTCATGCCCCCCTCCCCAACCCGGGAGCTGACTGGGGCCAAGGCCGTCCAAAGCTGTGTTTGCTCCAGGGCTGCCGGTGTGAATTGTGGGGTTGCAACAAAACCTGATTGCGAGAGGCTGGCGGGACGTCTTGTGACATCCAGGGCCCTGCTGAGTCAGGGACTGGCTCCGGGTGAAGGCAATGCAGGCAGGGGCAGCTGGTGGGGGGGAAGGGGTGTCCAGGAGGGAAGGGGTGTCCAGGGGGGAGAGGAATGGTGCAAGCTCAGCCCTCCTTGAGCCACATGCCCCCACTGGTGCTGCGGTAAGGGACAGGAGGAGATATGACCCCACGTCCCCTCCTGTCCCTTGGCTGGGTCAGTAGGGGTAAGGCGAGATGGAGATGAGGAGGAGGAAGATGCTGGGAGCCCGCTGGCCACCCGGGGCCAGTGCCTGCACCTTGAGGCGGTGGGTGCCGGGGTCCCGCAGCGGGCGCAGGGTGGAGATGATGCCACGGCCCTGCTCGGTGCGGAGGATGAAGGGGCTGGCAGGGTCCCATTCCAGCAGCGTGAAGACGGGGCGGTGGCGGAGGGCAGCGCCCGGGGCGAGGTGTACCACATCCCGGCCGGCGGCGATGCCGAGGGGCAGCGTGAGCAGCTGGTACCGCAGAGTGGGGGGGCCAGCCGGGCCACAGTCTGGGGTGCAGCGACCGATGCACACTCTGCATGAGAGCGGGCAGGGGATGCGACAGGGTGTCAGGAGCGGCTGGGACATCTGGGTCCATCAGGAGTGTGAGATGGGCACCCCCAACCCCACAGCGTGACTCACCCGGGGCTGGAGCCTCTCCGGTACCCAGCCGGGCACGGCACATCCACGCACTGGGCACCTCCACGGGTGTTGAAGCACATCTGGCTCGAGCCACACTGGATTGTGCCCTCCGTGCACTCATCCATGTCTGCAGGCAGAGAGGGGACAGGTCTGAGGGTGCCAAGTTGTCCATGTGCCCCAGGCTGAGATGGGGATTCAAACCCCAGCTCCCACATCTTCCCACCCCCTGCCTGGGGCCTCAAGATACTGAGACAAAAGCAGCCAGGCTTGGCAGGGTGCTGAGCCTGGGAACAACCCTCCTCTGGAACAAGAAAGACTTGCAGCCCCAAAGGGGTGACATCCAGGGCACCGTGGGGACTGGGTTCACAACCCAAGGAACACGAGCATCCCACCAGAGCAGGGGCATCCCCCGGCACCCCCACACTGACCGTGGCAAGTCTTCCTGTTGGGCAGAAGCCGGTAACCAGGGGGGCAGACACAGCGGTAGCTGCCTGGGCTGTTCCTGCACTTGTGCTGGCACTGGTTCAGCATCTGGCACTCGTCGAGGTCTGCAGGGTGAGAGGGGTGAAGGCAAGTGGGGAAGCATTGGTCCCCTCCGGTGCCTGCTGCCCTGGGGCAGCCTGGCTCTCGCCTCCCCTTCCGCGCACAGCCAAGCCCAGGGAGACCCCGAAGCTGCAAACAGGGGTCCAAACAAAATGGGGGACAGGGCAGCAACGGGCACAGGAGCTGACTTTTATGCACAAAGCGGCCTCCAAACTCCTTGCAAAGCCCTTCCCCGATGCACACTCACCGGTGCAGGTGCCATTCCTCTTGACAAAGCCCGTGGGGCAAGGGGGGTGGTCCCAGGTACCCAGCTCCACAGCCTTCGCCACGCGGCGGAGGGCAAGCTGAGTGTAGAAGGATCGTCCCCGCAGGTGGGGATGCAGGGGGGGATCCCGGGGTGCACTGCTCATTGTGCCCCCTCCATCCACCCCTGCTGCGCCACAGTCTCCGCCTGGCAGCAGGGTCCTGCCGGGCGGGCACAGGCACTCGTAGGAGCCCCGCAGGTTGCGGCACCCAAAGGCACATGGTGGAGGAACCTGCAAGCACTCATTTACATCTGGTGGAGGAAAGAGATGGGGACTTGCAGCTGGATGGGGAAACTGAGGCTGGAGCAGGGCAGGGGAGCGACCGTGGCCCTGTGCCCAAGGATGTATCCCCTGAGACCCCAGCTCGTACCCAAGCATGGCCAGCCAGCACCCAGTGAGTGGTAGCCAGGAGGGCAGGCACAGCGATAGGTCCCTGCCGTGTTCTGGCAGACCTGGTTGTAGCGGCAGGCGTGGGACCCCTCGGCACATTCATCGATATCTGGGGAGCAGAGAGGGATCGGGGTTGGGGGGACAGGGAGGTGACACCATGCAGCAGGTGCCCCTCACCATCCTCCTGCCCCCCCCTCGGGAAGGATCCATACCAATGCAGTACAGCTGCCCAGGGCCCAGGATGAATCCCAGTGGGCACTGGTCACCATCAGCCCCTGAGAATCAAGCAAAAATGATAAGGGACATGTCACTGCAGGGATGTGGCCTTTGCACCCTTACAGCCACCCAGGACCGAGAAGGGATCCTGGCATCTCCATCCCCATCCCTTAGAATCCCCTTATTACTGGCATCAAGTGAGGCACGGAGCTGGAAGCTGAGCTCCTCCGAGGCTGGGTTGTAGGAGGCTTTGATGGCACTGGCCCGGACATGCTGCACCCACGGGGACTGCGGGCCCGCGGGGGGGTCGTACACGATGGTGTGATTGCAGCGGGCACGAATGACGCGCCCATCCCGCAGGAAGCTCTGCACCGAGCCCCCCGAGAGCTGCCCCGCGCCCGTCTGCACGTAGCGCTCGCTGAAGTCCTGGGAAGAGGCAGGGAGGGGGCTCAGGCCACAGACAGCCCCCCCAGCCAAGCTCCCAGCATGGGAGTCATGGTTCCACGGGGAGGACGGGCAGCACCGGCACCTGCAGCAGCACCGTGGCCTCGCCGACGCTCTCTGGCACGGAGCCACTGATCACACTGTCCAGCAGCAGAGCACCAGTGGCATCCAAGCCCCGGGCGAGGTGGGTGACCCGCAGGAGCTCCCCTGCCGGGGGGGGGGGATAACAGTGAGCACAAGCCCATGCCAAAATGCAGCTCCATCTCTGGCCATGAAGCTCAGGTTTATGGGCAAGATGGAAGCTGAGCCAGGCAGGACCAGAGTCCACAGCCCTTGACACGCCTGGAGCCCCTGGCATCCCTCACCTGTGGCAAACTCCAGCTGCGACTCGTGCTGGAAGGTGCCCCGGGTGAGCAGGAACCCACTCGGGGCCCCCCCGCCAGCGTGCGCCAAGGACCAGTAAATGGGTGCAATGATGGTGACCAGTACCTGCATCAGTGGCCCTGGGGGTGAAGGAGAAAAGATGCCACCACAGAACCAGCATGCTCCTAAGGGGGCACCCAGCCCTCCCCAACCACCCCAGCCCCCCTCGCCCATGGGGCACAACATAGACGTGGTGTGTGCAGCATTCGGTGGGAAAGATTTTGACCTGATACAGGTCAAAATCCCCCCCTGGGGTGAGGGTGACTACCTACCGACGGTTGGTGGGATGCTGCCGATGCTGCTCTGAACGGTGACGGTGCCGGAGTGCGGGTCATCCAGCACGCTGGCATCAAGGGAGGTAACGCCAAGCTCATGGGCGTTGATGACTCCACCCAGGCTGCCCCGCACCCAGCGCGGCTCCCCTGGGGGAAAAGGACAGGGGCAGTGGCACTGGGGCTGCTATCCCATAGGAAAAAGTGGGATGCTTCCCTGTCTCCCCTCTGAATAATGTGTGTGTTGAGAAAAATCTCATTTTCCGGACGTGAAAGCAGCCAGAACAAGGCAGGCAGCATCCCTACCTGGCTGCAAGCACAGCGCCTGAAGACCCCGTGGGTCCGGGCAGCACAGTGCCATATAGACAGGGGATGCTGGAGTGTGGCCCCATGCCTTGCACACTCTGACATGCACCAACACCCCCAAACCCTGCTCTGGGTCAACCCCCACAGTCCTGGCTGCAGCCCCAAGCTTGTGTTTGCTTTTCCTCCGGTGTGTTTGCAGCAAAATGTCAGCAGCCACGCAGGGGGCACACGCAGGGCACCCAGCGCTTCCTCCACATTGCTGGCCAGCCTGGCCCTCTGCTTCCTGAGAGGCACTGGAGAGAGTGTGCCTGCACATTTAGCAGAGCCCCTGGGAAACGGGAATTTAATCATGGGCAGGAAGGCTGAGGAGAAACAAGCAGGGGCGTGGGCTGGCACATAGCGTCTGCTTGGGTGAGGGTTTGTCTGGGCTCAGACCTTCAGATGAGCAGCAAAGAGTAGAGAGGGCAAACCAGAGTATGAATCAAGAGGTTTCAAGCAAGCTAGGAAAGACAATATCCCTCCAAAGCACTGTGTAGGAGACCTTACCCCACAGTGTAACGGTGCTGTGGGCAGCCCCGGCCCCCTCCCGCCAGCCAGAAGCCCCCCAAGCCCCAGGGCAGACACCCACCTTGGACGGCCAGGGAGGCATGGGCGACGGCGGACCCCAGGACGTTGCGAGCGAGGCAGGAGTAGCTGCCGGCATCACGGCGGCTGACGGCGGGCAGGAGCAGCGTGGCGTTGGGCAGGACGCGAGCATGGGGACCCTCGGGCAGTGGTTGTCCATCCCGCTGCCATTCCACGGAGGGGGTGGGCTCCCCTGACACGGCGCAGTGCAGCAGCACCCGCTGCCCAGCACGCACCACCACCACTCGTGGTGTCACCGCCACCGTGGGGGCACCTGGGCAGGGAGAGGGGTGCAGGCAGTGCCGCAGCATCCCAGCGGCACTGGGGCCATTCCCCAGGGGTCGGGGATGGTCCGGGGGGCTGAGGGGTGGCCTGATTTGCAGTTGCTTGAAAGGAGGGTGCAAAGAGGGGTAGCACTCACTCTGCAAAGCCAGGGTGACAACCTTCATCGCCATGCCCACGTCGTTCTCAGCCACACACCGGTAGTGCCCCGCGTCGGTGCTCTAGCAGTACCAATAGCATTAGCACAGCACTTGGCTTTGCCATGAAAGCTCCCCGAAACGTACCAGCAGCCCCCAGGCCCCACTCACCCCCATGGCACGGATGGCCAGGGAGCCGTTCTGCAGCTGGCGCAGGCGCCCGCTGGCTACCACCGGCACCCCGTCCTTGCTCCAGCGGACGAGGGGCACAGGGTGGCCCCGGGCATCACAGTCAAGGAGGATATCGCCCCCGGGGTGCTCCACCTGGTAGGTGCTGGGGTCCCCCTGTATGATGGGTGCCTCTGGGAAAGGGAAAAGAATGGTAGAGGAGGGGGACTGGCCAGGCACCCCGTTTTCCCTGCCAGCACCTACCTCTGATGGAGACGAAGGCGGTGGCCCTGATGGCACCGGCGCCGTTCTCGGCATGGCAGACATAGGTCCCGCTGTCGGCACGGGTGACTGCCTCCCGCCTCAGGGTGCTCCAGCCGCTCTGCCCCGACACACCATCTGCGGGGTGCAACCCCCCCAGAAAGCATGCTTGGGGACAGGCTGGTTATAACCCTGCACAACCAGACATGCTGGCACCCTGGGGAGCCCAGAAGGTGGAACAAGGACTGGGATGGCACCAGGATCACGTCCTGCCCCCAGGCTCAGCATCCTCTACCCCCTGCCCGGGTGCAGAACTGCCCACGTACCAGTGATGCGGTGCCTGTTGGCTGTCCAGAAGATGCGGGGTTGGGGGCTGCCCGCGGCAGCACACACCAGCTCCAGCCTCTCGCCCTGGCTCAAGGTGACATCTCCGGGCAGGCGGGTGAAGGTGGGCAGGGTGTGGATGGAGAGGGAGAGCCGGCGGACAGCCCTCCCAGCCGAGTTCACCGCAGTGCAGGAATAGCTCCCGGCGTCCCCTTCCTGCATGGGGAAAGTGGAGTATGAGAGGTGGACAGCTTGGATCTGGAGCCCAGCTACAGCCCTGGCTCACTGGGCTATGGCTCTGCTGGCTGTTGTGCACCCAAAAAGCCATGGATTGGCCACAGCTACTTTTTCCTGCCCACGTTAGCAAACCCACACTGCCCTGACCCGCCAGCCTGTTGCAAACAACTGCACAGGCTCTGCTAAATATTTTTGAAAGCAGCCAGGGACATGGCGGGGCACAGAACAACACCTGGGCTTTCTTTTCCACAGCAAAAGACACTTGTTTCTCAGCTCTCCGACCCTACAGCTAGCTTGGCTGCCGGAGGGGACGGTGCTCACCTGGACATCCCGGAGCAGCAGATCCCCAGAGGGCAGGACGGTGGCCTTCCCCCCGCCGCCCCAAACCGGGGATCCCTCCCGGCTCCAGGACACACGAGGCTCAGGGATGCCGCGGGCGGCACAGGGCAGCAAGACCTCCAATCCCTCCAGGACAGCCAGCTCCACCGGGCCAGCCATGATGACGGGGGGGACTGGATGGAGCAAGGAGAACAAGGACTTGCTCACACCTTGACAGCCACGTTTCACTGTTAGGTGCCAGGGAAGGAGCCAAGCAGAGGAGAGGGCAAGGTGCTGGGCTCCTGTTTCTGCCTTACCTTGCACGATCAGCCTGGTCCTCCCTGCAGCGGTGCCTGAGGTGCTGCGAGCCACGCACAGGTAAGTGCCCGCATCCCCTGGGGAAGCCCGGAGGAGATGCAGCTGCCCGTTGGGGAGCACCTTCAGCCTGGGCCCTGTGGGGATGGGCAGGAATGAAAGGCAGGATGGAGCAGCGCAGCCGTGTTGGGGCATGGATGGACAGCGCGCAGGGACTGCTTCCCCTGCAAAAGTTCCTTTTTCTGGGACGTCCCTGGGGAATGGCTCCACCAGCCACCACACTCACCTTGGACAGCAGCCAGCAGCCAGGAAGACCCATGCACAGTGCCACCCAGCACCCTGCTGGGATATCTATGACCCCTGGGCCCCCAAATCTCCCCCCATGCAAAGGCTGGCAGGCAGTGTGGGCTCTGCCAGCCTCCAGCGGGCTCCCGCTCACCTCCAGCAACTCTGACACCGTCCTTCTGCCAGGTGACCTCTGGCCGCGGGACCCCTGTCACCTCGCAGGACAGCACCGCGCTGGTGTTGACCATCACCATCACCATGCCAGGCAAGGGCTTCAAGGCGGGGGGCTCTGCGAGCAGCAGGGAAGTGTTACCCACAAGGGTCCCCTAAGGTGGGCCAAGGCACAGGGAGCAGGACCCCTGGGAGCTGTGCATACCGTGCACCACAAGCCGGAGGTGTTTTCGGGCTGTGCCAGCAGCGCTCCTTGCCGTGCAGGTGTAGCGGCCGGCATGTGCAGGCAGCGCCTGCCTGATCTCCAGGGCCCCTGGGAAGACAGCAGGCAGTGGGAAGGCAATGGGAGAGCTGGCAGGGACCCACCGCCCCGCTGGGGCTGCACTGCCCTGTGCCCGTACCTGTGGGCAGGACACGGTAGCCCCCTCCTCGGCTGCCCAGCTGAGCCCCTTCCTTGCTCCATGACACCGTGGGTGGGGGCACTCCAGAGGTGTAGCAGGTGAGGACCGCGGGGGACAGCCGGGTGACAACCACATCCGTAAGGTCATCGGCAATGGTGGGGGGCACTAGAAAGGCGAGGGAGGGAGGTGAGCAGGGCTGCACAGCAAATGCTGAAGAGGACTCTATCTCCATGCACATGGGCACAGGTATTTCTATTTCCCCTCTTGCCCACCCCCATGCCCAATCTGCAAGAGGGGACCCAACCCCGCTGGGGGCTGGAGCACACCCACGGTGGTGACAGACCCTGGGAAAGCCACTCTCGGCAAGACTCACAGCCCCCGGGAGCTCACCGTGGACAGACACGAGGAAGATCTTCCGTGCCTCTCCGGCCACACTGGTGGCAATGCACTCGAATCGCCCCTCGTCCTGGGGACCGGGGCTGGTGATGAGCAGTGACCCCGAGGACTGCAAGCTGTATGGGCAGAGCATGCATCAGGGTCAGCCCACCCCATGGGGAGCAGTGAGATAGCAAACCCCACGCTATGGTGGGACACTTCGGTGGGTGAGGTGGCCGGTACTGCAGGTACCTGTAGGCGCCGGGTGGGAGGTGTGGGTTCAGGGGTTGGCCATCCTTCTCCCACGTGATGTGGGGCTCTGGGGACCCCCAGGCATCACAGCCCAGCGTGGCCGGCTGTTGAGCCAGCAGGGTGAGGTTGACGGGCCCGGGGGTGATGGAGGGAGGGACTGTGGAAGGGCAGGGTGGTGATAAGCAGAGGACAGCAGCACATCATTGCACTGATGAGAGCAGCCCAGCAGCAGTAGGTTGCAGGGGAGTGACCCCAGGAGGGATCCATCTGGCCCTTCTCCTTACCCAGGACATGGAGGTCCAGGCCTTGCCAGTCAGAGCCGGCAGGGCTGGATGCCATGCAGAGGTAATAGCCCGAATCCTGGACCTGAACGGGGTTGATTTGCAGGGAGCCGCCGGGCAGGAGCTGCAGCCTGGGGAGGAAGAGCAAGGGAGCCCCATGGGGGCTCTGCACAGCCAGGCTGTGATGCACAGGGACAGGTAGTAGGGAATGTGGCAAATGCCATTGCAGCCACATGCGGCATGTGTCTGCTGAGCTGGTGTGGGGATGGACCACAGCTCTTCATGGAGGGACAGTGCTGTCTTTGCTCCAGACACGCCGAAACACCCATTGATGTGGAGGGTGCTGTGATCCAAGACCCAGCTCTTGGTGTCACCAACCCGCAGAGCCTCATACCTGTTGCTCCCGTGAAGAGGCAGGAGCCGGCCGTCCTTCTGCCACGTCACCCGGGGCTCGGGCCACCCCTCCGCTCGGCACGGCAGCACCGCTGAGCCGTTCAGCAGTGCCCTCGCCTCCTCGGGGCCCGGCTGGATCTCTGGGGCCACTGCGGCAGCACCCAGCCAGCACCGCAGAAAGTTGGAGACAGGGCTCAGGGGATGGAGAACATCAGCCCAGACCAGCACTGCAGGCTGGGTACCATCCAACCCTGCCTTCCCACTGCCCTGATGGTAGGACACTCCGTAACATTGCACATCCCTGAACTAACAGGGAAGGAGCTGGCAGCAAAGCCCCATGGCAGGGCGGCACTCACCGTGAACCTCCACCTGAACGCGCAGGCTGGTGTCCCCAAGCGCGTTGGTGGCCCTGCAGCTGTACTCCCCGCCATCCGCTGGCCCCACGGCCTGGATCTGCAGGAAGCGTCCCTCGGCCAGGACCTGCCTGTGGGCATCCTCCTAACATCCCCGGGACCCCCCGTCAGCAGCTGCCCCCGGCATTGCCCCCACCATGAGCCTAACGGGGCTGGTGAAGGTGCATCTCAGCCCCTGCCCATGTACCATCCCAGGTCCCATCACACGTACCCGCAGTGGGGACCCCTCCCGGTGCCATTCGATGTGGGGGGGTGGCACAGCATCCTCAGGGCACTCCAGAATGAGCTGCCCCCCTGCCACAGCGGTAATGCTGGGGGTCTCTCCAATGCTTGCAATGCTGAGAGGTGCTGTGGGACACATGCCAGGGGAGTCAGGGGGTGCCACGGGGATTGGGCACCCCCATACCTGTCCCCATAAGTCACACGTAGGCCCCTGCCCTGCAGGACCACCACACTGTGCTCCAGACCCCTCTTTGGAGGCTTACAGCCCCTACCGCTCTCCCTATCCACCCCCCAGCAATCCCAAGGAGGGACGCAGGGGATGCTCCGGCTCTCTGGTCCCCCAGAGCTCTGACCACCCTGCAGCACCCCCTGCTAGCACCCTCCTCGCTGTACCACTGGGGCCACGCTACCTTGGATGCTGACATGGAAGCTCCTGCTGTCCTCCCCGGCAGGGCTGGCAGCCAGGCAGGTGTACAAGCCAGCATCAGCCATCTGCACAAAGCCAGGAGAGGGAAAAATTGAGGCACGAAAACAAGATGCAGGTGGGGAGAAGAAAGAGGAGCCCCTACCTTAGTGCTCTCGATGTGGAAGGTGCTCTCATTCCCTGATACAAGCCAGGGCCCTGCCAGCAGCCCTCCATCCTTCTCCCAGGTGACACTGGGCACAGGGATGCCCGTCACCACACACGTCAGCTCTAGTGGGGTGCCCACGGTGATGGACATCTCAGTGGGATGGGACGCAGCCTCAACATGGGGCGGCTCTGCAAGGTGCGCGGTGAGGCGGGTGAGCTCATCCCTTCATTTCTCTCCCAAAATTGGCTAAGCTGCCGTTCCCAAATCCCCAGGGGGAAGACACGCACCCATCACCAGGAGGTGGAAGGCTTTGCTGGCCTCCCCAGCCTCGTTCGCTGCCAGGCAGGAGTACACCCCTGTGTCAGCCAGCCCCACGGCCGTCAGGCTCAGCCGTGGGCTGCCGGGCACCTGGCTGCTCTGCCGCCCGAGGGGCTCGCCATCCTTCAGCCAGGTCACTGCCGGTGCTGGGGACCCGGTGGCTTCGCAGGTGAAAGTAACATCGGAACCCTTGGCCACCATCTGCTCCTCGCTGCTCTCAGGGATCTCCAGGGCGGGGGGCACTGGGGAGGGAGCAGTTCCCCTTGGTGCGGCCATGGGAGCAAAGTCGGGTCCCCAGGCACTGGGGACAGGTTTGGCAGTCCCCTGGTGTCTTGCAAGCACCCAGATGTGGCTCAGCCTCCCTGCAGGGTGTTCTGGCACTGCTTTCAGGCTGGTCCTGCCTCGATCCATCCTCTCTGAGCCCACCCCAGTGGCCGAGGAATGGCTCAAGACCCATGCTCAGAAACAGGGCCAAAAGAACAACATGTGCTGTGCCAGCAAAATCAGTGCCCAGGTGCCTCCCACTCTCTTCTCCCCACATCCCTGGCTGCCTCGTACCTTGTATCTGCAGGATGAAGTTGCGATCGGCCACTCCTGCCTGGCTGGAGGCGATGCAGGTGTAGAGCCCGGCGTCAGAAACCTGTGCCTGGGAGATCCTACCCCATGGAGTGGGGCATGGAGATAGGGAGCAGACATCAGCTCCAGGTCCCCCCCCCCGCCCCCCAAGTTCTCCACACTGGGGTGCAGCCACCTCAGGGTGCATCCATGGCCATCGCAGCACACAAACCTGGGTACCAGCCCCAAAGCCAGTGGCCCAGCATCACTCCCCGGTCGCTTCTTACCGAAGGACGTGCCCAGCCGAGAGCAGGGTGACACGGGGGGACAGGCGAAGGGGCAGCCCATCCTTCAGCCAGCTCAGGTGCAGGGGAGATGACCCCCGTGCCCGGCACTCCATTGTCACTGCCGCAGACAGGATGCCACGGACCACCTCCGAGTCATCGGCACCTCTCTCGATGGTGGGGGGGACTGGGCAAGGGGACAAAGGGGCTGATGGGGCTGTTGGGGACGGGTGGCCCTGGCACTACCCCACAAGCCCCGGCCCCGCTCACCCAGCACACTCAGCGTGTGCAGCCGTGCATCTTCGCCCACACTATTTCGGGCCAGGCAGGTGTACGCCCCCGAGTCAGCGGCTTGGAGCCCCTCGAGGAGCAGGGAGCTGCCATCCGGGGACATCCTGCACAGGGAGGATGGGACAGTGACCTGTGTGTCCATCCCTAACATGCCATGGAGCGGAGATGCTCTGTGCTTGGTTACAACCCAAGCTGCAGGTTTTGGGCCATGCTGCAAGGCCAGGGCAGCAGCTGGGACCCTGCCAGGGTGACAGAGACCATGCCAGGACACCAGGGCTTTGCCCAGGATGTTGTTCCTCAGCAAACAGCTGGGATGAGCACGGCCCAGCCCAAACAGGGAGAGGAGGAAGAAGCAGGAGAGCTCAGCCTGCCTCGCACTGCTCTTTTGCACATGGGGAAACTGAGGCACAGACAGGGCTGTGCCGTGGCTAGTCTGTGGGGTGGCCCCCCCACACCACAAACTCACCGGGCACGCGAAGGGGACTGCAGCCCCAGAGGCTGCCCGTCCTTCAGCCAGGAGATCTGGGGGGTGGGCTGCCCCTCCGCCCGGCATTCCAGTCTCACTCCTCTGCCCTCCAGCACGCTGTGCTCGCTGGGGAACCCTGCGCTGGCGATTCGGGGTGCCACTGTGCCAAGAAGAGTGGGAGGCTGAGGAAGAGAAGGGGGAGGAAGGCTCCTCTCCGAGGGAGAGCCTGCAGGGACCCCTGCCACCTCGAGGAAGCCCTACCTCGCACCAGCACCACAAAGTCCTTGTGCATCTCGGTGCCCGGGCCCCACGCCAGGCACGTGTATCTGCCCTGGTGGAAGGGCTGCAGGGGGCTGAGCTGCAGCTGCCCC
>JANZLQ010000055.1:14566637-14579318 GCA_026212715.1 Elanus axillaris | reverse complement strand
AACATTCCAGGTCAGGTTGGACGGGGCTCTGAGCAACCTGATCGAGCTGAAGATGTCCCTGCTCATTGCAGGGGGGGTTGGACTAGGTGACCTTTAAAGGCCCCTTCCAACCCAAACTATTCTATGATTCTACAACCCCTTTGCCCTCCCCAGGGTAGAGCAGAGGCTTTTTTGGACTATGTGCAGGTATGTGTCTGACTGAGCACCAGCTGCATGAGGTGCAGCTCCCCAGGACAAAGGCATGGGAAGGGAAGGAAGAGGCACTGGCTCGGTTAGAGTAGTGGGGTCATTGCAGGAATGAGGAAGGACATGGAGATCTCCCGCACCCAGGACCTTCACAGAGTAGTTCTTCATGGCCTCCCCGTCTTCGTTAGCTGCGACGCAGCTGTACGTGCCCGCATCCTCTTCCTGGGCATTCAGGATCTGCAGCCCATGGCCACCTGGGCAAAGGGGGGTCTCCTGAGAGGGCCGGTCGCTCACAGCCACAGATGTCTATCCCCATGCAGCACAAGAAGGCATCTTAAGGGACCTGCTGATCACCTGCAAGCCTGACTTGAGGGGGTCTAATGCTCTTCTAGTGCCCAGTTTCCAGGCTTACAAAACCCAGTGCTGTCTCGCTGATGCTGCTGAGGAGGCTGTAGCTATTATCAGACAATGCAGCACATGGAAAAGCAGCATCCACCTGATGGTCTGAGCCCCTGGGTCCTACAGGATGATGACTTCTCACCATCCCACTGCCTTGAACCACAGCTAAACCAAGAAAAGACCCTGCTCCTGCTCTCGCTCCCCCAGGCATGCAGCAAGGGGCCACCACGGTCATGCAGAACCAATGGATACCAGCATAATACCAGGGAGCAGAAGGACATTTCTAGACGCTTTGAGGGGAATCTCATCCTTGAGCCAGGTGATGTTAGGAGATGGGTATGCCAGAGCCTCGCAGACCAGGGAGATAGGGTTGTTGATGATCACTGTGACTTCTTCTGCAGCAGCATCATGGGTATCTCCAGCAAAGGTAGGACTGGCTGCAGAGATGTGTTTGTGTTTCAGATCAGCATTAGCCCCCACTTGGGCTTCCCAGTGCTTCATCCCCCCACCAGAGACCATGATCTGAGTTCTGGGAGTTGGACTTGACCATCTATGAAATGCACAGCATGTACAGCACAAGCCCAGCTTCAGACTCTGCCATCTTGCTGCCCTCCAGAAACACTGGAAGACACACTGCCCCTTCCCACAAGCCATCATCAGATGTGGAACCTGCACCAGATGGACCCTTTATGTTCCTCCAAGAGGTCTCACAAGGGCCTCGAGGCAGGTCCAGGACCTCATGCCACGCTGCTGGCTGTAGGACTAAGGGATCCTCACCACCTACCTGGGGCAGGTAATTAAAAAGCCCTCTAAGTCCATGTCCCCGGCTCCCACCTGAGAGCCTGCCTCCATCCAAAGGCATCTCATACCAAAAACATCTAGCAGGTAGTGCTTGGTTTGATTTGCCACAGAGCTGGAGGCCATGCAGGAGTAGTGGCCAGCATCAGACAGGGAGGCTTGGGGGATGTGGAGCACGGAGCCATCCAGGGAGATGGAGAAGTTGTCTCCACCGGGCAGAGGGTGGCCATCTTTCAGCCAGGTGATCTTAGGTTGGGGGTTGCCTATGTAGGGTAGAAAGCAGGTTTTGGCCTTCATGCAAAGTTATTCCATGCGTGAGCACAGCCTGACCGGGGTCACTCCGCCAGAGCTTTTCTGGGAAGCAGTGACATCAGCCCAAATCCAAAATTATCATGATCTGGATCAGGTTTTTAGAGGCTGCTGGATGAGCCAGCAAGAAGAAAGAGAATTGTCCTGAGTAGGAGATGATTAATTACTCCCATCGCTAAAGGAGAAACCAGATTAGAGGAATTTTAGCTCCATTTGGGAAAGATTGGAGCTGACGTTGTGGAACAAGCTCCCCGCGTGGGCGCCCCCTCCCCAGCACTTCCAGGACAGCCCAACTGCAAGGCCAGGAACTATCCCAAAAAAGCTCTTCAGCCGATTTCAGCTATTCTCATGTCATCAACTGGAGCCATCCATTTGCTCCACCCCTCAAAGGGAGGCTTAGGTCAGCTGCCCCCAAGTCCCATCTCCCACCTGCTCATGCCACCTTTGCTCCCTGCGTGATGCTCACCCACAGCCAGGCAGGACCAGGTGACAGGTTGACCCTCGGGTACTTTGATGGTCTCTTCTTCCCCCGCGTTCTCAATGTGGGGAGGAACTAGGAACACAAGCCACCAGAGACCTCAGCAGCTGGCCAGCTTCGCCAAGCCTCTGAGCTCACATGCTGAGGCACGAAGGACTCCAGCACTGCAGCTCCCACCATGCCCAGTCTTAACTCGTGCCTGTTCCTGCAAGGGTGAAGCTCCGAAATCCCACCAGGAATCCTGCAGCAAGTGGAAGACCCCTCCTTACCTAGGACCTCCACGTAGAAATGCTTCCTGGCCTCCCCAGCTACATTGCTGGCCAGGCAGGAATAGTGGCCACCATCCTGGGCTCGTGCACGGGTAAGTCTCAGCAGCCAGCCCCCTGGAAGCCAGAGCAGAGAGATCTCTGGGCCCTGATCCAGGCACCACCCCCTCCCAGAAGTGCTTCTGCGGGGCTGGAGCTCCACCATGTTTAAACCCATCGATATTGGGGCAAAACATGTTCCGGAAGCACTTGTCTCTCACAGCATCCATGCCTAATCCCTGACCTGAAAGCACATGCGTGTGCTTGCTGGGGGTGACAGGAGAACCATTCCAGGACCAGGTGACTGTGGGCAGGGGAATGCCGGTGGCCTCACAGGCCAGCGTCAGGGATCCTTGCAGAGAGACGCTGATGTTGGTTGTCAATCCTGATCCTTGAATGAACTCAGGCGGAACTGGGAATGCAGAAATGGATGGACATCCATTTGCAAAGCAGCCAAGACATTAAAGGAGCAAGGCAAAGGGGGTAAACCGGGTAAACCCGGCTTGTTCCCACCCTCCTGCTTTGTACAGTTTGAGGACACAAGCCCAGAAGGCCCATTAGCATCATCTGAAGTTGTTGACTTTGAAGGTGTTATGGGACAGGTGACACACAGCAAGTATGTGCTTCTTATTTGCACCCCCAGGCCCATGCTTACAGGCGTGACACCAAGCTGGCCACACACCCTGAGCCACCTCAGGCCTTTTTCAGCTCAAATGCTTGGTACCTTGACCCATGAAACTTGCCCGACTCCTTGGGAGGTAGATGACTTTCTAAAGTGTGAGATCATCTGCTCTGACGACCCTGGAAAGAAACTCCTGCCTGATGGAGCCAGTTCTACAGCTATGCCTGCAGCATAGCCCTTCTGACCCAAGACCTTCTATGTGCTAGGTTGTCCAGGATCTACTCCCTGTCAGGTTCTCTCTGTGCTTACACTACATCAAACGTGTCATGGGACATCACCACCCTCCTGAGCCTGCCTGCATCCACACACCCCAGCCACCAGCCCTGTCCTGCACCCTTACCATGCACCGCAACATCAAACTCCCTCTGCTCCTGCCCCACTGCGTTTGCCACCAGGCAAGCGTAGCGTCCTGCGTGGGCCACCTCTGCCTTGGGGATGCGCAGCCGCCTCCCTTGCTCCGTAAGCAGGATCCCATCCCTGCCGGCCACGGGCTGCCCGTCCTTCACCCACGTCACCGTGGGCAGTGGCATCCCCACGGCCTCACACTCCAAAACCGTCTCGCCAGCCTTGATGACAGAAACCTTCCTCGGGGCTTTGCTGCTGCCCTGGATCCTTGGCAGTGCTGTGGGCAGAGGGACACGGGGTGGGGTGTGACACTGTAGCATCTCCCTTGCCTGTATGTAAGCGGACATTCAAATGCCATCGGTCTGGATGGTGGCAGCAGGAAGGCGAAGTAAATGTGAGCAGGTGCAACTAGTGTGATCGGGCTGCTAGAGTGAAAAACAGCTGCAACCATCTTGGAGCCAAGAGGAAAGCCGGAGGGGCAAAGCTAGCCCAGCTAGCGGCACCCTTTCCAAAACTCCCAAGGCAGCAGACAATGGGTGTGAGCTTTTGGGTCCAGCTGGACCTTGCATTGAGAGAGCTCATGGCGCATTCAGTCACGTCCACAGGTTCTCTGTGCCTCTGGGGTCCCCCAGCTCACCGTGCACCTCCAGACGATGCTCCTTGCTGCTGCTGCCGGCGGCATTCCTGCACTCACAGGTGTACATCCCCGTGTCCACCAGCCGTACCTTCTCGATGTACAGCATGCTGCCTCCCGTGGACACCAGCTTTGGGCTCCCAGGCTGGGTGGAGAGGGGCTCACCTGCCCGGGGAAGGGGACAACAGAATCCTTTCAGGTTCCCAGCAGGGCCAGTTCCCACCCAGAAGCTAGATACTGCTCAACATAAAGCACTCCTTGCTCCAAGAAGACCAACACCTGTCTGGCAGCTCAACACATGTGTGGCGAGGGGTGAGGCTGAGAAGCAGGTCCCTACCGTCCTTCCACCAGCTCAGGGTGGGGAAGGGGATCCCCTGGCACTTGCAGGCCAGCCTGACGGACTGCCCTTCCAGCACAGACACGGTGTCGGGCTCTGCCGAGGAGAAGGACGGGGGCACTGCAGGGGATGAGAGAAGAGGAGCAGCTCGCTGATGGCACTGGTCAAGAGAAGAGGGGCAGCTCCCCACTGAGCTCCATCCTGCTTGGCTACACACCACCCACAGCTCCGCTGGGCTCCACACAAAGAACCAGCAAGCCTTCCCTGCACTGGGTCCATGTGGAAATAATAATCTTGACTCTCCAGCTATTAAACGAGCGATGCTTTTAATTGCACGTGGCCTACAGCAGAGGATGACTGAGCATCCCGCGCCAGCCACACAGGCAGGCCAAGCCCAGGTTGGCCAGACACAGCCTTATTAGGTAGCACTGCTCGCTGGGAAGGTTACCTAACTCTTTCCATTATCGGATGCTGTTCTCGGTTGCTCATAAATACAGCTGGCTGGAAAACGGTAACTCCTTCCCATGAGGGATATCAGTTTGTAGAAGAAAAACCCTAACACCCAGAAACCCCTGAAAACAAAAACAGCAGAACCCAAACAATCCACCCAAGCCAGGACGCCAGACGTGCAAACGTTTCCCTGGGAAGGGATCGCAGGAACAAGCCCAGATCAGGAGAACTGGATTTTCTCCACTCCCTGGCTGCCTGCCTGCAGGACTTCCACCAACTGGCCAAGAGCATCCCCGAGAAAAGCCAGACCCTGGCTCAGCCCCCAGCGCTGCAGACATGCTGAAGAATGGGCTGGGAGGCTGCAAGGATGCTCAAATCGAGCAAGAAAGCAGCTAGCGCCTGTCCTGGCAGCAGCCTGGGAACCACCACTGGCATCCTCCCAACTTGGGCAGAGGGAGAGAAAGGGGACAATACCTGCAGCAACCGCCACACTGACAAAGTGCAAAAAAAGGACAGAGAAATCCTGGCAATAGCAAGGAAATCCCTCCACTCTCCTGCCCAAGTTTTGGAAAGACACCTCTTCTGCATTGCCACTGAAATCTCACCCCAAAACTCATGCAAACACTGGCCTTTTCCCCTCTGACACCTGTTCTGGTGGGGATTCCCTACCACCTCCGGCTCCATCATTTTGCAGAGCTTTAATATTTTGGGCTTAGTGTTCTCCAAGCCAGTCAACTATCCCAGGTACATATTATACATATAAACAAATAGTATGTAATATAGTATATATGTGTGCATACATATATACACAGATACACACTACATTTGCCCCCGATGGGCTATTTCAGCCACAGTGGCCCTTACCCCACACGTCAAGGTTGTAGTGTTTCTCCGGGTGGCCGGGCACCTGGCACGTGTACCTGCCTGCATCCTGCACGGTGGCTTGCCCGATCTGCCAGAACAAGCAGAGACACTAAGCTGCTCTGCAGCAGAGCTGGACCTGTGCAGCCCCTCCATGGGGGGATTTTGTGCCAGCAAGGGGATGAGATCAGCGTGAGGGGCGGGAATAGTGCCGAGCCATGAGCAGCAGGAAGGGACACCCCTCCCTCTGCACCCACTCTCTCCCAAGAGTGGGGAGGGGGAGATGGAGGGGTCTTCACAGTCCTGTTACCCCTCCCATCCTCTGCAATACTCTGAAATGTCACCTGGAGCATGGTCCCCTCTGTAGACAGCTGCACACCCGGCTTTGGTGTGAGTAAGTTCCCATCTTTCAGCCAGCGGGACCCCCACAGGGGTAGCCCGGGAGCCAGGCACTCCAGGGTCACCGGCTGGTTGATGATGACAGTGATGTTCTCCTCCTCACCCAGGGTGGTGGGGGGCACTGGAAAACAGATCAACAGGGCAACACCTTCCCCAAGCCCCCACCTCTGGTACCCCTCCCTAGGGCTGGTACCCCCAGCCCCGTGTGCTTGCAAGGGGACAGCGCAGCAGCCCCATATTCCCAAGCATCGCTCCAGCCCCACAGCCACGCTGGCAGGAAGGGGCTGGGGATGCACGGGGGTACTTACACCGCACCTCGACAGTGGCCTCACGTCTGTCCTCCCCCACAGCGCTGCTGGCTACACACGTATATGTCCCCGCGTCCTGGAGGTGAGCAGTGGGCAGGGACAGCACGCTCCCACTGGAGAGGATCTGTGCTCCCCCCAGAAAGAGCCCAGATGAGCACAAAACCAGAGCTGGGCTGCAAGCTGGCACGCAGGAACAGGGATGGGTGGGCATAAGCCTGCCTTGAGCCTGTCCTCATCACATCCCAGGGACCCTCTGCCCATCCATCCCTCTCATGGCCAGAAATCCCAGCGCAGGGCTGAGCACGTCCACGCTCCCATGGACCAAACGCAGGGGCAGGTCTGGGCAATGGTGCATCTGCTCAGCTCTAGCAATTGTTTTTTTTCAAAGCCAGAAGAAGGAAAAGGAGCATCTTCCTGAAGGGATGTCCCCAGTGAGCCCCCTACTCCCTCAGGGTCCACCTCACCCACCTGCGGGCCACCCGCCGCCACGCTGGACACCAGATTGCCATCCTTCAGCCACAGCAGCACTGGAGCTGGGGTTCCTGTGGCATTGCACTCCAGTGTCACCGGCTCATTCATCACCACCGTGACAGGGCTGGGGCCAGCTGTGATCTGCGGAGGCACTGGGGAGGGGTTGGGAAGCAGAGAAATGTCACCAGAAGCACCGGGGTGCAAAAGGGACAGACTATGTAGGAGACACCACGGTATGGGCCAGACAATACCCATCCACAGGGCTGTGATTTTCTGGGACATTGTTTGGGATAGACATGCAGGATTGCATGGCTGGAATTGCAAACATGTCAGAGGACAGGGGGTCTGCTAAAGCCATCTTCCAGTGACATGTCCCAAGGGCTGGGATGGCCCCATTGGACCCACACAAGCACGAGAGGTCCTGGGGGGAGCACTCAGCTCTCAGGCATCTGCAGTCCTTCCCACCGTGGACTCACCGATCACCTGCAGACTGTACCAGAGCTCGGTGACACCGGCCACATTGGAGACCACGCAGCGGTAGCTGCCAGCATCGGAGAGCTGGGCACGCTGGATTTCCAGGCGCTTCCCATCCCTGGACAGGGTCCTTCTCAGCCCAGCCAAGAGCTGCTCATGCCCCTTGTACCAGGCAATGTCTGGAGGAAAGTAGGGACATGAACTGCAAGGAATGATGCTGCCACTTCTCTCACTGAGGGGACCCAGGGAAAGCCCCAGGGACACAGGAGAGGACTGACTCACTGGGAGCAGGCAGCCCTGAGGCCAGGCACTCCAGGGACACCGTGCCGTTCTCCAGGATGGCCAGGTCCACCGCACTGGGTTCGATGTGGGGAGGCACTGCAACCCAGCATGCATGGTCATCATCTCCACGCAGCCAGAGCCAGCTGCAGCCACACGGTGCAGTGCCGAGGGGCATAGCTGGGTGCACTGGGGGGGTCTTGGCACACGCCAAGTCCTGGGAGAGCAACAGCCAGGGCCCCCCACTCTGGGAGGTGACCACATCACCACACGGTGCCACTGCTGCTCCTCAAGTCAGCTAGCAGATTTTCTTGCCCCCTGGGATGAGATACTCATCCTTCCCAGGGCAGGGGTCTCCTCTCCCTGCCTGGTTTCTTACCCAACACCTTCAGCGTCACATCCTGCGATGCTGACCGAGGGGTGCTCTGGCCAGAGAGACTGGGAATAGCCTCCACTGGGAAGCACCCGTCAAGGATGGATGCTGTGGTTTACTGTGGTGTCGGTGGCCATCAGCTCTTAGACTCAGGTTGAGATCGGCAAAGGGCAAGATCCCAACGGATCAAGCTAGTGACCTTACGCCTCCCAAAAAGCAGGGCCAAGATTACCCACTCCTTTGGCTAGCCGTGTCCTCCCTAACCCATGGCATGGATAGCAGGTCTTGCCCCAGATGCTGCACTCACCTTGCACTGAAACCTGCACCTCCGCCTGGGCCACCCCTGCCCGGCTGCTGCCCTGGCAGATATAGACCCCTTCGTGGCTGAGCCCCACGCGAGTGATCAGCAGGGTGCCACCATCCTCAGACACCACCACACCATCCTGTTCACCCAGCAGGTGCCCATCCTTCAGCCACCTGCGAGGAGGGGGGTGGGCAGTGAGTTCTTAGTCTGTCCCACCACCCCCTGGCCCCCATTTCTGCCCACCAAAGGAGTGAACAGCAGGGTGCTGGTAGCAAGGACTGTCCCCTTGTCACCTGGAAAGGGGCTGGCAGTGCCCAGACTGCTAGGAAGAGCAGGATCCCAGGGGCAAGGAGTAGGACTGATGCCTCCCATCCTAAGGGACACCCCGAGCTGGGCTGTTCATCACCCATCCTGAGCCCCCATCCCAATCTCTGCCTCAGCTTTGCATGCTGGGCTGCAGAGCATGCCCAGGGAGTTACACAGCCCCTAAGGGAGCTCAGGGGGACATGGGCAGGATCCTCCCCACTCTGCAGTACTCACTGGATCTGGGGTGTGGGGATGCCCATGGCACGACAATGAATCCTCAGGGAGTCGTTGGCGACAGCCGTCAAGTGGCTTTCCCCATCGCCAATCAGCAGCTGGGGGGGAGCTGGGGGGAAAGGGGACCTCAGGCTGGGGCCACCCTTGGACCCTGGCACAGGGAGCAGCCAAGGGCTTGGAGGGTGCAGGACCCTGGTGGTACATTAAGGCCCACAGGAGGAGCATTTTATCCAGTGGACACGAACTTTGGACATGCAGGTTGTAGCTGAGCGAGGCATTCCCCGCAGCGTTCGTGGCCGTGCAGGTGTAGACGCCAGTGTCCGTCACCTGGGGCTTAACCAGCTGGAGGGACCCCGAAGGGAGGATGCTGTACCTTAGGGGAGAGGGAACAGAAGAGGTGGATGGGAGGAACAACTATGTCCTCCATCACCTACCTCTGGGCAGGAGCTAAGGGTTGAGAGCTCACCATCACCTTGAGACAGCCAAGAGTAGGTCCCCAGGGCCACCTCCTGCACAAGGAGGGCAGAAGAGCTGTCCATGGGTGGAAAATCCCTTTGCTCAGCCCCTGGGTGAGCTCAGCACGAGGCAGCAGTGTGAGCCACCCACCCGGGGGGATGGGACTCCCTGCGGAGCATGGCCCCTGCAGCTGGAGCTGGCTGTGCTTTCGCTCCCAGTACTGTCTGTGCTCCACAGACATAACATCATTTCAGCCCATGGCCTCAAATTCCTCCCCGTGTGCTCCCATAAATCACCCAGGCACAGGAGGACAAGCCAGCTGAGTTGTGGAGAGCAGCACAGGTCAACCAGGAGCAGCCATGGGAAACCAGACAAGAACGACAAGGCAATGCAGTCCCTCAAGAAGAGCAAACCCAAGATGCCTTCCTGCATCTTCAGGCCACAGCAATCCTCAGGCGCAGGGAAAGAAGTGACTGACTCCAAGATCAGGGCCCATAATTTTAGGGAGCCCCTTCCAGCATGGTATTAACGTGCTGAATAAACAGGTCCTGCTTCTAAGGGGAAGACCAAGACACTTGCTAAACACATATCCAACCACTCTCCAGGTTATCTTCTCTCATCAAATGGCATTAAATGACTGTCGCATCACTGCCATCAGCCTCAATGCCATCAACAAATGAATTTGGCACTCCAGAAGTCACCCACTGGAACAGAACTGGCCTTTAAACCCACGTTCCAATGCAGACAAAGCCACTGCCAGGCTCACAGCTGTGTTTCTGCCAAACTTTAACCCAGGAGCATTTAGATGCCTAAAGCCCATGAAGTCACCCCAACACATGGGTTGTGAGAGGCAGGGGAGACTGCAGCACCCCCAGCCTCCCCGGCTGCATGTCCTCCCCACGCTGCTCTCCTCCTCCTCCAGACCGCAAAACTCCTCCTCGGTGCCCTGCAGCCACCTGGGTGTGGAGCAGCGTCAAGCCCTGGTCCAACACCTCCCACAGGGATCCACCATCCCCAGGCATGTCCTTGGCCTTGCCGCCTCCAGCACCATGACAGCACGAGGCAGGAATGTGCATGAAGGCAGATGGGTGAGCAGGGCTGGGGAGCTGTGCTGGAGCCGCCTTCCCTTCCCAACCCCAACCGCAACCTGTGTCCAGGGTGAGTGTGCAAAGGGTCAGGAGCAGCTGCTCCATCCCAGCAGATGTTTGTATGATGGAAAAAAACCTGGTGATTCTTACTCTGCTCTCTTTCAAGAGCAACACTAATGCTGTACTGCTCAGCTGTCTCTGCTCCTGCCAGAGCATTGAGCATCAGCTGCTCAGCACCAGGGATGCCCTTCATATCTCCCCGCTGCTGCTGCCCTTCATGGACTCAACATCCCTCCGGTGAGACACACAACACCAAGAGAGCACGGCCCTGGCACCCACAGCCCTCCTTACCTTGCGGTGGCAGGAGGCAGCGGCTGGGACTCCTGAGTCCACACCACCAAGGGAGGGGGATAGCCTTGGACCTCGCAGGGCAGGGTGGTCTCCTGCCCGAGCACAGCCAGGACTGTTATGGGGTCTGACGCCTGTGACCCGTTCACACTGATCCTGGGTTTTGCTGGATGGAGAGGGAGAACGGCTGGTGCAGGAACACTTCAGGTGCCCCACAGCCCTCATTGCTGCTCTTCCCATCCTTGAAACCCATCTGGCACCTGGCTAGGTGGCCCAAGGAAGCTAGGAGAGTCCCCAGGTCACGCTTTCCCTGCCAACCACCCTCTGGAGTCATTTTACTAGGAGCTGGTGACAGGACCTGTCCTGGGCACTCACTGCTGACGGAGAGCTGCATCTCCCGGCTGGAGAAGCCTGCCACATTGGTAGCTGTGCAGAAGTAGGTCCCAGCGTCCCCAGGGGAGGGCAAAGGGATCAGGAGGGTCCCATTAGGGTCAAGGTGGTAGCGTGGGCTCAGCAAGATGGGCTCTGTGCCCTGCAGAGGAAGGGGAAGGGAGGGAAGAAGACAGCAGAGATTTTCCCATGAGCTGAGCATCCCAAGGGCAAGAAGGCGGCTCTGGATCCATCAGAGCAAGCTACCACCCAGTCCTGGTTTCCCAGGGCACTTGGTGCCACTTCCTTGGGCAGCCACAGCCATGCCGGAGAGCTACGTCCCTTCCAAACACGTTACTCCACACCCGAGGGTGACCCACATCTGGCTGGGAGGAGGACGGCAGCCTGCCTGTTCCTGTCACCTACCTTTGCCCAGGTGACAGTAGGGGGGGGCACACCGGTGGCATTACACCTCAGGGCAATGGCCACTCCCTCAGTGGCGGTGATGAGGACAGGGCCAAGCTCAATGCTGGGAGGAACTGGGAAGAAAGAGAAGCACCTCATCCTACATGGCCAGGGGCACATCCACCAGAGAGACCGGTGCTTCGCTGCTTAAGCAGTGCAGAGGGCACCCACCCTTGCTCACCACAGAGCCAGAACGCCTGGTACCCTGCCACTCACCATGGATGACGAGGGACATGTCCTGACTGTGTGAGCCGAGGGTGTTGGTCACCTCGCAGGTGTATCTCCCCGCGTCCCCCTGCGACGCCTGCTCCACGTGCAGGCTCCCGTCAGCCCGGACAGAGTAGCGGCTGCTCTGGGCTATCTGGGCACAGGCAGAGAGGAGAAAGCAGGACAGACAGGGGGTCAAACATTACCATATCGGTGTGTCTTTGGGGCATATCGAGAAACTGATCCTTGACCAGTAGGAACATCCTGACATGGTGATAAACCCATGTTACCCTCCCAACACAAATGCTCCCCTGGCATCTTTCACCAGCAACTTTGGCCCTGGGAGATTGAGGCACCCGTCCTGCAGCAAAGCCCCTACCACAGGGCTGTGGTCGTGGCTGCCTGCCCACCCACCATCCCAGCGGGTGTGGAAGCCTCACCGGCTGCCCGTCCTTCAGCCAGCGGCGGGCTGGGAATGGCCTCCCAGACAGGATCACGCAGGGCAGCGACACAGGCTGGCCTGAGAGTGCACGGACCACAGGGGATGCAAGAGCTATTTCTGGGACTGCTTGGAAGAGGGAAAAGGGAAACAATATTAATTGGAGATAAACTGGCCAGGAACGCTCAGAACAGATCTGGATTGCCTTTCTTCCAAGGTCCAGACCTTGGCTCAGCACAATCCGGCTCTGATATTCAGCTCCCCCAAGAATTTGGGGATATTTGTCTATAATTTGGGTTAAAGCACATGTCACTACATTAAGCCAAAGATGTGGAAGGGCATTATCCAAGCCCTTCGCTGGTGGGGGTGGGGGGTGG
>JANZLQ010000055.1:14474772-14530418 GCA_026212715.1 Elanus axillaris | reverse complement strand
GCCCCGCCTTCCCGGAGACGTTCCGCAGGGATCAGCGGGAAAAAGCAGGAGGAATATGGCGGGGGGGGGGGTGGGAAGCTGCGGTCGTGCCAAGCGGCTCTGTCGGCGGTCGTGGTCCTGCGTGGGGGGCCGATGGGCAGCAGGAGGGCAAGGGGAGCTCGGGGTGGGAACAGGCGGCCTGGAGCAAGGCTGAGCTCAGGGATGGGGGGTGGGGGTGTGTGTGACCTTGGTGGGACACCAGCACCCGTGGTTGCAGAAGCATCTTCCAGCTCCTGGCAGCTCCCAGCTGAAGGCAGGTCTGTACCTCAGCCCAGGATCCTCAAGGCTCTGGTGAGCCTTCATTCAATCTCGGCAACACACGTGTAGAAACCAAGTTCAATCCCTTCCAAAACCCCACGGACTCAACCTATGGCAGGTTTGTGGCACAGCCAGGAAACCATAGAAGCGCTAAAAGCAGTGGCACTCCGCTCTTTTCCACATCAAAACCACACAGGACTTTATACTTCTACAAAAGCTGTGTATGGGTGCACAGATTCATTAGCTGTACCGATGCACACGATAAATACAGTTTTCTTCCCGCCTATGTTGCAACCAAGGCCGCGCTGGAGCTGCCCAGGCATGCCTGGACTTCTGTGGTAGCAGCCAAAGAGGGGGAAAAAACCCATGCTTCGATACAGTAAAACCTGTCCGCGAGGCTGCAGAGAGCCCAACACAAAACACACCGGGTATCTGCAAAGGGGACAAAGCAGCACAGCTGATACAAGGCTGGTCTTTGCACCTTCTTTTGTTTTTACCAGCAAAGGGTTGCCTGACACTCGCTTCTCCAGGGATATATTCCCCAGGTAGATGTTTCTAAAATGCATAGACCTCTATTTCCCAGCCTTCCACAAATGAGCTCATTAAGGCAGGAGGGTATGAAAACACCATCACCACATCCCAACTCAGGCACCCAGCAGCGGCACACCCAGGGGACGAACAGGGGGATCGGCGCAGAGCCTGGGGGGGGGGGGGGGGAAAGGATCTGCAGCACATAGCTGGGAGAACTCAGGAAGGCTCGTGTCTTCCCTCCAGCATCCCTCGCAGCCACTACCAATATTTGCACAGCTTTTAGGGACAAAGGCCCACCTAAGATTCAGGCACAGGCCCCACCGGATTTCAGTTTGGTCCCCAAATCTGCTGCAAAATGCCCTGTACAGCCCCTTCCTGTGCTGCCCATCAGCAAAATACCAATTTTTTGCAAGTATTTCCCTTCGTCTGTGGTTGCAGGGCTGCAAGCGTGTTGCAGCAGGGGTGTCCCGTTGCATGCAGAGCATGACCTGTCCCACACCCAGCTGGGGTAATCAGCAAGACTTATGTCCCAAACCTTCCTCGTGCAGCACAGGCATTTTAGCACAAGCTCTGCTGATGCAAAACTGATGCTGAAGGGATTTAATTCTATTTAAAACTCTACCCTGCCTCCACCATGGGGAACGCTGAAGGGAGACCTCGGATCACACAAATCGAGAGGAGAAAAGTAATCGGAAACTGTGCAAGCCAGTCACTTTCTCTTCCTAATTATTACCTTTAACCCTATTATTGCTTAAATAACACCACTAGTGGCACTTTTCTGGGATGCAGTGTCATTTCTACAGCCAGAGAAACACAGCTCCATCCCAGAAAGACTCCTGGGGCCGGCGGGATTGAAATCTGAACAGCAACTGGGGCACAAAACAAATCCTGTCCAGCTGAACGTGGTCAGTGCGCCAGGGAAGGAGCAGGGTTGTTTGCTCAGAGAGGAAAAATCTAATGCAAGGCCAGCCCTTGAGAGCAGTTTTGCTTAGCAAATCCCCTTGCGTCTCTTCCAAGGCAAACCTCAGCAGCCTGAGCAATGCTCACAGCTCCCCGCCACCAGCGACTGCAGCCTGAGCTTGCAGCCTGCCCAGCCCCAGCCCAGGCTGGCTTTTTTTATTAAGCGACTGCATGTGCTGCTCACAGCATATCCGCCGTCTGTTCGCCATGTTGCAACACGCTGCCATGGAAATGATCATTCCCTGGGCGATACTTGCTGTCGCTGCCACTGTCGGAGCAGGGTTTTGGTTATAGGGAGGCCACCACCTCTCCTGCCATGCCAGCACCAGAGGTTGGGATGGGATCCGAGGACGTGCCACACTCAGAGTGCAAAAGCTGGGAGCTGTGTGGGCTATGCAGCTGAGTCTGTGTCTGCAGAAAGCTTTTCCTTCCTCAGGTATTTACTTAAATGAGTTTTATTAAACTGCTGAGCTCTTTTTCCCCAGGACACAGAAAGTCTGTCAGACTCAGCCACACAGCCTTTTGTTCCACATGGGCTCACCACGCTGCATGTATTTAATAAAGCATCCTCAGATGCCATCACGGGGGTTTTCCCCAATGCATCCTTGTTGATTTAATTGCGGGAATTACAGTCACCTCGTGGGAATACCACTGTGTGGAAGCAGGGAGTTTCGGTCCTGGTCCTGTCTGTCCCCCCGTCCCCCTCCCGCTCTAGGGCACTCCCTTGCTTTGCTCCATCGCAAAAGGTCTTTTCTTTCCTCCCTTCCTCCCCGCTGCGGCTGTACTTAGACCTGAAAAAACATCAGTGGAATAACACAGCCCAAGCACAGCACCCTTCAGACCCCAACTCGGGCACAGCTGGAGTCATGAGTGGGGCTGTAAAGTGGGTACGGGGTAGTATCCCGTATCCCACACTTGCACTCTTGGATGTGCATTGGTGCAGGAGCTGCCCTGTGGAAGAAAGAGGCAGGGGACGGGCTGAGCTGAGCCAGGTGTTGGATCTGCTGCTCAGCTCAGCTCAGCCCATCCCCTGCCTCTCTCCTCCCCTTCCCGGGGCTGGATGAGGCCCCACACAGGGTCCACTCACACTTCAAGCTTCATCAACCCCCTTCTTCCTAGTGCAACACTAAACCCACATATCCATCTGTCTGTTACTGCTGTCTTTGTGGCCAGTGTTACCCCCAGACCTGTCAGCTTGTGAACATCCCCCTTCCACATCCACCCATGCTAAAGCAGATCAAGAAAGTGCTCCAAAACCAACCAACGATGCGAGTGAGGAATCGGTTACTGGAGACAGCAGTGGCAAAGGCAAACAGCCTTTGCCCGGCAGTGAACTCACTGAGCAGAGCACACACAGGCTGTACTTTGTGTTTTTCATGAAAAAGCCAAGTTTTGCTAAGAGCTTTCTTGTGCCAAAGCAGGGAGTTGGTCAGCAGGGGAGTGGCGAAGCCTCAAGGCCTAGGATGGGAAAGGAACATACACACACAAGATTAATTATATCAACTACAAAAATAGTGGCTATTTTAAGGTTAATGCTTAAGTGATCTGACTCAGAAAAGAGCCAAAGAAATTATTGGCATCAGTGTTGGCTGCTTCACCAGACAAGCCGTGGTCACTGCTGGCACGGAGAGCCACCAAAATAGTTGCTTTTCAAGGGTTTTGAAAAAAATGTCAGTAGAGAGAGTTCAACATCCTGGTGCAAGAGCCACAAATGGGGAACACAGGAATGCATCAACTAGTCCTGGGGACATCTTCGCCCATGCTTTGGCTTCCCAGCCATCATCCTAATCTCAGATTACAACAATTTTTACATACATGTATGATTTCAAGACTGTGGGCAGCTTTAAATGGGACTCCACACCTTTGAGCTCATCAACCTGAGCTCCTGAGTTCCTGAAGTTCTTTTAAGCTTGACAAGATGCAAGTGGTGCTGCACTTGCTTCACCCCTGGTTTCACTGCAGGCCACAGCAAGCACCAAGCACTGGTAGTTACTGTTCTGTTTTGATAGCTGAGCTATACACAACTAAGTAAGAAAGACTTCAGAAATCAGGATTTCTAACCCAAAACACTCTGAGACTCAAACTCTAGCAGCCCTACCAGCTATCACCATTATAAATTAATTTCAGATAGCACAGCATTTTAGTGCCAATACATAGCATAGCTTTAGAGAAAGTGCAACAGAAACAAAACATACCAGGTTTTTGTGTAAATAGCAGCGGGAATGGTGTCCTGCAGGCTCTTCCCCCAGGAAACAGAATTGCAGATGTTGAAATGATGGCCAAATGCAGAGGAAGGTCTGGAAATCAGCACAACTGTGCCAAGGCTGCATGTACAGCTGTCTTTCAAGACTGACAGGCAGCCAAGGCGCTGAATATTACAATTTGCTACACTATTAATTTCTCTGTTAAATTCTAGTATATTTTCTTAAAGACTGTATTCTCTTTACAGCCTCTGGGGCTGTAATTGTTATGCTAATGCGGGAACCTGCAAAGGGTGCCTGTGGTGAACTCATCAGCTGTTCTCCCAGTTACCTGCCATGTGCAGCCAGCAGTTGGCTGAGACAAAGCCAAGCAGGAGGAGGTGTTGCGATTCTCCTTCATGGCACATCACAAATCACAGCTGGCAACTGGGAAACCACCTTCTTTTTCTGCTCCTGCAATGCTCATCCTGCAGTACAGGAACTGCAGAGCTCAGCCCAGCCACCTTGAGCTTTCAAACAAGACTCGATACTAGAAACAGGCAGCGCAGTTGTTCAGGGACAGAAAATAAAAGACTCACAACAACAACCAAGCAAGCGCTGCACAGTTGTGTCTGTGTGAGATAAGATCACAGTCGCAGAGGTAGCAGCAGCTTTTTGCAGCAAAGACACCCCGCAGCATCCACCAGCGCCATCAGGGCTGAAAGGGGGGTTGGAGAGCTTGTTCTCCATGCTGTGAGCAATGCACTGTACAATGTTACTTGAGCACTGTTCACCCAATTCTGCTGCCCAGCTTCAGCACATATTTTTACTCAGAGAAAAACCCTCTTTCAGAGAAACATCCCTAAAACTGCAAGACTGGGGTCTGGAGCAGAACAAGGCTTTTTTTAAAAAAATATATGTACATAAGAACACAAGAACCACAACAGAACCTTCAAAATAAAGGGAAGGTACGCAGCTGCCAGCTTCTGGTTTCCTGCCCAAATCTTTGCTCTGAAGGTAGCTCAGTGTCTTCGTCCATTCAATGCTGAGCTGTGAGCACTCACAGCGGGCACAGGGGAACAGTTGCGGTGATGGTTTTCACGCCACAAGCCAGACAGAAGTCAGCCTCCTTCAAAGATTACTCATGAGTCACATTAGATCGTCGGCCTCTCGGTGCATGGAGTCTGCCTGCTGCACACACTGCCCGCTGTGGATGCTGCCGTGGAGCTGCTCAAGGGCTGGTCACTGCAGATCTGGATTGGTTTTAAGATGAGACACAAGCCTCTTGAGCAAGCTTCGTCAGCAAACTGTACCATCAACATTGATGTCTGTCCACCCAAACCCCACCCTGCAACCGTTAAAAAAACCCAAACCAAAACCGAACAAAAAGAACCCCAACAACCAAAAAAACCCCCCCAAACCCCCACAACATTTAAACATACAAAATCGGCTTGTACCTATTTTTCAAATTTTGTTACCATAAGATGTTGAACCATTGCTTCCCACAAGGCTGCTCTGATTCATGGCAATACACAGGCATTGTGTGCTTGGTAAATCCCAGCAGGTATTTCTGCTCAGTTTTTGCAACAACAGTTAAAACCCTGACTTACCATGAATACAGATTAGGGCACACACATATCAGCTTCATTTTAACGTAGTACTTTTAACATTCATCCTATGGAGCAGCCGAGCTCACTCAAGGCATCTACAATGTTTAATAGTAAAACAAAAAAGCACCCCCCAATCAGAAATTACACCTGCAATATACTTCACACAGATAAGCAAATGGAAAAAGACTGAGTCAGGCATTTAGTCTGGCTCACAGCCAATAAGGGGTCATTCCCTACAGTATATTTAGCAGTGGTTTGTCCAGTCTAGTGTTGATCATCTACAACACCACAGAACTGCCTCAATTTCTCCAGGGAGATTGTTAGCAGCCAAACCCATCTCATTGGCAAAAGGTTTCTCCTAACATCTTGTTCTCCTCTGCTTTCATTTCATCTCACCTCTCCACAGCTCAGGCCTTGAGCTACACCGATTGATTCCTCACCCATTTCTGCAGTTTCCCCCCATGCAGCCATTTTGTAGTGTGCTACATCTCCTTGGCTCTCTTTAATCATCACTTAGGCAGGCTTACAGCTTTAATTCTTGTAATCTTCTGTCATTGCCGAATTCTCTCATCTCAGCCACTGCAGCTGTTCTTTGTAGCCCCTCCAATTTGGCTACCGCCTCCTGGTATAAGATCCATCCCAAAACGAACAAGTTTGGCTTCTCCTGGGAGATGTACATCAATACCTTTGCAGCCGTGCCGGGTGTGGGATTGCTTCCGACTTCACAGAGCTCCTGCAGAACAAAGCACCCTGAGCAGCTTAGGGAAGAGGCAGCTGAGGCACTAACAATTGCTCTTCTATGCCCTGCAGTAGGTGGTGGGTGCACACATGTTTTTAGGGAGATAGGCTGCCAATAGGATATTGTGCCACCCTCCAAAAATTACTCGGGACTGAAAACAGTATAGAAGATCAGCATACCAGAACACCGTCCTCGGGGTCATAAAACCCCCGTCATTAATATATTTACCCTTGCCACAGGAGACCCATGTTGTTAACAGCTCCTCTCACTGAGGATGCTGGAAGTCTCTTGCCAAGCTTAGCACAATCATCCCAGGAGCAAGCAGTAAAAGGAGTTTTAAGCCATCCCCTCCACGTCGATCCTCATCTATGCTACCCACCACCACTGTAACAGCCTCACCTTGCATGCCTATTTTTTTCAGTAATACAAGAGCCATCTCATGCATTATATCTCAGCCACCCCAGTAAAAATATTCCACAGGGTAAAAGAGGCACAAGAAAGCAGTGTCACCCCAAGGTACAGTATTTTCCGTGGATGACAGAGAAGAGAAGAAAGGGATGACATGTATTTGTTATTACTTAAGACACATGAAAGCCCTTGTCTCCTAACTGAGGACCCCAATACCAGGATCAGCTGTGCCAGTACAAGCTGTGTTATTACCTCTTCTGTACAAAGCAATTTGTTTTTATTGACCATTCACTATACAGGGCACTACAACACGCTCCTGCTCATTAGAGTCTGTCAGTCAGAAAGAAAAGGAAGGTAAAAAGCAAGATTTAAAGAGAAGGCAGCTCTTTGCAGTCATGAAGATAAACTTGCTAGAGCAAGAGCAGCGACAGCAGGCAGCTTGGACTGCAACAAGGAGCAGCAAATGATCAAGACAGCTCAGAATTTCAGACACTAGAAGAAAATCCTTAAAGCAGGTAAATAATTTACCTCCCCTGGACAGGAAAACACCTACAAACTTGCATCTAAACACAGCACATTGTTAGGGCTCTGATTTTGTTTATTCATTCTCCCCCCTACCAGACAATCTCTGCTTGTGATAGACCTTAAATACTCTGTTGCAATTAGGACCTTTTTCTTTTTGACTCTCCTCGGAGAAGATAGTCAGAAATCAAGACTTTTTTCTTACATAACCTACACCTGGTCTCAATCTCAAGTGAGTCTTCCCACAATTTAATCCCACTTTACACACCCCACCCCATTTCACCTTCCAGCTGAGCAATTCTTTGGCCCAGTGCAGCTAACTCCACTGTGCACTTAACAGCAGGGATGAGTTTGACTGCTGTTACTTTAAGGGGAAATGTTTTAAGGCCAAATATAGGCTAGCAAGAAAAAGCAGAGGATGTTCAGTTTGGAGAAAACTAACAACCAAGAACAACTACCTGCATAACATCGAAGTAGGCTACCCCAGTGCGACAACCAGCCATCACCTTCATCACATGAAGTTTGTTTTATTCTACAGCTGGGCATGAGTAAGTCCAAAACCCATGTACTTTTTATAGTTTAGTTCCCTGGTAAAACACCACCCACCCAAAGGCTTGAGGCAATGCAGAACTGACTGCTTGGGATTTGCAGGGTAGAGAACACAGGCTATTTTTGGCATTACCCCTCTGTGGTAAAATGAAAGCTATAGGCTAAACTGTAAGAAACATCTTGAAGACTTACATTTTGTGATGAAGGACATATGCTTTTGAGGGGCGGGAGACTATCCGTAAGAGCACTTTACAGAAATACTTTGCCCTCCTCATCCCTGCCAGCCCAACCAGTTTGTAGAACTGACATGCATGGTTAGATCCTGACATCTCAGGAAGAGAACTACAGAAGTCGCTCAGGAAGAGAACAACTACAGAAGTCCCTCAGTCTAGCCTAAAGCAAACAGGTTAAGGACTTGTCCCTTTGAGCTGATGTGGCCAGATCCACAGAGGATACCACTTAAAATACAGGTTTCTACCCTTAATTTGTATCTGGTCACCAAGGTTCAAAGCACCAGCTCTTTGCCATCCCTCGCATGGCAAGCTGACACCAAGTCCTGTGTAATGAGGAGACCACAATACTGGCTAACAGCAACAAGCCCTGGATTCAGCTGCCTTCCTGCCTGCCCAAGACTGCAAGACCATGAGAAACAGGGCTATGAGAAATGCTTCCATTTGAGACTCACTCCACAAACTACTGCGTAAGTTCAGCTTACAAAGCTAAGAGGAGCCGGAGGTCTTTCAGCTCAAGGGAAGGCACCTCAGTAAACCCCACTGTGAGTCACTGACAGGAAAGCTTCTCCCCTAGAAAAGTTTTTTCCACACAAGATTTTTGTGATTTGGCCCTGTATCCATGATGCAGATGTTAACAGCTGCAAATGGAAGTCAGGGATAAGGAAGTGCAGACTTTGGAATCAACAGGTCAGCTTGGTTGCTAGCCGTTCAGAAGCAGAAAATGAGAAGCATTAAACTTCTTTCTGGTCAATCTTTATTTTACATGTTTGCATCACAGCCAGGAAACCAAGTTATACAGACCATCCTGATTTGTATCTACCTTGCTTCTCTTCAAACATTGTTTGTTGTCCTTTTAATAAAGTTTAAAAAAATACTGAAAAAAAACATTTGTACATCTGAACACAAACTGAGGAATAGGATATTTACAGGTCACCAAAACCCCTGGAACTGGACCTTGCTGTACACAGGAAAGTCTTTTTGAGTTATTTGGAGGTCATTTACTAAATGAATTCAAAGCTACATTGTACAAGGTGCCCTAAAGCTGCTTAATGACACAAGAGGATCTAGAATTAATTATTAATAGTTACTAAAGGGAAAGGGAAGCTATTTAGACCCATAGTCTGTTTTGACAGAAGAGGTATCAGCCCAACGCTCCAGTATCCTAGCTACAAGACAAAGTGCTTCTGATAATGCAGAGGTTGGGCTCTACTTTATTACAGAGGGAAAACTGAGTGAAATCCCACAGGGAAATATTTATTAAGAATTGTCCTTTCTGCAGGATTGCTGCAGTCAAAATAAAAATGGGTTCTTGAGCCAGTCAACCTACAAGGAGTGACTCTTTTCTCAGCCACTTTCTTCCAGTACCGTCACTTTACACATGAATATCGCAGTATTTTTCTCAAATCCTGTTCCAGCCATTTACAAGTACATATCATGAGCAGTTCTTACAGGATCATTGCTATATCCAAGCAAGATACTACAAGGGGGAAAAGACACGGCTTCCCAATATTGCTAAGTAAAAGTGATTAATAAGCCCAACACAGCATCATACCCAGCGGCTACAAGAAAAGCCAGATTAATCCAATTTAGAACAACCTTCTCCTGCAAATCAACCCCAAGGAACACAAAGAAACATTGGTCAAGTGCCTCCCGGCTGCACCACCTCAGTTTTCATGAAACGTTCTGGTTACTGAAGTTACACACAAGGTCACAGGTTTTAGACAGTGTAAGTCCCCTCATGTTTCAAATATCACTGTACCTTCCATCTACTGCAGACCACAGCTCCATGCTCTTTTTACAAAGGTGAAAAATGGGGAGATGTTTTATGATTGGAGATCATAACACAGAATCAATAAAACACATTTGCTTTAAAGCAACAGTAGCCTGTTAGCTGCCATGACAGGTCAAACTGAAGGAGACAAACCAGGTAGAGTGAAGGAGGAAGTATTTACTCCCCTTCAATATCTGCACTACCGCCTGATTACTTTTTTAATAGCTAAGCACCTTCAGTTCTCAGAGCTCAACAGAACACAGAAATACCTAGTATTTGCCTCAAATGCAGCCAGGCAACCCTTTCTTGTCAATTTGATTGTCACTGGCCAGACTGCATTTCTCTTCTCTAAGGGGAGCATACTGTAAGGAAGAAAGACAACACAGTAAAAATCTTCCATTGGACTTCCACCAAATGTGCACACTGGAGTGATAAGGACATGCCCTTTCATGGCCAGAAGGAATGTTACAGTGCTTAAAGATACACAGTGGATGCACACTCATGCTAGACAGCGTCCACTTAGCTTAGAAAAATACATCTTCCACATTGCTAGCTCCAAGACAAAATACTGCAATGCAGCAGATTTTTACAACATGCTCCCAGGGTATGCCAGCATTGAAATCCAGGAACAGGGCACTCGGCTGGAGAGAAACACTGAACAATGCACTGCACAGATCATGACATGCTGCGTTAGATGACAACATGAAAGAGCATCTTAATAGGACAGCATGTGGCTTCTTCAACTTGAACTGCTACATTTTGAGCAGGCAGCAGCAATGTTCCAGATGACCCCATTATGTCTTGCTTTCTTTTAGTAAGTCTCTTCACGAACCATCACGGAAAACATTTTCAAGCCTGAAGAATGCAAGAGTCTGGCAGTTGCACTGCAAGGAGGTTTCCTCTGGAAGACAGCTTGCTGAACAGTTACAGCAGGAAGGAGGAGTGCATCAGTGGCATTTGCATGTCATCATCACCAGGGATTTATTGGGGCATAACCTGCATTACAACTGAAGACTGAACCAATCTCATTTTTGTCTGCAGAGGGTGCAGAGTAGTCCACTACAGCAACATATGTAAACACATTCAAAACCATTTATTCTGAATTGCACCAGACCTGCTTTTCCAGGACTCCTGTCATTATACTGCTGTGTACTCACAGGGTGATTGTTTTAGTTGCTCACTTCAGTAAAAGGCAGAGATAGGAAAGTAAGGCTGTATCCCAAACCGATCTGTAAACCACAAGCAGCTCTTCTCTTTTCGCTCCCTGTGAAAGACAGGGCTTCCTACCAGACAAGACAGCTGTAAGCATTTGAAAGGCAAGCACTGCGATTATCCTGCCTGGTGAGCTCTAAGCTGCTGCATTTCACTAGCAATAGAGTCATGCACTTGCCAGTCATGCAGATGGGGGTTTGCCTTGGGAGGAAGGGGCAGGGAGTAGCCCTCCTTTTGATGCTTTGTGGTGCAGCACACAGTGCTGTGAGAGAAGCACAACTGCATCCATCTTCTCCATCCTCCAACATCCCAGTCACTATCCAATCCACAATACAACCCTGCAAGGTAAATTTTTCAAACTGCTCTGAGGAATTCCACCAGAGAAACTGGAAATTCACTGTGGAAATGATGCAGGAAGAACCTTCTATCACTCTGTTTTCTGACTTGTGCATCCACATTAATTCTCTTTACTAATGCTTAGGTCTGACTAGTTACTGTCGTACTGCTGGTTAGCATCCTGCATTAAGTGCCAGCTGAAATTGGTTGTATAGCTGACTCCTGAAGCTCGGGTCTGAACTTGGAAAAAGCTCTTCTAGAAACAGTTTCAGAATACTATCGTGGCTTTTCATGCCAAGACAAGACGAAATCACCCATTTTTTTGGCCTTTGACTAATGAGCCAGGGACTTGGCAGATAAACCTACACCATATGCAACTTCAGCAAAAAAAGTGCATATAAAAAAAGAAACCTGAGACTAAGGTAAAAGAGCTTGCCAAATCGGCAGCAACACTGACACTGAGGTACGGAATAGGCAGCTGTTTGGAACCAGCTCAGCATATACTGGGATCCTGGCACAGACCCTCGTGTTTTTGAGTGAAATGCCACACCCATCAGAATTTCACATCTCATTCGCAAAAGGTATTAACAGGTTGTAAGAGAGCATCATGTACAGACTAACGCTGTTATTGCACTTCTGTTCCTGACAGCAAATCCTTAACCCTTACACAATTCAGTGCCAACAGACTTCAAGTCTCCTACGGACTACTCTGAACAAAGTTTACAGCCTGAGTAGCCCTTTGGATGCAGACAGTGACATTTCCATAAGGACAGAATAACTGTGCACAGTGAAATGATTAGTTTTTCAGGTATTGTATTTAAGTGTATGATGAGCTGGGACTGCCTATGTTTGCTTATAGTCCAATTTCTCACACCTCAGCTACTTAATATGCAGATTTCTTCATAGAGAATGTCTAAAAGGCTCATAAGTAACATAACAGCCTTTCAAGTGGTGTAGGCTCTCTGTTTCTACTAAAAAGTGTATCACTGCAAGACAATGACAGCAGAAGTCAAACTATCACTGCTGTGATTACTATGCAGTTACAGCTGAGGAGGAAAATATAGAAGAGGACTCTGTACCCAAAGAAGAGGGCTATTCTCATGCTTTAACTGAAGAGAAATCAGTTCCAGGTATCAAAGCAGGTAGACTCATTTCCACGATTTCCGTGATGCATAGAACCAACACCTGGGAAAAGAAGTGGTAACTGGAGAAAACAATGCTCCTCTTCAAACAGCAAGTCTTGGTACAGACTGCTCATTTAAGAGCTCTACAATCCCTGTTCAAGACCAAGGAAGAAGTGGCTCAAGGTTCCAAAGAAAATCCCCCTTCTAAACTTAAAGAATAAAAAAACCTAGTGGCTAATAGTCCTCTAATCAGTTGTACCCCAGAGATGTAGTCCCTTCAGTCAAAAAAGCAAATTTCTAAATGAGTTTGTAAAAGATGCTAGCACATCCAAAGCTCTGTGATGATGCCTATCCCTGTCACCCTGACAGAAGCACTTTCCTCAGCAGCACCATATGTCAATGTCTCCACATGAATATTAAGGCTTCAGTGGGTCAGTGAGTTATAGTTGATTTATTTTTCTTAAAGCTTATCCTCATTGCATCAGTGAACCACTTCCGTCCTCCTCCAGATTAACAATCATTTGCTATGCCTTACTATTACAACTATGGGCACCAGCTTGCCCTCCTAACGATAGCAGAATACTACAGATAAAATGCACATGGCATTTGTAACATGGCTCTAAAGGCACCACTGCAAGTTCACATCTAATAAGCAAGACTTTGTATTCCCCTGCATTGAGGTTCTGGTCATAATCTTCTCCCTTCCTGACAAAAAACATGTATGACTGGGAGCTGCAGTTGCCTGGTTTTGACAGCAATACCATTTTGACCAGTTCAGCTCATCTCAAGCAGCAGTATTATTAATCCTACATGCCAGAGAGGTCCAAGTAGCCATCCAGAAAGGCTAAGTAACTCAGGAAAATGGTGAACCAGAGATTTATGCTGCAGTACATTTGCTAGACAGATTTCCACTGGAGATTCTGGCACTGTTTATACTGTGCCAGAAAGGAGTGTCTTTTGAAATACCTTGAAAATATTTTATAAAGCAGATCAAAGTGCTCTGGGTCACAGCTTGAAGTTAAATGTTTAAGAAGCATGGCAGACCCCTAAAATGCAAGCATCACTCTTACATCTCTTGTGTACTTCTTGTCAGGTGGGTATGAATCAAAAGCAACTCCATAAATAGTGGAGAATCTACATTAACGCTTATTGCACTATGGGCTAGTGCTTCTAATGGAGAACAGTTACTTGCTTCCTGTATAGCAATACATTTGAAAACCTGACACATTCAAGTAGATACCTGCATGAATAAGACAAGATATTTAACTTTCCCACTGATGTCAGTAGCGGCAGAAGTCACCTGATCCAATACCCCATTTAGTCTCTCAAATAACTGCAGTTGTTTCTATTAATTTGTTTTGCAATGCTTTGCCCAAGCAAAAGGGAAAGTTTATAAAAAGAAAAAAAGAATACTTACATCTCTTATCTTCTTTTCCCACCTTCCAACACACTTTGTAATTTCCAGTATACATGTTACATAGCAAGTGTGTGTGTATATATATATATGCGCATTATATAAAATATATACTTTACATACACACTGAAGGTCTCTCTTCACATTAGTATTACACATTCTGAAGAATGCAACTGCGAACAATTCAGAATACCTAACCGAGCCAGAAAGGGGAAAAAGAATAGGCTACCCAAAATCCCTAGGAAAGCTTCACACTCCTTGCAGGTACCAAGAGGTCCCATTTTCTTATGATCAGAGGAATAGTTATAGTTCTGCACTGCTTTGCTCCCCCTGGATACACCCCACTCTGAAGTTTCAGTGTTGGGAAGTGCTAGTTGCTCCCTTTCCACTGAGAGTAATATTAATAAATTAAAAAAGTTTCTCTGAAAGTGCTGCCTTATTCCAGTCCATCATGCCGTGCTTTCCCACTCGCCCTGTGGCTCTGCTGAACCATTCACCACTTTCTTGACCTTCTTCATGCCCTCCATTACTCCAGAAGTTGTAACCCTGGAAGAAAACAGAGAAACATCAGAGAACAGAACTTGAACTGTAACATGCATTTCACCAATAGCCCATGCTTGTCTTCCTGCACACATCAAGTAACGCTTCTCATATGCCTCTTTACCAAGACCTAGCAGCCTTGACATTTGGTCTTTCCTATTGCTACCATGTTGCAGGCCAGATATCATCTTGGACACAACACTGATGGGCATTGGAAGCAAAGCCACTGCCCTTGAGAGCCTCAAGACCCTCCTCATCTATCATTAAACTAAAACAGTGAATAGTATTTGGTTGTACTTGAAAGAAGATAGTGGGGTGATTAAACAGTTAAACCAGATATTGATCTGCTAAAGTTTGAGCAGCTTGCTTCAAAAACATTCTGCTATACAGATGAACACCTTTAATTCTGTGCATTAAAGACTTTCTTCTGCATTTGCAATGCTATTAGCCTATTAAATGCTATTTAACCTATTAAAATAGGAACGTATTATACAAATGCACACACAGTGGACAGTGCCCCAAATGTACCTTCTTAGCTTAATGCACACCAACTCCTGTTAATAGCAAAATTACTCAATGAACAGCAACAAAACAGAAGAGAGAGGTCATCCTTTTTATACCATCCAAGTCTGGATTTGTCATGGCAATCTGACCATTGAACTATAAAGCCTCATAATACCATTCAAACATTAGGCAGACTGAACTGTTTATCCAGCCAGAACAGCACCACTCCTCTCAGGACTACCTTGGCTATTCAAAAAGCTCTTCAGCCCAGTAGCTTTCCCTGTTGCTACACAAAACGGGCTATTTGCATGCACAAGACATCTGCTTTATTTGCACAATATGATTCTCATTCCATGCAGGTATTTTTTCCCCACAAATGTGCTACAAAGGTTATTTTGGATGGTGAAAGTAAGAGTGCCAATAGCTCAATGCATTCACAAGGGATGCCTGGAAGCATACATAAAACTGTCCTGTTCAAAGATGCCACTGTCAGCCTTTGTGTGCTTTCACCTGCTGTTTACCACGTAAGAATACTTTATTTGATCGGACTAGCTAACAACATTTTCACAGTGTCACCCAAGAGGAGAAGTAATCTTCAGATGCACTCTTCTGATAGTGCCCTTAGTTCCATGTTAGAGATCAGCTTCTGTTCATGTACTGTAAAAACAATTTACTCAAACTGCTGTGTTCAGTGACTCCTTAGCAGTAGTAGTAGTGGGATCGTCAGGAGCTCAGATACTTCAGAGTGGGCCTAGAGGAGCTTGTGTTTAAGGGAATAGGGAAAGGATCAGAAAAGTACAGGTCAACTAGCAACTTTATTCCCTATTGAAATTAAAAAAAAAAAAGGGGGTGGGGTTAAGTAGGCAGGTTACTTAAAGGAGAAAGATGGAATTAGTAAACATTTGCCTGGAAGAGATCACATCAAGCTTATCAGCACAGAGAACATGTAGATCTCGTAAGTTCTCCCTGTTGACAAAGTTTTTCCCACATTCCCATACAAAAAAATCAGGGGAAACATGAGTTAGACAAAACCAAAGTAGATGCATAACTAATTGGAAAAGCATGCATTGAGATGTACTTAATGGTTTCCTGTCAAAAATTAAAGAACATCGAGTATGGTTCCAGAGAGGTCTGTCCTGGGTTCACGTCTACTCAGTATTTTCAGTAATTGCCTGAGTAATGGAATAGAGAACTTGCTTATTAAATCTGCAGAAGACACTAAGAGCTACATATTTGAGAACAGGATAGAATGAAGAAAGATTCTGGCAAATTGAAGTAATGGTCTGAAAAATACAGGACCGTGCAGCAAGACAGCTACAAAGTTTACTCTTCAGAAATAATAAATTTCAGAATTACAGAATAAGGGGCTAAGTATCAATTCTTCAGGGAGGAGCTGAAGATTACAATGGACTACAAACCAAAAATGAGCAACTAACATAACAATAGCAGATATACTGGGATATATAAATAGGTGTTTTACACATGCATGACACCAAGGTAGTCCTAACACTTGACTCACAGCTAGTAAGATGCCACCTGGCACACAGCCTAGATTTTAGCACTGCACTCTAATACAATTACAAACCCACTGCACACAAGGATGATAAAAAAAGTGATGAGAGGTTATGGCTAAGAGGGAATTATCCACTTCCCACATTCACGGAGGGTCAGAACAAACAGCTACATGCTGAAATTGCAGCCAGGTCAAGTCATGTCATTTGTTACCAGAGAGGCCATTTACTGTCCCCTTCCCTGCAATGATAGCAAAGAACTGGGAGAGATTTCAGGGATGATTCAAAAGTGAAAGTTAAAGACTATCTGATGAGCACTGTTCTTGTCTCATGACAAGTATATAGCATAGCTCAAGTCCTCATTTTCTCAGATTGTTCATGTAGAATGGGCAGCTACTCTGCCTCTCAAAATCAGTTCAGCCAACACATTTTACTGCCCAGTAAAATAAGGGTATTAGCACTAAAACCAAGCACACTGCAATTCTCATTTTAGTCCTCTGAGTAGTCTCAGGACTTAAGTTCTGACCTGCCATACTGCAAATAAACATTCCTCACCTGCAGTTTGCTGAACTGCATTTCTAGCCCACAAACTAGCAGTAGTTAAAATGCAACAAATCATTCTCACTAAACTATCTTCTCTAGAGAGAATTTTTGTGGCTGTCAGAGGGATACCTGTCACAAATGTGGCACAAAAGGAGTTCCCTGAACACTCTATCGCACAGTGCTATGTGCTGCAGAAATTTCATAGTTGCTTTTTTTTCTCCCCTCTACATTGTATCCAAGGTATCAAGGAATGACTAAACATTCAGAAGCATCTTCAGCCCTCCACAGTGGTGAATCTCAGCTGTCTTTTCTCCTGTGGTTTTGTTTTATAGTCCAACAAGAAACACTGTGATACCAGCAGCAGCTAGCCATTACAAGCTACTGCAAACACGAGTGAAAACTGACCAGCCATTGAGCAAAAAAGCTGATCTCTGCACGGGAAAGATGTGTTAGGTCAAGAAAATCACTTCTAATGGAGAGCATCATGAGTCAGTCTGCCATGAAGTACAACCTGAGAGAAAGCAGAGAAAAGCAACCAACCAGGACTTCAAGTCCCAGCACAAAATAGGTTGCCTCACGATACAGTGAGAAACTCCAGATCTCAAGGCATAACCATAGGTAGGTCAGTGTTACCACAACAGTTCACTATGTTGAGGCTGGTTTGGGTGTTAAAGAACAACAAAGTTAGTCTTCACACACTAAGATGGATTTACTGAATTAAGAACAAAACTATTAATGCCTTTTCCTGTAATTCCTCCTCCAGTGGAAATATCTTAACCCCACCTGCATGCATGAACATCATTCTCAACCAGGATCTGTAGAAGAGCACTTTGGTACCTAACATCTAAAGCAAAATTACTGAGCTAATGAAATAACATACTGGGAAAAAAAAAACCAAAACAAAAAAAAGCAAAAACACCAACACCAAAGTGCTTCCTTTCCCCTTTCTCACCCCCACTTCATCTACTGTACTGCTTATATTTTTGTGTTCATGCCCCAGAAATGGCATTAGGATTGGAAGCCTGACAACTCCTTCTGCCAAGTGTGGCTGCACCTTTTCTAACAGAGTACTTTAATCTAACAAACTGTCAGCGACAAGCCCACATACTGACAGAATGGGCTCAAGAGGCTGCCCAGCACAGAATACACAGAAAGCCACTTTGCTGATGATTAATGGCTATTGACCCTGCTTGAAAAAAAACAGGCTGGTCCTTACTTCAGGTTTAGTCATGCTCTCCTCTCCACCAGGACAACTTCTGTTGAGCCTAGTGTAACTGAAGAGAAAGTCCTATAAAGTTTGTGGATGCTTTCTCCTAAGACAGAAGCGTGTTAGTTGAAAAGACTTATTACACATTAACCTTTGCTTTTCTTCACTTAGATTTTATTTTTGAGAGTTACAAGAATTTACAGAGGGAGGATTTGTGCCTTATGTTGCTTCTGTCACAGACACCTAGTCTTTGCATTTTTCTTGCAACTTTGCAGATTTCCACACTGACCTTAACAATATTTACATTTACTGCCAGACTGAGCTTTCTATAGTTTGCACTGCATGAAAACAGGCATAAGCTAGAGAGCCGCACTTAAAACATCCTATTTTTGCTGGAAGACAAGCAAGCCTGGAAAACAGGCTTGATGACCTCACAGCTCTTCCCTCCATTGGCTCATAGGAATGTTGAGTCTAAAGAAACTGAATGCTTCTGCAGCAAATGCTTTAAAGAGTGATTTCAACAAAAACCCTCTGGGAGAGGAAAACAGCCATAAAACCTGGCAATAAGACATGGCAGAACACCATGAAGTTTGAAGTTTGTTGGCTTTTAACTTCTGCCATAGCCTCTGAAGATAAGTTGGTATTTATCACATGAAAGACAAAACACACTCATGCAATGGTTAGTCAGGATGCTGTCAGGCACTTAGTCACTTGCTCAAATAAGCCTTGGTATTTTTCCCCCACAGAAACAGCATTTAATATTTATAAAAGCAAAAATAGGACCAGCAAGACCAAGTCAACAAGAAATTTAATACACTTTCATCGCAGTGTTTCACCTGTCACAGAATGTGTATACACCATGCTTTTCAAATACATGCAAATTTAACCTCCCTGACACAGCTGGGGAAGGGAGAACAAGACACAGATTATACACTGCCAAGTGCCCAAACAGAGCAAAACTTCTGGTGAATCAGATGAGAAAAATTTAAGCAAGGCTAAGGGGAACAACCCACAGGGCACAACAATGGAAACTCCCAAGGCAAAGAGCAAAATACCTTACTAGGAAAAGGCTCACAAGGAATTCCGATCCTCGAGTTTCTAGTAATGTCTAATTCACTATGGTGAGATACAAATCCCTTAATTTGTTCATTTAACTTTCTCGAGCTTATTTCTGGCAAATTCTCCTAAATTCAGCAGCTTCTCCAATTTACTGAAATCACTAAATATGAAAGGTGCCATATTATTAGTCCTAAAAACATCCCAAGTAAAAATTCATCAAGGATGTAATGCAAAGTTGAAATTCACTCTAACAGGCAAAAAGGAAAAAAGCTTATTTCTGTACAGTCACAAATCCTGCCACATCTTCCAGTTCAGACAGCACCTTCCGGATGTGGATGTTTATTTACCAGCTTCCAAACCGAAATCAGTTTCTTACATTTAAACACTGTTAAGTGACAGTGATTTTAAGGTCACTACCCAGTAGTTGGATTCCACTTGCAACAGTGACAGACTCTATGGACCCAAAGCAAAAATAGCTAAGCAATTGGAAAGAAGATCTTTGTTACTAGTGATATTTTTGAGAAACCGAACTCCTTGCATGACATTTAAGGCTGGATTCTACCTCAGACCTCCTTGTAGCAATTTCCCAGTAAGGTCCATTTCTTTCCAAGCTAACTACGAGGGCAAACACATTCTGACTTTTTTTGCCCCTGCAATAAAAGTTGGGAGTCTTGATTAGTTTCACCCAAGAACAGGTAAAGGAGATTTGCCAAACTGGAAAAACTCTTAGGAACAGGCTTCTGAGCCTGTACGTGAATTGCAATTATGCATGAAATGTGTAACTACTAAAGAGATTAGGTTAGCTCTGCTCCTATTAAGGCAACAGAGCCTGTGGCAATTATAGCCATATTCAACACTTCCATCATGCTGAATTTCTTAGGGCAGTTTCTATTATAGATTCAGAAATGTCACTCACTTTTTAAGTCCTCAGAAAACCATTGCACAGAAAGTGACAAGGACTTAGGCTGAGCCCTTGTATTGGGTTTGCGTGGCAAGCTTTTGGTAGCAGGGGAGCTACAGCAGTGGCTTCTGTGAGAAGCTGCTAGAAGCTTCCCCTGTGTCTGACAGAGCCAGCGCCAGCTGGCTCCAAGACAGACCTGCCACTGGCCAAGGCCAAGCCCATCAGCGATGGTTGCTAGCACCTCTGTGATAACATATTTAAGAAGGGGGGAAAAAAACCCCTGAGCTATTGCAGCCAGAAGAGAGGAGTAAGAATATGTAAGAGAAACAACTATACAGATACGAAAGTCGGTGAAGGAGGAGAGGGAGGAGGTGCTCCAGGCATTGGTGAGGCAGGCTGTGCCCCTGCAGCCCATGAAGGCTCACGGGGGAGCAGATATCCACCTGCAGTCTGGGGAGGACCCCACATCAGAGCAGGTGGATGCCTGAAGGAGGCTGTGACCCTGTGGGAAGCCCACGCTGGAGCAGGCTCCTGGCAGGACCTGCGGATCCATGGAGAGAGGAGCTCACACTGGAGTAGGTTTGTTGGCAGAACTTGTGACCCTGCGGGCATCCCACACTGGAGCGGTGTGCTGCTGAAGGACTGCACACCATGGAAGAGTCCCACACTGGAGCAGTTTGTGAAGAACTGCAGCCTGTGGGAAGGGCTCACATTGGAGAAATTCATGGAGAACTGTCTCCTGTGGGAAGGACCCTACACTGGAGCAGGGGAAGTGTGTGATGAGTCCTGCCCCTGAAGAGGAAGGAGTAGCAGAGGCAATGTGTGATGAACTGACCGTAACCCCCATTCCCCATCCCCCTGTGCCACTGCAGAGAGGTAGGTAGAGAATTTGGGAGTGAAGCTGTGCCCAGAAAGAAAGGAGGGGTGGGGGGAAGGTGTTTTAAGATTCAGTTTTATTTCTCATTACCCTGCTCTGGTTTGATTGGTAATAAATTAAATTCATTTTTCCTTAAGTCAAGTCTGGTTTGCCCATGACAGTAATTGGTGAATGATCTCTCCCCATCCTTATCTCAACCCATGAGCCTTTCTTTATATTTTCTCTCCACTGTCCAGTTAAGGAGGGTGAGTGATAATGCAGCTTTGGTGGGCACCTGGCATCTAGCCAAGGTCAACCCACCACAGCCATACTTTATAATCTCTCCAGTCTAATTCATGTCCTATTGCATTTGTGGTGCCTCATGGTTTAGCAGCAAGGAGTAGAACAGGGAAGAGTACTGGTAAAAAACCATCTCCTCAGCTCAGTATTACTTAAGATAAATTTCTGCAAAGCTACAGGCTGAATGTCAAGGCAGAAGGGACCCCACACCATTCTCATTTATATTCTGTCGATTGGTAGTCATTTTTGTTGTTGGTTTGGGTTTTGGTTTTGTTTTTTTAAATATGAAGCATTAATGACAATCTGTAAGGCTTGTAGGTGTTCAGCAACATAGAATAAACACAAAAGCTTTTTTACTTGCTATTTTTATGGGCATCTTTTTGCCTCATGAAAACCTTTACCAGCTTATTCCACACTGTTGCAATATCCAGCTCAGAGGCTCCTATGCATATCACAGATCTCTTTGGTAGTTTAACACACACCAAATAGGCACCTCATCTTTAAATATGTGGGTAGATCCTAATCTTTTACAAAGAAGGGTTTAGAGAGATTAAAGTAAGCTGGTGTTAAACATAACTTTTCCCAAATCAAGTGAAGAGGTAAAAAAAGGGGCAGGAAGGGTTCTTACACAGCTTCCATCTCCAAGTCATCCTCATCATCTTGAGAAAGCTGTAGATAAGGGTTGTCTGATGCTGGACGGAACTTGTACCCAGTGAGGACAAAGAACACAAGTGTGGCCATTTCATCCAGCAGCTGCAAGTAAAAACACAAGATTGAAGTTCAGTCCTGTAATCCTTCATGGTCATGAAACATTTCTGCTCATTCATAAGGTTCAAGGTTTAACGGCCAAGAAGCCTGTGCCATAGCAGAAATAACAAAGCAATTCCTGTCCTGTTATCATTAATCCCAGGCTAAAGGCTGTCAAGCCCTTTGTTCTTTCAGCTTTCCCTGTCACTTTAAATAGTTACAGTTCCAGCCATCACTCCAGTGCTTTTAAATAACTACAGCAAGACTTGGCTTTTAAATGAGGGGGGGAGGGGGGGATGGGGTGGAATCATCCCTATGTTGTTTGATATTTTCAACAGTTAATGTATTCCAAAGACTCCCTGCACAGTTACTTGGATTATATGTTAAGAAACCAAGTATTTAAAAGTCACTAGGCAAATAAAGCCTGTAGATGGAAGAGCAAAATCCTATTTCACTGGCTCCCTGGGGCCTCAATTACACAGGGCAAACCTGACCAATTTTTTTCTCCTTTGTATGTTCTTGATTAATTTCCTTCAGACATTTTTAAATTGAAAGACTAAAAAAATCAATAATGCAATTACTTTCAGACATCTCATGTATAATCCAGCAGCCCCGCTGGACAAACATAAAACTAAAAATATATTCCTGCCACCCCAAGCACACCAGTGATAAAAATCAGGAGGAGACAGGGTGCAGCACTGTGCTTTGAGATGTTCTACTACAACATGAGGAACAATTTATGAATGTATTTCTTTTTGGTGCAGTTATACTTAAAGAATAATAGGAAAGAGAAAATAATATCAAGGAATAGATGTATTTTCCTTTGCTGGCAAATACCTGGTACAGCCATTTCCACTGGAATGGAACAGCAATCTTTATAAGAATTGCAATGATCCGTGTGAAGTAAATGTAACAGACAATCTGGGAAGGAAAAGGAAAAAGCATGATGAGAACAAGAGCATCTTCCTTACAGAACCTCTTTTTCCAGAGAAATAGCTCAAGCAATTCCCAGACAACTCATTCCATCAGCCTAGCCTTATTATGCTCCTCAATAAACATGGAAGATATAGGCTGAGGGCTCTACTGCTTGTTGAATGTCCGAACCACTCAAGCTATTGCTAACATATTTAACTTACAGCAGGAAATGCTTTGAGTATTAGCATTTTGTAGAATCTGAAGAATTGAATTTTTATTATTCTTACCACTTATAAGAGTCTGAAATGAGGCTGTTGGAAACCATTAAGAAGCCTGTGCTCTCTTGGGAGGTATGCTCATGGCTCCCACCGACTTAATCAGAAACTGCACACATGCATCTCAAGGCACCATTTGGTCCCAAGTTTAATTTTTAGCAAGTTTACAGTACGTTATTCAAGCCCATCAATTCAACTGGCAACTCAAGCTGTCTCCAGAGGAAATCAGTAAGTGTTACAAATAGCTGGAACCAATTTAAAGATACAGAAGGATGCAGCCACTAGGAAAAAAAGGAAGTTGCTCTGAGAATTGTAACCCAGTTGACAAAGATGACAAAGCACAGCACTGCCACAGAACTAGGAACATCTCCACCACATCCACCTGCTATATTAGCTTCCAACAAGTATCCATCAAAAGGCTTGAATGCTAAGTGCTCTGTATGCATGCGTACAGGTGTTTTACTTACCATAACATAGTAATGTCTGAAAAGCTTCAGCTTTGCTAGGTTAATGGCAGCTATCAAGAGAACACAAAAGTCCATCAGAAAATTGTTAAAATGACAGAGTTTCTTTTGATGCTTGTCTTCAAGGCAGGTAAGTGGTCAAAACTAGGACTCAGGTAATCCCAGACTAGAAAGGTTTGTCCCACGGCCCACTGGGCACTCTGAGGAGTGCCAGTCTGGCTTATCTACATACTGGACAACTCCTAGGTTGTGGTGAATTCCCTCTTAAAAAGGCAACTCAATAAGATCACTTTTACACCAGCTTTTATATGCACACACTCTGCAATATAGAGCCTTCCTCTAATGCTTACCTGTATCAAGTCAACTACATACTGTCACCTTGATCCTGCCAGAAGGGCCACATGCCACTTGACAATGCCTCCTAGAAAACTCTTACCTTTTCTAGAGTACTTTCTGACCTGCTCTGTGCCTTCAGCTTACCTGAGTGACTTTGAGGTAATCACAGCTCTGGGAATGACTGCATCTTGTTGAACAGCAGCAGAGGTACTGTAACATCTAAGTAGCATCCTCTATCATTTGTGGCTCAGTCACAACTTACAAGTGAAATGGGAAGTCATACTAAATAGTTCTCATCGCAAATGCACACGTTTCAGTCACAAACCATGTAAGCTAAGGCCCCAGGCTAACCTGCGTTTATTGGACAGATCACATCAGCTCTTGAGGAATAGAGCAGATATTCATGTGAACGAGCAGAGGTCAACAGCAGATGGAACAGCTGTCAACTCTGGTTTGAGAGTCAGGTTTTATAGGTGCAGCAGGATTACAAATACGGACTCTTGGTGCTTTTGTGACAACAGGGGAGGCAAAGAGTCCAAGACAATGTTGACAGCATACAGAGATGCAATTTAGAGCCAATGAGCACAAGATGCTAGTTTGAAAAGTAGAGCCACATATATACTGATATTCCCAAGCCCTCCTTAGAAATTTTTTAATCAGATGCACAAGTGCAACACATTGTGCTTATGTTCACCTGCACTCCCTCGCAAAAAATCATCCACTGCAAAAAGCAGATTAATAATAGGTTGCATGTATTTGCACACAAGATTTTCTAGGTTCACAACAGTGCAAAACATAGTATATACATCAGGAAGAGGAGGGGTCATAGCTACCAAAAAATGTTTAATTTCATGTGACAAAAATGATAAAGCTTTTCTTATGGAAAGATAAATGTCAAATGCACCACTCAAACTGGTCTACGTTCCCACCACATAAGCTACAGTGAAGACAGACAACATTCTGCTATAAACCTACGCTGTATAACCTAGAGATCAAGAGCCACTTTCCAAAACTTACCTTTAGTGTTCCAGAAGACCCGCTGAAAGGTATGGACACCTTGAGACAGATACAAATCCTCCTCCAGCAGACATATTATGACAACAACACCCAACTTACACAAGGCATAAATCAACTGACATGTAGATAAAATTAGGCTAAGAGTAGTTTTGATTTAGTGCTAGCTAGTGGCTTCTACACAGTTCCAAACTGTATGTTTAACTTTTGACAGAGCACAGGGCACGTCAGTAAGAGAAAGCAGAGCGAGAGCTCAAGAATCAAAAAGGAAACCTTATTTGTGAAGGAACACCGTTTGTTTTCATGCAGCTAAAGCCTGTACTGTGCAACACTCATCTAAACACCAGTCAGACTGGGTTGGCTTTGGGCAAGACTGTGCACATGTGGGCAATCTTACAGCACAGTATGTCAGAGGAACATTAGCTCTCAGTTTCGGGAGGATGCTCCCTTCCAGACTGCAGTATGAAACACTGAACATAGAATAGCATCTACTTTGCAAAATACAGTTCTGGACTCCAGAAAGCAATACCCAAGCTCTAGACTTCCACCTGTAGAGTATCGGCAGTGAAGCACAGAGCACTTCACTGGGCAACAGATGGCAAGACTTGGAATGGTTAGAACAAGGATCTAACTAAATCCTTGGTAGCTAAATCAGCCTGGAGACATTGACTTAGCTACTCCTCCCTCATTCCTGTCCCTTGCAAAAGCTGGTTTCCCCACGTTTAAATAGCAAAAACGTAGGGATTTTCACAGGTCTACTGCTCTACCAGATAACCTAATATTAAAAGCTTTTCATAGTACAGTCGGGGAAAGATTAAAGCATGTAAACATACAGGACAAGCTCATTAAACTGTAAAGCAGGGAAGCAATACTGTCTTATTTAGAGGGGAGCTACATTAAGTATGGCCATGAAGATCATGTGATTTACCACATACCCATTTGCACACAGAAGGATCTATTTCGAACTTAATGCATTCATCTTTAAGAACTGCCACCAACTGGTGCAATGACAGGCCATGAGAATTACCAGGCTTTGTAGTTAAAGGAACACCAACTCAACAGCTGTGATTCAAACTGCCAGGCCATCAGTGCTTTACAGTCAACAACTGAGTGAGCTGGGGAGTAATTTCTATTGGATTCATGCAGTGCATGGGAGGAAAGGATAGTTAAGCCAGATATCTGGCTGCCAAATGAAGTGTCACAATGCCACCTCTTCCAACTGACAGAGCACAGTTCAAGATCTCTCCTCGTCATCATGATAGTCAATACCAAAGAGTCATAGGTTAGTACATCCAGATATCTAGAATGGCTGGGAATGGAAAAGAAGGGCGAGGGGAGGAAAAAAGACAACCACCACCAAGTAGAAAGACTGAAGAGCCGCTCTAGAAGCTGGCTTTCTTATTTATCACAACTAGGTGCTCTCCTCTAGCTGTCTCAAGTTTAGGAATATTTCTCTGCACTATCAGATACTAAAGTCAGTATTAGTGCAAGTCTACAAAATTTTGCCAGTTTTTTTTTAAACAGCTCAAAGTTACAGCACATGCTGTTCTGCAGAAAGTCTAAAAATCATCATTGCTTGGCATCAGCAGCCTCGAAATTGCTTTTTCACAGGCTGAACACACTCTAAGCAGTAACACTTGAGTCTCGCTACACTGGACACTTTAAGACTTCAATTCACCTTAGGCTGGCAGTCCAGACACTGACAGCAACGCTTGCAAGGAGAGAGGCTAGGCCAACACCTGTCACTTACAACTTGAATCACTTGCAGCCTCAACCTGTAAAGCTGTGATAACACAGCAGCAATCACAGCATGCAGTAAAGGTTGGGTAAATTTATGTTTCAAGTATGATAAACTTTCTTCAAGGAACAGTACTTAACTGCAGAGAAGGAAAAAATAAAAGTAGAGACTTTCTACCAAAGGTTTTACAAATGAATTCATACTCATGTTCCACCTCTTTCATAGAGTAATTAAAAAGATAAAAGCCATCCTCCAAGAAAGGTTTATAACAACATCTATAACTTACTTCCCTCAGTTCCCCCTCTCTATCACCATTTACTTTAACAGCTTGTGCCTGCAATAGCCTGATCTGCATCAATCAAAACATAGCATACCACAGTATTCTGATAACCAGTCTCTTTTTCAGATTGCCCCCGTGCTAATTTTAAATGCTGAGACACTCTGTAAGATGGCGAAAAAGAAAGTCAGACCATCCACTAAAGCCTTGCACACCATCAGACAATAGCTTTTTGATTAATAAATTTGGCCTTTTTAGAATATGTATGTAATAACAATAAGAGGACTGCAGCTGAGGGCATAAGGAGCTCAAGTCCAGACAATACAATACACAAGGGCAAACCATAATGCATCTTGAGTGAACGTGCTGAAGTACAGCTAAGATTATTTCTACAATGCTTTGCATTCTATACTAACTCTGGTGCATTCGAGATGCAATCTCTGCCATTACCAAATACTAAATGAAAGTCTTCTGTTCTCCCCAAGAATCAAGGCACACAGGTAGATCTAGACCTCAAAAAGCAACTCCAGCAGTAACTCTTGAGAAGTATGGCTTGATAATCTCTACAGAACTCTACTTAAAAGCATTCCTATACTAGAACGAAGTTGTCAAGCAAACAGATGCAGTAACTCTCAGTGTCATGCCTGAGAAGATGGCACAGACTAGTTAATCTTGAATATTCTGAAACACCTTAGCCATTTGGTGCAAGAGTTCCCCACTAGGGTCAGAAGAAAGTCCAAAGTACAGGATAAGCAATATACCTCCAACACATAATTGCTACATCAACCCTAGACAGCTATCTAGGGTGCCTGGAAGTGGTATGCTAGAACATAATAGGCCTATTTCATTTCTCAACTCTCCAGTGCTATCCATTGAGGTCTCAACACTTAAATCACTAATCTTTATCTCAAGGTTTGAGATGCCCATGTACAGCCTAGAGCGTGTTTACTCCTGCACTACACCCTCCTCACTAGAGAGCTGCAGAGGTGTTTTAGCATTGGTCTCCACAGAGTCATTGCCTCCAGTGTCTGCTGAGCTCAGCTAAACAGAGAGTGCTCCACACCATGCAGGACCCAGCTCTTTGTTCACAACATTTTCATGGTGCAGAAGCAGGAAGACACTGAAGACAGTAAATGTTCTTTCCTGACATGGTGGCAAGCATGAGAGCATTAATTGTCATTTGCCCACTGTACAGCACACAGGGAATGTTGCCTGGGAGCTACACACTGCAATGTATTTTCCCTAATTCTGCTGCCAACTATGACATGCTGCAGTGCTTCAGGAAAATACCTAACCGTTCATGATCAGACTGCACTTTCACATCTCTCATCACACACATAAAAACTGCAGCAGTGTTTCCAGCCCTCCATTTCTCCCTCAAACAACAGACAACATGATACACAAGAGTGGGTTATAACACTCAAGAGGTCAAGCAACCAAGAACTTTGAGTTTCAAACAAAAATAAGCAAGTTTACTACAATATACTCCCCTCTCTTCCTTTTCTCAAGATGCAGTAGTTGAACAGCTTTCCAGCCCAAACAATTCTCTAGCTCAGTTTGCTGGCTGATTTCCTTAAATCTGCAGGTATTTGTAATGCAAATCTAGAAACGGACAGAGAGCACAGGCTCCCCCATCCGAAAGAAGGCACAGCGACACACTAAAGAGCTGCAGCTAGGCACTTGCTTAAGTCTGAAGGTGGCAATTTCAAAAGGGGAAGAAAATGTTTACACCCACTGCCATGCAAGATAAGAAGCCTGTTTAGGTCAGATATTTTGCTTTAAAGATCACCTTCAAGGGAAAAAAAAAAAGCAAACAACGAGGGAGCTCAAACTTGGCTGCATCACTGTGCCATGCCTACTTTTTACTAGCAATCCTCAGCATCTGTGCATGTAAGGTCTCCCTGGATAATTATGGCTTTAGACCCATTCCTTTAGCCTTCCCACTTCAGAAAAATCATCTTAAAAAAACAAAAAAGGCAAGTTTAAATGACCATTAGCTAGAGACTCCAAATCATTGCCACTTGTAATAAGCCTTTTTAATAATTGTACATTGCCAATACAGAGGCCTATGGCAAGCACAGCTGTTACAGACTAAAAGACTAGTAGTCCGACCAGCCTCCCTCATTTCTAGTCTCATCACGCTGCAGTTGTAGCTGTACTTGACCCAAGGGAGTGCTATCTAATAAACAGGTTGTGAAGTAGCTGGAAGAGGACAAGATGGACAGACAGTCAGGAAACACCACCAGGATACTGAGCCATGAAGTCCCAGGGTTGTTAGTTCAAGTAGACACAAGGAAGCAAAAAAAAGTTACCTTCAGTCTTTCTCACCAGCAAGAAGGTCACCAGAAGACTCGGCACCAGGAAAAACAGCTATTGAATTTATAGTATATAATTTCCCAAGACACCCTATAAGTTAATGAAGTCTGTGTGAGAGAACAGGGAAAGCAGCCTTTGAGGTAATACTAGACAATAAATCCTAGCAAGCAATAGACAGTCCAGCTAGAACTGTCTGCATAAGATTCAGTCAGCTCTAACCACACAACAGGCAGCACAGCAGTTAAACTGCATATGAAAGACCTGGTAGTTTTCACCACTTCAGGAGAAAACTATCTTCATCTGCAGGAAAAAAAAAACGCTGGTGATTTTAGAGTTGGCAGTGGTCGTACTTTTCTTGTGAGAGTCTAAGACACTGTGTAGCACCTCTGCAGCAGAACAGGGCCTCCAAGGGAAGCCTACACAGTTAAGAGCATATGGTTCTAATCAAGATTATTCATCTATAAGCCTAACAGGAATGATTTTACCTTATTACAGTGCAACCATATCGCTTTTGGTTTTCTCAACCAGGCACACTAGCATCATGACATCATTAGGTAACATTCTGCTTCTGGCATCATGTTGCCATTCTCCTGCTGCCCATGGACTTCAATCAACAGCCTCTAAATACTCTAACCACACTGTATTTCACAAGTGAGTCCCAGCACTGTGCCTGCCCTGGCCACAATCTGGTGCCTACGTTTTCCCTGAAATTTTTTTCCTTCGCTTCTTTTATTATTAGCATAGCATAACACAGCTGCCAAGTCCCTCTCAACACACAATTATTGAACTTGCAGGATCTGCACAGCCAGATGGAAACGTCAGCAGGTAAAGCATGGTAACAGCAGGAGGTGATCCACAAGCAACGTTCATGATAAAGAGCACCATTATCTGTGGAGAACACCACAAAACAGAGGACTAAGAACAGTCCTTAGGCTATTGTGCATAGCACTGACTAGCTGTAAATATACAATCAGTTATTCTCAGATCACTGCTTTCTTTTACCTCCATTATAACACTACAATGCATCCTTCAGAACTGCTTGGTTTTACTCAGATCTGGATTCCACGCACTACGATGAACAGTGGACGGGTCCAGTCTCTATGCTGAACATCCTGGATGTTGGCCACCTTACTTTTCCCCTTCACGCGATACGTTCTTAAGTTAAGCAAACTCCACAGCACCATCTTGTGATAAGAACCATCAAGCGCAAGGCAGGCACGGGGTGATCACCTGAGGCCGCACAGAGCTAGAGGTTTTGTGTCTCTTCCTTACACTTGCTGCCGACTGCTCAGCCTCAGAATAGTCAGACTTCATTGCCACCCAGCAGTTCTGCCTCAGTTACAGGAAAGGTGACCTCCATTTGCAGTCACACATGGTGGCTTCAGCTAAGAAGCAGGCCTTACATAGGTGAAGTCCTCAGTTGAGAAGACAGCGACTGCTTCAAGGAATGTCTACATTTAAGCAGCCTTTTCAACAGGAAGATCATAAATACTCCAGAACATGCACTCAGTGGACAAGGTAAAATAAATTCAGTGAATGTCACATGTTCACATGTGAACAACACTGATAAGAAAGCTACCAATAACATTCATGTTACATTATCAACAATAACCTCTTCTACATTGTTTTCTATTAAAAATTAATACTTTTCTCCTTTTAGGTTAGGGGGTAGGGTGGTGGTGGGTGTATAGTTGTTTATTTTTTTTAAACAGCTTTGAATCTCAAAAATTGCTGTGCTCATCTTCAGTATTGTTTCCATTTAACAGATGGCAAGAAAAGGCCTAATCTGTGGTCTGCAGAGCTGAGTTCAGTACCCAGCTTTACACTTCACCTACTAGACTACAGAAGCAATCTGCACTGAAATGCAAGTGTCTCAGTGGAAGCCAAGGGAATAGCTGGAGTTAAGTATCCAGACTGAGGAGGTTATGTCCAGAAAGGAGAGACAAGAGTTAAAGGATAACATGGGTTGAAAGGATGTTGCCAACAAAAGACTTTCTACAAATAAAGCTTTCAAAAAGAGTAAGACATCAAATGACAGCATACAGAAATGGCTCTTGGCTTCCAAAGAAGCCAGTGCTATACTCCATGGCTTGCATCTGCAGCCAGCTGAGGAACTAATTCAGAAGAACTGAGCAGATAAGGCAGGAAAAGCACACACTACAGAAGCCATATTTGGGTTGGATTTACATCTATCATCTCATTTTCACTGCTACAATAAACATAACTCAACTTTACACAAGCAGTCCTTTAAGCAGCTTGTACAAACATGGGCAAGTCAAGAACTGTGTTACATTGAATGACAATTTTGGTTTTGTTTCATAATGAGGTTTGTTCTCCTCTATTCTGGCAGGAACAGATTCCTGCAGAAACTGAAATAAGGGGGTCTATTTTGACTAATAGTCAGCGATTCTGGAATTCATTTCTAGTTCTGCTTCTGAAGACTCAAGTCTGTGAAAATAATGCAAATCTGTCAAGATGACTTGCTCTAGATGTCATGTCTAGCTCAAGCACAGAGCTGTGCAAGTACCAGAGGATGAGTTCCACATATGAGTTCTGATATTCAAAGCAATACATGAAAAAGGTAATTTTCCAAAAGTTATTCCCAGGAACCCACTGAGGAAAGGCAGCAGTGTGACAATAACATAGTGTAGCTTTATAGTTTTAGTTTACATACTTTAAATCAGCATCATGCATATGAAATTCTGGCATTATCTTACAGCACGCAGCATAAAAATCAGAAGAAAATTACAGATTACTTGCCTTTCCCATCTGTTGCTGAAGCCTCCTGCAAATGTCTTATTGACCTGAATAAAAATAATAAAAAAGTAGATTAGCTATAATTTTTGCACTCCCTTTTAACTGCAGCCCTCTAGAACTCTGACAAGTTTTGTTAGCTCTTTATGGCTGGGCTCTGTTCGTAATTAACTGCGCTTAGCTTGTTTAGCACTGCCTATATTTTACCATCTCCCTGGTTCAGGCAGCTAGTTCAAGTATCTGTATCTCCCTGTGATTTAGCAAGCCGATTACTAAAGCCTACTTCAGCCTACAGAAAACTCTGTGGAAAGGAAGGAGCAGTGAGAAAGTGAGGCATTTTCCAGCATAACGCTTTCCACTTGTACAATTAAGCTGAGCTGCTATTCAGAGTACTGCCAAGCATTTGGCATCTTACTGCTCTTTTAAGCTCTTTTCATTTAAATAGTTGATTACAGCTTACATGGCTACATCGGCAACTTATGTAACAAAAGCTACCCTGCAGGAATGTAAATTCAAAGGCCATGTCTTAGTCACCTTTCCCACGCAAGTCATTCCACCAGCTGCAGTGACACTACCCAGATGAAAAAGGGGCAGGAGTTTATGCCCTGGGCTTCACTGCCAGTTTATGTTAGTACCATGACAATGCAGGAACACTGGTTGCACACTGTAAACACTTACAGGGTAGTTCACCCAAATGCATTTGTTCTTCAGACACAGTTCCTTTACAGAAAGCAAGTTTTCTACCAGCATATCACTAGGTAGGACATATGGATTCTAGCATTACGTAGTAAGAGCTGCCACTGTAAAAGTCACCTTTATCATACAAAACCAGAGCCTCTCTACAATTAATATTCCTGCAGTTTTATTTACCATATCCAAATGCTCTCAACCTCAGAAGAGCTGCAGCATTTTGACAGGAGTAGAGGAAGGGACAAGTGGGTAGTGGAATTTTCTTGGAAGACATTTCCCAGCCTTGGCAGAAAGCCACTAAGACTGTGTAGGGTTTTGCCCTTCCACAGAGGACAACTGGGAAGGTAAGGACAGCTGAAACCCACCCTCACAAGCCAAGCTGAAGCTTACTCCCATCTACTGAGCAACATGTATGTGCGTCTTTACACACACACATGCGTGCACATTATGAAATGGTTCTCTGAAACTCAGAGTTACACACTCTAGAGTCATGACACATTTACTAGATGGACATTTATATTCACTCTGCATTTCAGAAAAAAAATACTGGAGATACTGGAGAAGAATAAGAATATTCTGTGTTTACTAACAAGCCAGAAGCTCCTTCATATCCTACTTTAAATCCAGTTATTTATCTAATTAAGAATAAAATGAATTTAGAAGATAAATGTTCTAACTGGCAAGAAGCAACAACAGTGTTTATCTGAATTATCTGTGTTTTGGTTGAGTTTTATATAACCAACATTATTCCTCGCCAAGTAGAGTGGAAGGAAGGGCAGGGAAATGTTCCCTGTGGGATTATTTCTTCTAAACAGTGAAGTAAAAATACAGCTACTTTGCTTGAAGGCAGCACTGATATTAGACAGCACTGTCATTTTAGACTTTAGCAGCCTAGTTTCCAACCTAAGTCAGTAAAGCAAAACCCTGTTTCTCACTGTAAGAGAGTCAGCATTTCTGCAAAATTCCAAGTTTCAAAGGCACCAATAGCCTGCACTATGCTGGCCACACTTAAGTCACCACCCACCTTACCTTACCCCTTCTTTAACATCCCCAAAACAAGCATCTTCCACAACACAAGATTGAAGTGTTAAGACTGATGCAGTTTAAAAAAGTTAACATAACACTTGACTCCAAAGGACTGACGTTTCTTTGCTTTGGCAGTATCTTTAGCTCTAATTAGCAGACAATACCCATCAGTTCAGAAAGAGCTCAAGTCATCAGGGCTCAGAAACTACACAACACATTCAGTGACTCACCATACCACGGGAAATAGGATGGCTCCACAACACAGCAAGTCTACCAGGAAGAGGATTTCTTTCCACAGTCCATATTCAGTTGTCCCCTCTTCTGTTGACTCTATGATAATGTAAGCCACATTTGCCAGTACCTACGGGACAAAACATGATTAAAGGTTTCAGAAGCTTTCCAAGGAGATACTAGATGTGGGCTGCCAGTTCAGCAAAAGCTGTCCCACAGTTGCAGAAAGAGCCCATTCAGTAACATCAACAATTCTTCTGCAGCTCCATGTCAGGAAGTCACACATTCAGCAGCATCTTCACAGGATTTACAGAAATAAAACTTATTGGAACTTATTTCTGCTGACATTCAGGAAGTAGTCCTTTTTGTTACATACTATGCTGAATCTACTGTATCAGTAGAGATAAAATGAGCAAAATCTATTTATTAAAGATACAGAAACAGGACTCTCTACACACATATAGCAAACAGTTTAAATGCGTTATTCTAGGTTAAGCCAATAATCCAAACTGGTCATTGACCATGTTTTGTACTCTATACCCAAGCTCTAGAACAGCCTCAAACACTAATTATATACTTCTGGTTTTGCAGCTGGGTAAGGGGTTTCATCTGGAAAGGCTGTTCTATCTACAACAAATAGAAGTGCTGCCCTCTTATTTACTTCAGTTCCTGGAGCAGGACACAAGCACAGATCATTCTGAACACACTGGGAAACTTTCCCTCAGACCCAGCGGATCTACAAGTCTCAGTTTTCTCCTTTTTTTTCTTAAGCCCATTCAGCAAGCATTTCTGAAGTGACAACTTTCATTTAATTTCTCTTAGTAGTTTAGTACTGTTTTGCAGCCCAAGTTTTGCCCCAGCATGAATATATCTACTTTATAGCTAGCTGTTAATTTGCTGACACCATGCGATCACCATTATCTCATAGCCAATACAGGGAAAAAGTGGGGAAAGTTACAGAAGTAACTTCTGGACCAAGAAATTCCAGCTCAACTTCCATTGTAACCAATAGGCTTATACAAGCAGTAACTATATGGTATTTTGTGAAGGATTCACAGCCTTTTACAGTTTGCACAAGCAGCTCTCCCACAAGATACTAAGTATTGACACAGCTCAGTCCTCACCTGAAGTGGGATGACAATCATGAAAATTTTTTTGTCTTTATCTGACAGGATGTGTTTAATGAAAGCCCAGCCTGTACCAATAAGGGCAATAGTGATGAACAAAAGAGCACCCTTCAGTCTGAAAGAGAAACAGACACCACAGTGAGAGACTTTATTTTACCACATTTCCTCTTCTCCCCAGGTTCTCGCCTACAATCAGTAAAACCACAAACCCAAACAAATGCCTTGCTATTCATAGTTTTGGCAAGTGCTTATCCTACAAACAGTGAAACAGATGTACTTTCTTACAACTGTGTATCACAGCAATATTAGGCTTCATTCACAATTGTCAATATATGCAATCTTTTTTTGGGGAGTCATCCATTCACCATCATGAACACGAGAAAACACTGGCAGCTGTACCCTCTTACCATTCACACCAAGCGCAAATTAGGTACTTGAATATTAGTATGAACAAAGAAAAGCAAAGCATTTCTTCTCCTTTTACTCCTCCACCCAGATAAGTGCCAATTCTCTGCAGCTGCCCTCTGTAAGTAGAGCTTTCCCCTTCGCACAGGGCTTATTTTTGTCTTGTCATTCAGACCATAGTACCAGAGAATCAGCAATTTTCCAGTTTTCTCAGGAGGGGGACAGCCCCACAGGGAATTCAATTCCATTGTTTGAATCTATCACATCAATCTTCTAACATACTTACAGGTGAGTGATGTAATAAACAACAGCCCAACCTTCCATAGGAAATCCCTGAGAAGAAATGTAGTAATAGTCGATCTGGAAGCAGAAAATACAGTATGTTACTTTACAAGCTGCTCATCAGCACCTCACCCATGTCTATAAAATAAGTCTGCTTAACAGCCACTTCATGTTTCATTTTCCATTCAGTGTACAAACTTGGCTCCATTACATCTTGGAGATTACTTCCTCCCAACATGTTCTAGTTTTGTTTAGCAACAATGAGGTCATTTCCATTTGCTGTATTTCCTAAATGTTAGTGGATATATCTCAAACAATCTACATTCCTCCCACACAGCTCCCACACTTAACTACAGTTAAACAACTACATTTGTAACCTATTTATTCTTTCATTGTTCAAGTTCAGTTGCATTAGGTGACTAGAGGCTTTCTAGTTTCACTGGAAACCAGATTCAATTCATTAGACTTGCAAAAATGTTCGTAGCAGTTATCCTATCATGGAGGTGATGATCATGGCTGGCACAAACACTGAAGGATGAAATGCTTGCCATCACCTTTGTTTAATGAGATCTAGTGGGAAGGCAAAGTCAATATAATCCAACGGAGACCACGTATTGAAAGCATTAAAGCTTATAATGTTAGATCTGTTACGGTATACCATACTACTTCATCTAAAGTAGTGCCTCTGAATTTTACAAACATTCATCAAGGTTTCCATTTATTAACATTTAATGCAAGCCATGTAGCTGAAGCAGCACCATAGCTCAAGCTTTCAGGCCAGCCTCAGATGGCCAAAACATCAGAATTCATGGAACTCATTCAACCCTCTAAATGCTTGCTGCTTCGCCACTTCAGGCCATGTTCTCAATTGTATTTAAAGTCAGAATTTGCTTATGAAAACTGAATCACTTCTACCAAACAGCTGCAATTCAGTTCCAATGCTTCAATATGAAGGACACTTCTCTCTTCTTCCTGTTCCCCCCCTCTCCCCCCCAGCAGATTTGTCTAACAGCATGCCCTGGATTCTACTTCCTAGCTGAACAGCTTAAGGCAGAGACATTATACGTACCGCATGGAAGACTAAGGACAGAGATTTTGTAAAAGGGAGGGCTGCCATTAGCCAGTGAATCTTAAAGACATCATTTCTGGGAAGAAAAAAAGGAAGGAAGAGCATCAATTAAAAGCCAGCAGTAAAAATTTCAGTTCCCAAGGGTATTTCTTTAAAACCTATACATGTCAAACAGGAACTCCTACGCTGAGCCAACTATTAGTGTAAAAGGATTCCCTTTAATTCTGCAGTCCAAGTTTTTGCAACATCCTGAACAACATTTCAACTACATGTTCTACAACTCTGATTTTTAATACTTGGGTTAATTAAAAATAGTAATTCATAGGAACATCTTGCATACATAGATCATAACTGTTAGAAAATTTGCTAAACTTAATTCAAGTGTGTATCACTCCGCCCTCCACCCCCAAGTCACTATACCACACCACCAAGTGAACCCCAGACTACCAAATAAACCGATCACCAAGTGAACTTCAGACTAAGTCAGAAGAAAAGCCAAAATGGAACCATAGGTGCTCCTGGCTTCTGCTGCTATGCTTTAACTATTAAGAGTGGTTTTCAATTAGGAATTCCTACCACTTTCTATTACAATCAAAATGCTTATGGCTCTCCACTGCCATAAGCTGCCATTCCCCATTTGAAAAAGAAAATTTGATCCAGTTTTTTTGTTATTTTTAAATAGTGCTCTCCTTTTGTTGCCAACTACAGGAATTTCCTGTTTATTTGTTGCCAGAATATATTTTAACATGCACACTACATGAAGAATTTCATAATGTAAGGACTTGATAACTTTAGAACAATGATCTGCAACAATGATACTGACAGAAGTAACTGTGTTCAACTATAAAATGTATATATTAGGCATACAATATCGACCCAGATTTGGAGTTTTAAGTGATTAAATTTGACTGTGAATTGGGAGGAGGAATAAAAAAACCCCAATAAATCAAACAAGGTAGGCCCAACTTGTCATTGACACTTAACTACTCTGCCTACCTGCGTTTACGAAGTATGTGGATCCATACAGTCCCAGACAGGAAGAAGAAGATAGCCATGGAAATGTAAAGTTTGGGCAGTGGGATCTCACCCGCTGAGAGGTAGCTTTCAGGATTCTTCTCCGTAATTTCTATCTGAATGTTAAAGGTGTGTTATGTGTACAGTTGAAAAAACATTTTATTAAAGCACTGAATTAACAATTACAGTTCACAATCAAATTCGCTCATTTAAAATTAGCTTTTCTGAAGCAGTGACTTATGAGACTCAAAGAAAAAGCAACTCTTCATCCTCAAGTATCTCAACACATTTTGCAAAATTACACCCACAACAGTAGTTTCCTTGAAAAGGAGAAAAGGACAGAGGTTCCTTCCAGTGCTCCAGTTATGCAGCATAATTCAGAAAGACCAAGTAATTTTCCCAAAGAATAGTTATTCTCTATACCAAATTTCACAGACTGTGCCCATCTTGGATTCAGAAACAGTATCTACAACCTTGCTTAAAAAAAAGCAGGGGTTTTAGTACAGTCCCAATTTTAGGTGTGGAAAGAGTCATACATAGCTGAAAAACTCACTCTTAGGTTTACTAGAGTGGATTTCTTCACCTGTCAAGAGAAAGGAAGCACTCTCCTGCAAGCTCATTACCCTGCGACTGAGAAAACAAAAGCTTTGTTTAACATCCTATTTATGCCCCTAAATGGCTTGGTTATATGTGCTAGGACTTCATTAAAATAATGCATCAAGACTAGTTTAAAGTACTGAAACTCCTACATCTCCGTACAGCCAAGCAGGTTAGTTATCTGGTTTTCTTCTCTTTCTAATTTCTTCAGTGGGTCAAAGCAACAAACAGCAATTCAAAAACTTGGTCTTCTAAACATACAACTTCAGAAGCAGATTTAAAGTAGTCTAGTCCGAGTTAAATTAGGGCTGCTAAGTTTTATCACGTACATGTTCCCTTGCTCGTCCCTTGCAGTAGCATCAGCACAGCCATGTAAAAAGCAGTTCAAGGGTCTGATCTGGCTGAGAGTTACCTCGGTCAATGACAGGATTCATTACAGAACAGCTCACTATACACCAGCATGGATGCCAGCATGAGCACAAGAAAGAGAAAAAAGGGAAAGCTTGAGCTGTGATAATGCATTCTGGCTCAAAAGGGCATAGGACCAAACCCTTGGATGGTAAAAGGGATAAGACATTTGCTGTAATATATTGCCTTTAAGATGTACATCTAACACTGTAAAAACACATCTTAATTAGTCCAGAAAAAACAAAAATACTGAATTCACAAATACCAACAATTTAGATTGTAGTGACAGCCTTAATATCTGCAATTGTGTAAAGAAAAAAAAGTGATTTTTGAGCACAGCAAAACACGAACAGCTGTTTTAGCTACCATCTCATTACAGCATCTAGTCACAACTGTGTAGACTGAACACAGCCCACACACAGTCGTCAGGTTTCCAGACATTTCTCCAAAACCAGTATTTTAGTTCTTCTTGCTGTAGTTGCTTCCTTCAGAAATGCCACTACAAAGATTAAATGCACAACTCTGAATCACTTCCCACCCCATATATACATACACTCATGTACAGCGTGTGCTTGGTATACAAGCTAGAATTGAAAGCTGCATATTTCAGTCTAAGTGAATGAATTAATTATAATTTAGAAGTTATACTCACATCAAGACTAAATAGCCGCTGATCATTAGTTGGCCCATCACTGCCAACACATTTATGGAAATACAGGCTGTAGAGACCTTCTTGGTTATCAGAACTTATGTTAAAAAAAAACTGAAAATAAGGAATAGGAAAGTCAGCATTCTTCTCATTCACAACAGTGTTGCCCTGGTAAGAAGCCATCTCTGCTGAAGCATGAAAAAAGCCAGTCATTTAGGGTCTGTTGGTTCCTTTCAGCAAGTATACTGTCTAAGGATACCAGCATATCTGCAAGTTTCAACAGAATTCCAAATGCAAAATCATTGCACCTATCCATGATTACACACTCTGGTAACCCAAGACCTTTACCAAAGACCTTTAGGCATTGGTGTTTAACTTACTTCACAACAGAGAAAAGATAACAAGAAGTGTTGTATATTTAACATGGTGAAGCACAGAATTTTGATTGTACTTGCCCTAAAGCATGAACAGCTATTCTGTTCCTCACCCAGCTATACAAACTGTGATAGCTATGGAAATGAGATTTATGTCATATAACAGATTTTTAAATGTGTTTTGTTTATAGTACCAAATAATCACAAGTGAACCAGGGTGCTCAAACAAAGCATTAATCTGGTTTCATACAGAATATCTTCCTCTTAAGTGAGTCATCAGTCAGGTCACAGCTATTTGTTGTTAGAAATCTGTATGCACTAGCTATATGACAGTAAACTTTAATATGCTGAGGCTCACAGACTAAGATATTTAGAAGACCTGCATCACACCAAAGACAGTTTGAAACAGCTCCCACACCTTATGAAGAAAGAGATTTCCAACACTTGCTCTTCAACAAGAGTCCACTCAAACTTACTGAGCTCTCAGACAGGCATCTATACCAGACTTTTATTTTTCAAAGTAGTACGTGAAGGAACTGCCCGCACACATTAAAACAAGACATTGACAGACACCCTACCTGAAAAGAAAAAGTTCCTCTGTCATTGTGAACAGGATGTTCTTGTTCCACTATGCTCTGGGAAAAGGAAAAGAGACTTTTAGATATTTTTTTAAGCAGGTAACCACCACATTTGGCTACATCATACAGATAAGCAAAACTGCATACTGTATATTTACTTTGGAGGCTGTGAGCAATAGAAAATAATACTCTCCACTTTCTGGCTATGCTTATACTGGAATATTCCCCCAGGTTCTTTCTGAAAGAGAACAGCAGATAATTTCTTACCTGAGAGGATGTTGTACTTTGTTTGGACTTCTTATCTAGAGATAAAAGTATTAATGGTACATTTAGTGTTTGCATTTAGACATCCTCATGACTACCACCTTTTACACATTGCCAATACCTTACTCAAATCTTCCTACACTTACCTGTGTGGCAGTTTCCTAGATGATCATTAACAGAGATTGTTTCCCAGTCTCTCCCTACTCTCCCAGGACTCCTGCCACAAGTAGCATTCATTCTGAATGCATCCTCAGATGCTAGGATAGGCTTCTCTACTATTACACCTTCTATAAAAGCCCACCCAGGAAATCTTTCCAACCCTCCAATTACAGGAATGCAGGAGGCAGATAACCTATACCAGTTGCAGGCCACAGTCTTGTTTCATACAGTCTACAGCTATGACTTTTAATGTTATGACTGAGTACTGTTAATTTCACTGACTAATCTTAACCTGGACATGAATACACGGCCTGACAAACATATAGAAGTTCTAATTATCCCTGAGGAAGGAAAAAAGTTCTCAGCTCTCTACTAAGCAAGGCCCCAGTAAAAACACAAACAGAAACAAAACAAAAACCAAAAGCATAGGTGACCTGCCAAATCAGTATCTGTTCTGAACCCAAGAAACTTAAATTGACAGGAGACTTCAATAAAGCAGCATGTCAAGTTCAGTTTCACTCCATTCCCATAAGAAGCTTTTCAAACATAAGGTCATCTCATTCTACCAGGAAGCAAAAGTTCAAGACTTAAGCTTTGCTTTTGGCTCCCACACTTCAGTGCACTTATCAATGTGCACGTTAGACTTTTTAATGCAAGAAAAAGCAAAACTAGAGCTGTCAGATCAATTATATTCAGTGTCACCCAGCTTCAGTTCTTGACTTGTTAGAACAGCTGTGCAAAATTTTCAGTGATATCAAAGCTTGTGAACATGACAGGCCAAGACAGACTCAGACTACTTCTCAGCAGACTGCTCAGCAGTCTGATCTGAAGTCTAAACTCTTCCAGGAAGGGATAACATGAACTGTTTAGTGCTAATCCCATCAGAGCTGAGGTTGTAAAATTGTTTCGTCTGCTGGTCTGGAAGCCAGACAAAGATTTGTGCCTCCAAGAAAGATTACTGGTATAGTTACTTCTCCATCCTCGTACCTTCTAAGTGACAGACTACATTTCAACTCTTTAGATACATAACTACAAACTCGTACAAACATTAGCTGAAAAGGACCTGGGGAGGTATTTAATCCAACTTCTGACTCAAAGCATGCCTAGTGTCAGTAGTATATCACAGTGGCCCTGGTTTTGTTTGGACATGCTTAAAACCTCAAAGTATGGAGGTTCTACAACTTCCACAAATGATCTGCTACAGTGCTGGAATACCTACCTAGGAAAGTCTTATTTTCCCTCCTAACGTCCAATCTGAGGCACCAAAGACTTAATAAGGGGGGGAACAGCCACAGGTTCCATTGTATGCCACTATTAAAAATAGCTTGGCATCATTGTCCTTCTAACCTTCCTTCAACCAGCTGTTGGTGGCTACCAAACCTAGTTCTATGCACAGGTTTACACAAGACTGTGCATCAAGTTCTGGCCCAAAGGGAGCGCAGAATGTGGTGACAACACACTGCTGGATGCACATCAACAAGGAACTAGCAGTGAGAGCACATATAGGTCAGGTTTAGCAGGCTTACCTGTGTTGTCTGTATTTTGGCTGGTCTTTGCAGGATTTTTACCAGCATCACTGCTCTGTTCAGAGGTTTTTAGTGGCTTGGTACTTAAGGCAGTAACATTTTCCTCAGACATGAATGAAATTTTAGGTAACAAAGCAGCAGCTTCTGCAGAGAACCGTACTTTCACACTAAATAAACAAAAGAGTTTTTATACAAAATGAAAGCAAATCAACATTCATAAAGAGGCTGTCATAGCCCAATAAAGGAAAATCAATTTGTCTCATCTTTTTTTTTTTTTACCACAGAGAACAGGCAAGCACCAGATCATGACTTAGAGCAGCCTAGCATTGAAATGATCACTGTGGGAGAAGTCACATTACATGTTTACATTAAATACAAGAGCAACTGAAGAAAAATAAGTTTATTCAGTTTTAGTAACCACAGTTTCATTAGAAATGATGTTTCCACACAAACAGTTACAGTTGTTCTTGCAAAAGAAAGCATTGCAGCCTCAAAGGTACTTCATAAAATAGATAATTCAAGACAAACAATAAAACAGCATATTCAGTGCAAGCTGCAGAAGTGACCCAAGACTTCAAGTTCACGCCTTCAGCACAATTAAGGTATGATTTTTTTGTCCTATGTCCTCTTATCCCTCCAACATACAGCAAGAATTCTTGGACCATTTTATAGAGCAGATTTTTTTCTTTCACTCTCACCTCCCCTCAACTCTCATATAACCTGTTAAAAAATAAACTACATGCACAGCAGCTTTCCAAGCCATTAAAGAAATTTCACAAGTGTTACATTAGCTTCAACTAGAGAACAACTTTAAAATGTAGTATGCACTATTTACTCACACTTCAGTTTTGAAGTCCAGAAGTAAGATTACAACAGATACATCTTGCTCTGGTTTTTTTTTCAAGATACAGTAATCCACTTCTTCATCCTGATAATATAAGCAAAACATGTTTGAAGTGCCCTCCTGTTTATAAGGAATGGGACATGTTTCCCCCCAGGTAGAGGTTACCATTCTTAGCCTAGCAAGTTGTAAAACTGAATTATCCTTAACAACCTGCCCATGACTAAAAGCACCACTCCCACCCCCTTTTTCTTTTTTATTTCTTCCAACTGTTCCTGGAGTACGGAGGACTATGAGATATCCCCAGCTTAGAAAAGTAAGTTCATATCTCTTACCAGGTAAGTGGAGAACCCATCATTCCTTGTTCGATCCAAACTGAACCCCACCTATGAAATAATTGAGAAGAATCTGTCAAATTAAAACCATTCAAGTTCCCCTAGTATCAGAAGCCAAACCACCACTGAAAGAATCAAAGATACTGCTCTCTAAATAAATTAGCCTACATTTCAGGCGGAATCCAGGTATTTTTCTCATTACCTAATTAGACAGAAAAAATTATTCAAATATAATAAACCTCCTGCTTCATCCATATCCACCAAGAATAAAATGTATACTGATTCAAACCCAAACTAATCTAGAGTAACTTATGTCCCTGAACCTTTTAACTTATTTCAGTATTTTTCCAGATGTTTTTGCTTGAGGAAAACATTTAATGCTTTTAGCAATAAAGAGGTCAAACTGTGCAGAAGAGTAAAAACACAGGTCTGTTTTCTACCCTAGTATTTCAGTCTCTCTATTAAAATCACTAATGTGCTATACAACATGTAATGTTACAAGTCCTCTAAAAATAAGACAGTCATTGTTCTGGAAACCTACTGATATAACAATTACAACATGCATTGCAACGCAACAGGACAATAATGTGAAAATCTCACATGAGAAGACTGCTTCGGAAACCTATGCTCAATGTAGGTTATAGAGGTGTACACTGAGTTCATCAGATGGTCCAATAAGTTAAAGTTTATCCTTAAAGCAGAATGGATAGTGCTCAAGGATAAATCTCACAACATACATATCCTCACAAATGGCTTGCAGTGGGGAGCAAAGCCAACAGCACCACCAGTTCGGATCTGACATCTCAACCAAGTCAAGGCATCCAGTGCAAGGGCAATTTCACAGGAAGTACAGTCATCAAACTCAAAGTAACTTACTGACAAGCTACTCTTGTCATCAGAGTCCACAGGTGGCTTCAAAGAAAGGTTGCTGACATTGACTTTCATGAAACCATCCTTGAAGAAGCCAAAGGTATTCAGGTGCACTTTCTGCCTCACATCATCCTGTAGGAAAGGAAAGTAAGTTTACAAATCACATACACAGTTATCTGCAGCAGCAGTCAAAGGGAAGCGGGGTGACAGAGATTGACACTTACTTAAGTATTCATGTAAAACATCTCTCTGACCATACCAAGAGCAAATTTCTTTAGGATACCTTCTGATACAACCAATTATTTCACTGGAATGACCAACTCTTCCAATAACCTGAACAACAAGAACTTTAAATAAATGTGTCTCTCCTAATCACCTGGCTATGCTACTGAGAAATATGCAAGAAAAAAGTTTGGAAGAAATTAAATACCTGCTATGACTAATTAAACAAAATATTGCTACCAAAAAAAAAAAAAAAAGAGACTGCAGACAAATCAGGATAACTATTGTTTGAATGCTAGCTACTGTCATTGCAACAGACTGGAGGAATTAGTTGACTATAGTGATCTTACCTAACTGAGAGCTGGGTTTTGGCCAAGTGTTTAAGAAGTATCACAGTGTATTGCCATCCCATCAGATCATCCATGTTAGGCAGGGTCATTATTTGGACAGTCAAACACCTAACACCCTGGAAAAATGTGTTATGGTGTAGATGAGAAAATTTCTTATGTAGTCCCATTCCTCCAAATGATTTTTAGCAAGGCCTTGTGTCTTATAAGTAGGATAAATACTGAAAACTGGATATGTGGGTTAAAACATAATCACTTGGGTTAGTTTCTCTAACAGGAAAATTCAAATCCCCTCCTCTGCTCCAGTTTTAGTTGCAGAATAATTTACTTCCTCTCAGTCTGGCAAAGAAACTGTAGAAATTGATCCCTTTCTAGCATGCCTTGCTCAGCTGATAAAGGTTCAAGTACAGTGAACTTTTTTATTTTTTTAAATAAGGAGGTCATGAAGGACCTCATATGAAAAGTGGCAACAGTGTGTAAAGTTTACTAGGTCAGATGAGGAAAGGTCATATCCCTGTTACTTTGCATTCATAAATCAATAAATAGGTATGCAGTTGGACCCTCAAACCTACTGAATCATTAATTGAAAAAAAAGCAGAAACAGAGCAACAAAAATTAAAGAGCAAGTTTAAAATGTGTTTTAAAGCACTTTTACAAGTTGTCACTAAAAAGAAAATTGTTTCTTCTAGGAAAAGATAATCAGATTGCAGAATACTCTAAGCAGAGAAGTCAGCTGCTAAAGGCAAACAAACTGTTCCTGGACAAGGTACTGGAAGATTGAGCTAAGAATTGTAGAAGTACAGCAAGTTCTCTCTTTTCCTTTTCCTCCAGTATTAATTTTGATATCTCTGCATAAAACATTCCTGACGCATAAATATCACTCGCTGTAACAGCAGGACACTAATCCTGACACAGCTAACCTGTAATCTAGCTGTAATAAGATCGCCCTAATAGAATCAAGTTAACCTGGCAAATAACCAGATGGTTCCCTTAATGCTCAGAAGAGGAAGGGGGGGGTGGAAGTTAGTGACACATGGCTCACAGCAGACGCTTTGTTCAACAGAGTATTACAGCTGTGCTGTCTTCGGGTTCTAGGCCCCTTAACGTGCTTGAAACATGACCACATTTGGATCCTTTAACACTTTCAATGTAATTTCCCAGTCAGAACAGAAGATTAATAGTAGCTCTTTACATAGCACATCATGCATATTTAACCATATCTGGACACATAAGCATTTGTCTGGGTGATTGAGTAGAGGGGAGCATGAGGCGGGGATACAGTGTCATCTAGCCACAAGGTGTTTTGCACCTTGTAAACACAACCAGAGACAGCTGCCTAATTCAGAATACTTGCAAAAGCTATTCAGTTCAATTTAACTTTATTTACTCTGCCAGTTTACTATAATATGCTCTCCGCCAAAAAGAGGTAATATACAACACACACACTTTCCTCTCTCGTTTTATCTCAGCTTTGAGTGCTTAGAATTTACAGACTTAGTTCACAAATCCTTCAGCTTTACATGATCCCACAGGCTCTGCCACCAGTTGCCACCAAGCAACAGCACACTCTCCAAGAGCATCTACTGCTCCACATCTTGACAGCTTAAAGATACTGGCTTACAATAATGGTCTCACCTCTGACAGGAGGTTTAACAGGTTGGAAGAATCCAGCTTTTATTTATAATCACTCAACTGCTGACTTCAGAAATATTCAACTGTATGTTTACAACAAAGGAGTGAACCCATACAAGTGAATACTTAAGCATCTGGGTTGTTAGTGTGCACACTATTTTAATTTATGTAGGATGAATTTAATTGTTAAGTCTGCCCCTTTGAGAAGAGATGGTCTGGGACTCATCACTAACAGGTTACAGTCAAACCAATACTGTAAGTTCTGAGCTTATTTCCATAAAAATCTTGCACGCTCCTTTAGAATAAAAATTGATCCTGCAACATTTCAGTAAGATTACAGGAAAGTGGTATCCAAGATCCTGTAGCCCAGAATGGGCAGAAAAATATCCTTTAACATTTTACCCAAAATCTAATTGGGATCACGCTATCAGTACAGTGAAAGTTTCATCAAAGAGTGCTTACCCTTAGATGGAAGAAATTTTATTATTTGTGTGAGACTAATAGCAAGACTTACAATTTGTGTAAGGCTAAATGAATTACTGTGAAAGGTATTTTGAACTTGAGCAACTGAAGCCTGAGACCTACCAACATTAAAAGGCATCAAGTACTTACAACAACCACTGAAAAATAACATCTCCCAAATAATAAATTGACATCAAACTGCAATCTTGACAGTATCATAAAATAGCAGAGTCTTACTTCCCTTTAGGAAGCCAGATAATTGGGAAGATAACTCACTTTCACCAAAAACTAACACCACAGCTGCTACACAGTGTTGTCAGTTGGATGGTTCCTCTTGAAACTGGTACATTTGGCTATTCACTAGCATTAAACTTAACTGTGTGCCTGACAAAGGCCTTGTTTAGACCAACTTCCTCATCCTCTGAGACCATTTGCCATTGCATTGTGTAAAACATAAGGCTTCAGTATTATAGCATTCAACTATTAAGACAACAAAAATCTTTTATTTGGTCAAGAGAAATATTCCAACTACCAGTTACTTCTAGAAGTCTCTGAAAATTGTTTCCATCAGTATTCTCTAACTGCAGGTTTTGTAGGTTATGTTTAAAAAAAAAAAGCAAAACCAAGAACATCTCATTAATTTACTGAAGCTGATAATTGCTACTAAGGAAAAGAGTCTCCTTTGATGAGGTTAGTCTAACAGCATCATTCAAACAAATCATTTTTCTAACTTGGAAGAAATAAATCATTTTGTATGTTTTTACAAAGATAAAAGAAGTTATTTTAAGAACGGGAAACCACTCAGACTGTGGCTTGCTTTTATGACAACAAAAAAGCTTCACCTTTGCACGCTAATTACAAAGATACAAGAATGAGTCTATTCTAACTTAAGCAATAACAGCTTGTTTGAGGAAACCTAATATCTAACACTCACACAAAGCTGTGGCCTTTAGCTTGGCACAGCGTCAAAGCACACTTACAAGCAAGGAGCCAACGGCAAGAACACTAGAAGGGAGACTTCATTGTGAAAGGGTACAGTTGTTGGAGTCTGATGTTTACATAAATGCTGTAGAGCAGTAGATGAAGTACAAAGGGAGAGACTGCGCTCTAACAATAAAGCTCATGTTTATACAGGAGACGGACAAAGGCATTAACAAACTTCTACCTACCACAGTGCTTCGTAGGTCAGTGTTGCAACTCACATAGAATACTTACAAAGTTAAAACCATACCCCACTTTGATAAAAAAAAAAAACAACCAGCAAACAGTTTAGTAATTGATCTAGGAAGTTAAGAGACACCCTAATAGGAACTAGAAGCTGTAATGTTTGCTGCTGAGAACATTTGCTGGAGGCCAATTTGAAAGTTTTCTATGTAAGGGAAAAGCATCCCCCCAGGAGAAATTCTTCAAGCACTCAACTGTTGATCACAAATTCCTTAAAACAATAATGTAACCAGCACAAACGTTCTAATTTATTGCTTCAGAGAAAAGTTTATTTTTCCTCAAGTAGAACAATATTCACGTGGTTGCACATTAGACAACTACATAGTCTGGAAAATTCCCCATGAATAAGTCACAAACGTCCCCCAAGCATTCACTGTATCCCAAACGCTAATGGGGAACTCCTGCAAAGTTATGGCACTCTCCTTAAACTGCTACAAGAACACAGTGATGTTGGTTCTAGTCATATACCACTTTATTGACTTCTTCCAGTGTTTCTGTTGGCAAACTATTGCATGTTGTTGACAACATGAACAAAGTTAACAACCTAGTTCTGAAGATTTACAGAGTGCTTCACAAACTATACAGAAGCCCTTAAAAGGCATCACCCCAAGTGCACAGTTCCTCTATCACCTAACAACTGTACAACTTTTCATTTAAAACACAACAGACAGCAGCAGCCTGGAGCTGCAGATCTTTGCCACGATTCCCATCAACAAGCCCGAATGACTAGTGTTTCCTCAACTATAGTCACAGGAGGACACAACACTCTCTCAAAGCACAACCAGAAATCTATCTAACTGAAATAGAGATATGTCAGCATCAATACCTTTTTCTGCCTCTATGGTTTGCTTGATTAGTGCAAAGAAACTACACCTAGAAGGCCAATAAAACAGCCACACAGCCTTTTAGAGTCAGCAACCAGTAATCAGGACAGGAAGACTGCTGCAGAGTACAGATTAAAAGCAAATGCAACCCCACCCCCGGCCTCAGAAACCTCCCCCCAGCTCATGTTCACCCCTCTCTTATCACGGACAGCTTTGTGCCTTGCCTTTAACAAGACACGAAGCATTTTCACCTTCAAACGGCTACAGTTTTGAGGCCCCTTTCACACGGTTTCCCTCCGACTAATAAACAGACGGCCAAAACCGCAGGGATGGGGGCTAAGGGGATGCGGGGGGAGGAGGCAGAATAACAGGAAAAGCAAAACACAGCGGGGCCCGGGCAGGCTGAAGTGCAGGGGAAGAGCCCAGAGAGACGCGAAGAGAGCGAAGGGCCAGGGGTAGGCATTGGGACGAAGCCGGAGGCGAGGAGAGGAGACCTCTGGCCGGGGGAGGCGGGCAGGGCCAGGCCGGCCCTACCGCTCCCCAGACAACCCGGAGGGGGCCCCGCGCGGCCGGGAAGCCGAGCCAGCAGGGACGGGGGCGGCGCAGACCTTACTTTGAGGGTGAGATGATGGACACGGGAGCCGGCCGGGCCCGCCCAGAGCAACACCAGCCCCAGCACGACCGCGGCCCGTACAAGCGCAGCCCCAGCATCGCGGGCCGCCATGTCTATTCCAGCATCAGTATCCCCTTCCTGCGCCACTTCCGGGGTCAAGGGGCGGGGGAGGGGGCACGTGACCGGGGCGGGGCTGCCCCTCACTCCCGTCACCGCCAGGTCTCCTGTCACAGATGCTCGTCTCCTGTCACCGGGCTTTGTGCCCTGCCGCCGGGGTTTTGTAGCTTCCCAGCCCTTTCCTCTCCTTCTAGGGCCTTTCTGGCCTCCTCCGGACTGTCCCCCGCCCGGAGGCTGACTTCTACGGTGCCCCCCGGGGTGACCCGGGCCCCTCAGGGAGGGCCATGACAGTGGCCGGGACCCTGTGGTGGGCTCCCTCCTCGCTGGTGGCCCTCGCTGCTCGCACAGGGAGACAGTGGCCAAAGGGAACCCCGAGCCTTGCCCAGACCAGCCTTTGTGGTGGTGCTTAGTGAGGCCCTGGTTTGGGGTGAGGTGACACAGAGCTGCTCTGTCCCCGGGCAAAGGCCAGAGCTCTTCCTGCCTTAGCCCTCAGCCATGCAGCATAGTTCATGGGGACATTTGGGGTTGTTGCTTCCAGCTCAGCCATGGATTGGCTGGCAGGTTTCAGCTTCTTCCTGAGAACTACAGTGAGAGCAGATGTCTGAGCATCAGGTAGTCCAAACAACCGAAATCTGCCTTTCTGTTTAAAGCTGGGTTTAGAGTATTAACTTTAAATATCACAAAAAAATATGTAACAAAACAAAGGGCTCTCTGCTTTGTTACTGGAATAGTGTTGAAGCTATTGAACTATTTGAAACTGGTAGCTATTGTCCCACTTAAAGATGAAAATGACAAGCAGATTGGGCCTGGCTTCTGTGACTTCTCTGTTGCTCAAACTGAGAGTAACACAAGCAGCAAACTGAACATGAATAGCGGCAATTAAAATGGCTTTTAGGCTAACATTGCTAAAAAAACCTGAAATGCTACGCACTGTGTCTTCATTGTGGGAAGCCATCAGTATAAGTAAATGTAATTCTTCGCTGGGAGTCCTGTGCTGTCAGCTCTTGTAACTCAAACATTCTGACTTTCAGTGTATTGAGTAATGGCTGTGCAAGTTTCTTCATCTAGAGCCAGATAAACAACTGGATCAATAGTCTTAACCTCTCTATATTAGCAAGATTATGTAGAATGTCCCATCTTTGTACAGCAGTGATTCAGATTTTACTGTACATTACCTCTTACAGTTTCCTTTCCCCCTTTTCTTTTATACTCTTAGGTAATAAAATAAACACACAAATCTTACCATCAGCCAAAGAAACCTCGACTGGTACCAGAAAATATCTGGAAGTGTTAAAAAAAAAAAAATATATCAGTCTGTGGTTTCCTGGCAGGATTCTTTCTCTGGGCAGTAACTTGCACGTACCGCTAGATGTCCTGTCAGCATCAGGCCTTGTAGTGCACGTAGCTGCACCCCACGGATTGTAAGAAGCCTACGTACCTACAGACATAATTTATTCTGAAAAGATAACTCTGATCCAGATATTTTCTTGGAATTGATATTTTTAATGTTGGAATTACTATAATTCTTGTGCACAGACCACCTGGGAAGCCTACATACTTTTTACTCCTGAGAAATAGTTGCCTGCAAGCACAGCTGCAGCACAGGCTTTCAGGCCTTGCTCCACTACGAAGTGTCAGGCACACTTTGACTACTTCAGTGATCGAATAGCAGGAGGCTTTCCTCTATAATTCTGGGGACTGGTTCAGCTGAAGAGCCTCAATTAGTCTGAAGGTGCTTCCTCATAGCAATCAGGGATTTCTATGCCACAGATTAGAAACTTAAGATCTTTATTTTTTTCATGTAACTCTCCAGCAAGTATTAGGATGCTTACCCAGACTAAATAATCTCAAAGTTTGAACTTTTAACGGGTTTACTTTGGCTATGCATTTTCTAAGAACTTGCATGTTAAAAGATGTCTATACTTAAAATTTACATACCTATCGATATGCAAACCGGCTGCTGTCTGTAATGAATATGCTGTACAGCAACTCTCATAGTTACATTGATATCTTTTTACTGTAGCTTCCAGACAAGATTTGCCTTGCTCTGAATGTGCTGTTCCTGGCAAGTACAACTATTCTCAGCTGTGGTTAAACACATTTAGCCTGGATATCTTTTTCCTTTACTTTGTCATTGTACCAAAACATTTAATTAGAACCCTTCACAGATTATTTTTTTTTTAAGCATATCCTGGACAACGATTGAGATTGGAGGGTATTAGCAATGTCTGAAAAATCTTGGGATAGGGACAGCCTACAGGTATAATACAGAGTGAAGCAGATTATCAATTTGTTAACATACTCGCTGAGCCAAGGTATGGGCATGTCAGAGTAGCAAGGGCTGGCTGTTCCTGAGGGACACAGTTGGGAGATGAGCACAATAACACAGACAACAGGGCAGGAACCCCACCAGGGTCCAGTCCCACAGTCCCCAAGCAAGGTGAGCAGAGCAGACCCAGGGAGGGCAGCTGGGAGCAACCGAGTCCAGGTCATCAGGTAAGCTTGTAGCAATGAGACAGGGGCAAGGCTGAGTTAAGAAGTCGATCTGCAGTTCAGCTGATGGCAACCGAGGTCAGACACAGTTTATCGATGACTGAATAGGTCCATGAGTATGAAACAGGTCTAAGATAACGCCAGATATGAGCCAGGCTCTACATCAGCAGGCTCTATAGCCAGACATAGCTGTGCTTGAGCTGTACACCAGTACCCCCAACACTGCTCAAATAGAGACTAAGCCCTCAGGCTAAAGTTTAAATGGGGCTTCTGGGTCTGTGAGCAGGGAGAGTGGGTGGAGACCACAGGTGAGGTTGGAAGGGGCCTTTAAGGTTTATCAGGTCTTAATCGGGCTTTAATTAGGCCCTAATAGGCCGTTTAAAGAGAACTAAGGTCCCCTGCTGTGTGTCTGAATGATCTGTGTGTAGTGTTCTAACAGCAGAGAGGAAACAGCTGTGATGGTGATGGCCTTAGGGAAAGGTGTGTCCTCTTCCTTTCCTAGTGCTGTTTCAGTCCCAGTACATGAGAAGTTACAAGCAATATCTATGTTCCTTGTCTTAGATGTGGACGATCTGGGTAGAAATATAAAAATAAAAGGGAAGCAGCTGCAAGGGTGATAACTCCATGGGGGAAAGGTGGGTCCTCTTCCTCTTGTATTCTGGAAGCTAAAAATGCTTGTATGTGTTCTTAAAGTTGTGATTTTTCTTGCTTTGCATGAGTAAACAAACCCAGGGAAAAAGGTATAGATTGAACGGTAGTTTAGGGATTTATTTTATCTTCTTTAAATACCATCGGAATAATTCAGCAGCTAATCTGGTTGTTTTCAAGCGGGACTGGGGTTTCCTAAACAAAGTCTTGGCCTTCTAAAAAGGGAATTGCTTCTACCTGGGCTTAGGATCTACCTCTGGGAGTGTTCTGAATCATAACAACTGGAGCGGTAAACATAGAATTTACAGGAATAGGCCCATATCTAGATAACAGATCTGCATAGTCTTGTTCTCAGTATGGCTGAGGGAGAACTCCCACCAGCTTCTGTGTTGCTCAGACTTGGATTGTGCATATTAAGTAAAGAAGTGCTAGATAATGTAATTTCTAAGTGTCATTTTGAATTATTCTTTTGAGGCTGGGACCTACTGAGCTTTCCAGCATAAAGGGCTCTTAATGCTCCCATCATTGTTAATTACGTTAGTAATTAGGGACAACCAAGCTGCAGGCCCTGCTATTTTGGGCACTGTACAACTGAAAGTAGTAACATAAGCAGCAGGCTCTGTCTTGGAGAGTTTTAAGGTAAATAATAAAGACAATCAAAGACAGGAAATGGTACTCTTCCAGAAATATGCAGAATTAATTTTATTTAGTGTTTGTCTTGAACTTTTGTCCACACAAACTTTAATAACTTTTCATCGGTTTTGGCATGGTTGATTCTAATGTACCATCATAATACAAAACTTGCATTTCTGACCTTTATCTTTCTGAAACTGGTTAAGCATTTCTATCTTTCAGTGTGGACAGGTTTCCCTGCCCATGCTGGTGTAACAGGTTTGCCATGTTCCCCTCCCAGCTCTTTGTGCAAAAGGAAATTCCACAGCAAATTTACCTCAGATGATACTAGTACTGCTTTCTGTTTGGTCTCCATACATACTTTTACTCAAGTATTCGTGGATTAAGCTCTTGAAAAGTCCTGATGCAACTGTGTTGTCTGGTTTTGTGATGTGTTCTGGATGGACGTAGGTCTAAGGACAGTGGGCTTTGGTGCCCCTTCCCTGAAAGTCTGTGGAAATACAGGCCCTTGGAAGATTGTGGTTGTGCTTTAGGCAGCATGGCAGGCTCAGATATTTAAATATGTTGGCAGTAGCAGGAAGAAATACTCTAAAATGAGTTGAACAGCATGTCTCTTAGTTGTTTTAAGTCAGTCTTTAAAAGTAATAACTTCTAATGATGAACAAAAGTGTTGCCTATTCTCTGTCTCTCTTCAAAGACAGCTGTGTTGAGGAGCAGCATTCTACTCTTATGTTCAAATCAGTGGAACTAGGATAAAAATAAAAAGGAATTCAGTTATTAACATAACACTTGTCTTCATTGTTGTTCTAAATGTTGGAATTGCTTAACAAGTTATTCTTTTCTTGTCCTTTCTCATGTAGGGTAATAGCCAAGTGTCAGTGAAAGGAGTACATTAATGCAAAGGAGGTAAGGCTGGTAGCAGCTGGCCAATTTTTATCTTCTGACATCAAAAGGATCCACACTGTCTATAAGCAGATACCTTTTTCCTCAGGTGAATGAATGTGCCTCCCTCCCCCCCTGTGTAAATCTTTCATGAACAGATGCAGCAGTGAATATAAAATTTCAGTCCAAAGCTCTTTTCACATTTCTTGTGGCTGAAAAACAGATAATGTAAAATCAGATTAAGTGACACAGCTCAAATAAATGCTGTTACAGAGAACAGTGAGCACAAAATAAATCTTATTTCTCTGGCAAGGAAATGAGCCATTTTCTGCAAGGCCTGTGTAATTACTACAATAACCCACATCTATGCAAAGGCAGATAAAGTGGTTATTTTTCTGCTTACTCGTTGAGCGTGTTGGTGGCAGATGGTGGACTTAATATTCCCAGATTTGGGTTATTTTGGAGGTATGCGTGTGCGTATATATATATATATATATTTTTGGGCAGCCGAGTTTGAAGAAGTCAGCCCTTGCTGTCAGTTTTAGGGGTGTGGGTCTCCTTCTCTAGGGCGGTTGCCCTCCTTCCAGATGTTCAAAACAGGAACCTTTGCTTAAAAAAAAAAAAAAGCCTCACCTCGCAGGGGGAGAGGGCGGTAAGAAATGAGGTACCGGTAAGAAATGGGGTACGGACACCTGAGGAAGGGAGGGCAGGAATCGCCGCCAGCGCTGCCCTCCGGGCGGGGAGCGCCCACTTCACCCAGCCGGGTGCCACCGCCGGCCCGCTCGGCACTTCAAAGCGGGGCGGGGGTGGGGGGACGGACGGACGGCTGAAAGCTGCCCGCCGAGCCGCTCTCCCGTGCGGCAACAGGGCCGAGGGGGCTCCGGGCCCCGGGGGGACGGCGCGTACCGGCTCCGCGCTGACTGGAGACCGCGCCTGCGCGGTGCCGGCCTCAGCCCCCCCT
>JANZLQ010000055.1:14412283-14472614 GCA_026212715.1 Elanus axillaris | reverse complement strand
TATGAACTGCTTTTTTAAAATTTCCCCCCCCCCCCCCCCCCCGGAAATTCTGTTGGTAAAAATGTCTTTGAGAAGTATAGCAGGTTGCTGAGGAAAAGGGTTGGACCAACAGATTAAATGATTCTAGATACAAAATTGGCAGGAGTTGCTTTATTTTAAATTGAGCAGAGCTTTGAAAACATGCTGGTTTCTAGTGCTCTGACTATTTAGGCCAAAATGCTGATTTCCCTCTCCATGTTCTCCCTTTCACTGGGCAAGGAAACCACACAAGCAACCTATATTTAATATATGCTACCTTCTCTTATTGATCATAGCATGATTTTTATTAAGCAAAATTAAATTTCCATTTACTTTAGAAATTAGTATTTGTTTTAAGTAGTCAGGGAACATCTATTTAGGAACAGGTGTTGTAAGCAACAAATGTCTCTTTTACAACATGACTGGTATATGATTTTATGCAACCATTTGATGGACTGAAAGTTGAGGTAGTAAGAAGTGTTTCCAACTGTAGTTTAGAAATCTGAAATTCACTAGAAAGATAAGCATTGTTTGATCTGGCTTGACTTGGACCCTGTATCTCTGATGTGCTGATCTACCAGACTGGATGCATATTCATGATTCACCCCTTTAAATGTAGCAAAGGAGAAGTAAAATTGAGCTTGCTCTTTAAAGCATGTAGAATGTTAATGAACATGGATTTATGTAGAATTTCTGTTCATTCCTGGAAAAAGAAAAAGCTGGTTGCAGAAAGCCTTATACTTCAGAAGCAATAAAATCCCTTTGGCAACATATAAGTTATTCCCAAGGCAGACTTTTAGCCTTGTGCTGTGATGTGAGTGTATTCTGTGCCTCTGGCTTACAAATCCTATTGCAAAGTTCCTACTGATATTTCTCTTGAATCTAGAATTCTGAGTTTCATCTTAATATTGGCCCTGTGAGTGTAAATGGACCCATAACCAGCAGAATTATTAGGGGTACTAATGCAGCATTTGTATCATGTATGAGGCTAAATGCTGGGGATAATGAGATCATCTGGGGCTTCCAAGGAATCCAGTGTTACAGAGCAAAACCTGAAGGTCTCATGTAACCCTCTGTGAGTTTCCTTTGTGTAAGCACACTGTACAGGGCAGCAGTGGCTGCTCTGTGGTTTGTCAGTCTTCCCAACCTCCGCAGAAGTCTTTCTGCCTGTTATACTTGAAACATTCAGGAGCTGGAGGAAGAAGTGGTAGGTGAAGCATAAATCACAGTCATGGGACTGATCCGTTTTGTTTTTTCACTCTGGTTCAAGAGCAGTATTAAGGGCTAACAGGTAGGAGGGTATAGCAGATATTTATTTTGTGTCTGATTCTTGAAATTGGCAATGTTTTCTAAATACTTAGCTAATGTAAGTAAAGGTTATGTGTAGTGATGTACAGACCCAACTTGTACCTTCAGTCAACTATCCTTCTAGGACAATAGGCTGTAAAAACATGCTTGGATCTCACTCTTTTCCTTTCAGTAATGGGGAAGAACATAGAGCATGGTACATAGAGCTATTCTGAAGGGTGTTTTAGCTAGTAAAATGCTAGTGTGTGCTACACTTCCCACCAGTGTCCATTTGTGTGTTATGAAGCCCTTAAAGCAAATGGTAGGAATTGCATAGCAAACTGAGCTAAAACTAACCTCAGTACTTTGGTCTTTGTCTTTTGAGTGGAAAAAGCTGTGGCTGCATGGTTGGTATATTTAAGGGAATGAAATTTCTTGATGAGGAGTTTTGGTACAGTATGTAGTTTGGGGGAGCTACATGCAAATTTGTGGTTAAGTGGTCCAAGAAAAACTGTCTCTTCAGAACACTGTCACACAGCATGGCAAGTGCAAGCAGTAAAGTGATTAAATGTGGGAAGATTAATCGCTTTGTTATGAACGTTTCAGAGGTGCAGATGCTGTGGGTTTGTTGTTGGGCTTTTTTCCACATTCAATGACAAGTTTAAAAAAAGACTGGGGAGGAAGGTGATTTAATTAAACTATTCTTTGACCTTTGTGAAAAGCTAGGTGTCTGCTAACAGCTGTCACTGTCCTTTCAACCTATGAGAAGGTGAATATTCTGTATTTGCAAAGGACTTAATTTGCTGTCCTTATGCAAGGGGCTCTGTTGGCCAACTCCTCATGTGACTGATACTTTGGGGACCGTGCCTTTTGTTTGTAGAGTGTTCCAGTATGCTTTAGTATGAAAAAATACGATTTGTGGGTATGGTTATTTTTGCCTTATAAAGTTCATTCCACTTACAAATGTGAATTGTCTCTAAACCTTCTATGGCTTAGAAAATTATTATTTTCAGTAATACTTATTTCTTAATTCACAGTATTAAACCAAGTGGAATTCTTGTAGATCATTCTTAACTACATCCTCATTGTCTGATGACAAAACATAGGTGCAACTCTGAGAAGGAGAAGGCCCCACTTGCTATCTAGAACTGATATAGTTTCCTCTTTCGGTACTCATGTCTATTTCATCAGCAAAATTTGTATTTAAGCAGCTGTAATCTTGCATTTTTTATATTTGCTTGGATGCAGTATTGTTCTTCAATAGTATTTGTAATGTATGGGTGTTCCATATAGTGATGACTCGCGTTCAGAAACCACCTAGAGTAGCTAGGTGCTTTTGACCTTGGTGGCATTACATAGTAGTGTTATCTGGGCACAGTAGTCAAATGTGGTCTTAAAGGAAGGCTCTGTTCTTGTCAGCTTGTGACCTGTAAGAGGATCTGCAGAGTTGGATCTAGGTTTGATGTATTGATTCTTTTCTTAAGCCAACATCTCCTTTTATTGTATGCACCACTATAGTTGATTGCATACAAGAGAAATCTGTGTGTGTGAGTGTGATCCCACCCATCCCATTCTCACACCCTCTACCTGCCCCTGCCAATTCTTTGGGTTTGGGTGTTAACTGTTACTCTCCAAGACTGAAAGGAAAATGAGCTGGTTTCTGATGAGGCAAGGACACAGATTAGAAGTATTCAGTCTTGCATGCTAAATCACAAGTTAACTCTGACTGTGGACTGAGAGTTTCCATTATATAAGGTAATGGGCCTAGCCTTCAAAGGTGGGTGGATGAATTGTTTGCAGCTTAGAAAATCTTCTGTAGTGACAGCAAATGCTCTTCTGAAAAGTGTGTTTTATTGTAAATTTGCTGTGAATTGTTGCAATTTACTTGGCATCATTCAAACAACTCCTAGAGGCAGAGCTGTGTATCCCTGACCCCTTCATATTTAGTAGAATCTTAGTTTCTGTTTAGTAACATGTTAAAACTTCTGTATATTTCAAAGAGGCTGGAATTTCACCCACAAAAATATACTCACAGAGTAAGGCACCCTAAAAGGAAATAGAGGAGGTTGAAAAGAAAAAAAAAAAAGCCGAGGTGAGGAATAAATGCATCATATATGTAATTTTGGCTTGGTTATTCTAAAGCTCTTAGTAAAAGTTGTATACAGAGTGCTGGAGATGGACACTTCAAAGCAAAATACACTTTTCATTAGCTAACTATTCTGCATAGTTATTTGGACAGTTTTGAGGTAGCAAAATGGTCTGACATTAATATCTCTTTATTTCACAGTGGATCACTCACTGTTTTAAGTGGTCAGCCTGTATATGCAGATTACTGAGTGAGAAATTGTTTATAGAAGTTGAATCATTACACAGTGTCTTAATTCTGCAGCACACACCTTTGTGCATTTGCCCAGCACAAGATGGTATTTCAGGCTGCTGCAGCCTGTATGTGCATTTTAAAATTGGTGCTAGCATAATCCTTTTAATTAGCTTAAAAGTAGATGATTTTTAAACTTTAAGATGATGTGCTGTGTGGGAGCTCCCCTGCTGCTTGTGGGAGTTGGTTGGTAGGAGAACGGGCTTATGTGTTGCGTACACCCCTTGGTACTTCCAGGCACTAGGAGTAGAAAGACTCCCTTCTGGTACCTGAAGGAGTTGCTGGGTCTTTATGAATGTCTGAGTAATTTAATTTACAATTCTGCTTTGCTTTAGGAAAGAGGATTTCTATAATATTGTCACCAACCTATTCTTTCTTGTATTTCCTACCTATTCATTAAGGAATGGGGGATTTATGGTCTTTCAGCACGAGTCAAGTGTGCAGAATATCTTTTTCCTTTCAGTCAGACTCTTCCCATTTGTATTGTGGCTGCTCAAGATCCCCCACTTTCTTGAACCATATGGGAAGGCAGTCAAACATGAGAGGATGTTTTTCTGGACTCTTTGCAGCTCATTAGTGTTACTCATGTTGTGAAACATTCTCCAGAGCAGAATTTCAAAAGCTGTGCTCCACATGAAGAGTAGGAGCCACTGCTGCACTGCAACTTAATAACATGCTTTACATTGTTGCCTTTTTTGATTGCTGGAAAGGTAACCTGCTAATGAATTTTTGGAAATTCACTTTCATCCTGTTTCAAATAATGCTTCAGAGATTGGTTGTACATTAAATCCAGTCCAGCTGTCAAAATGCAATGCTCTGTTGAGTTTCCTTAGTTTTCATATAAATATTTTAAAATAACTTCCCCCTTCAATATAATCATGCACTTTCCAGATGAAACTTCTCTTCCTCCTTCTACCCCTAGAAATTCTGCTTTTCTATTTCACTTTTTTTAAGCAATAAACTGGCTAAATAGGTGAGAGGAAAAGCACTGTTGTCTCTTGGCATATCATAGTCTTTTTCCTTCTTTTCAATCAATGGCTTTGGGTCTATAATGCAAAACGGGAAAAATTGGTGCATATGTTTTATGTATGCACATATGTATATACAGGATATGATGTTTTTAGTCTTTCTTCTCAAGCAGATATGGTAGGGGTGATTTGGATCCCTTTGGAATTTTTACATGATTTCTTAGTCTCCATCTTGTCTGGATAATCTTATTAACCTGGTCAATAATTTCTTTTGGCTCAGTTTATTAAGAATGATTTGTTTTCATTATTAAATAAAATGTTTCTTTTTGCATCTAAAAATTGAAGAAACTGTAGATGGGGTTTCTGTATTACAGCACAGAGCAGCGGAGTTGAAGTGCAAGAATGAAATGTTAATTGCCCCCATGTTCATTGCAGATTGCTGAAGTGGACATGCATGTTGTAGAGCACGTAAAGAAGCAGTTCTGTTGCAATGTTGTCCCTAATTTATTTGGTGAAGAGTCAACCTAATTGGAAAGAACAACAAATTGTTGTCCAAAAGAACAGCAGCAATCCCCTAGATGCCCTCAGAAATGTAGTAAAGCAATAAAACTTGAAATGGAGTCTCTTGGGAATTAATGCCTAGTTCAGAAAGATGGTCCCCAGTGAGCTACCAAGTCATCCAGATAGTCCTTAATTCTGAAGAAATGCCATAGTGGATTATCATTCTTCTTCTTGTAGCTGAAATAACATAAGTTTCTTATGTTAAATGTGTCACTTGGCTGTCTCTTGTTCAACTTTTTTTTTCAAGTGGTGCTTGGTACCTAAAAGGGTTTTAAAGCAAATCCTTGAATTTCACCATTTTAGTGAGGCTGGTATCAGTACTGCTAGTAGCATTTTTATATCTGAAGAGGAAAGGTAGTTTGTAGTGTTTAGACTTACTCCCCTGAACAGCAGGTACAATTCATCTCAAATTATTCATTTTATAGTTCAAAAATTTTAATTTCATTGAACTGAGGCTATGGATATGCTGATAAAGTCGTACTACCTGTGTGACAGGAGAAATTATCATCTTGCAGACATACTGAGAATACTGCTTTTTACTAACTGGACTCCTGGAATCAGTTCAGCTGAGCTCTGAGTAACTCTGAGGAATTGCTTATTGGGTGCCTTGGACAGTTTTCTCTGTCTCAGCCTATACTGTAGATTGAGCTGGTAACCTTCATAATAAGAAGAGCTATTTAACACTTTCTGTTGAAGTAATCTATTTGCTGGTGCTTATTTTTTTTTTTTCCACATTAGTGTGTTCTGACTGCAGTTTTCTTTTTTCTGTCCCTGCCTCAGATTTTTTTTTTTGTATTTCAGATTAGTCAGGATTATACAGTTGTTACCAGGGCTAGCGTCTTGCATGTACTAAACATGATGCCTCTTAGGTTTTGGAAAGCTGTAGTGCTCCCATTCATTGGAGCAAGGTTTTGAAATTTGGCAGACAATAGCTGTTGAACAGGGATATGCCTTTTACTGTTCTTGAGAAAATCTGCCCAAATTAGGCAAACTTGTAAGTCTTTGGAAAAATACTACTTTACAAGTACTCAGTGAAGGTATTAGTGCTGAAGTCTTCAAGTTCCAGTGTGTGCTGAGTACGTTTTGGCCTTGGGGGGTTCTTTGTGGGACAAGATGATGCAGTCACCCACAGAATAATTGAACACGCCTCGGTCTGGTCCTTGCAAGAGTGCAGCCAGACTTCCCATGTCATGGCTGCTGGAGGCTAGGGTGGAGTCAGGCAGCTTCTTCTGCTCACAGAACTGAGGGTCTGGGCTGTATTAAGGAAGAATAGCATGTGTCAGTGAGCTGGGAGAAAGTGGACTGACTACAGCTAGGAGGGAAAGGGGATGAAAGGCATGGCTACAGCTGAGTCATGCTAAAGGTCCATCTTCCTTGAAGGTAGCGAACTGGTTCTTCTCTTGTTACAGACTGGTTCTTCTCTTGTTATACCGACCCGAGGGTGAGGAATGGGGGAAGAGATGCAGTGGTCAGAGGAAACTAGCTGACTCAAGAGACCAAATGTGGGGGAGAAGAAGCGTCCAGTTACAGAAACTTGGAGCTGCTTGTCTAGGAACTGTTCCTGTGATTGGAGTGTCAAGAATGATGGGAATGGAGTCATTTGAGGAGAGACAATTTGAATTAGCAGTTTTGATAGTGAACTTGGGGAGGATCATAGAACTGGGACTAACTGGGCAAAGGGAACAGCAGAAACGAGCTCAGGAGAAGGGGAGTTGAAACAAAAAAGGCAAGGAACTGGTAACAAGGAAACAGCTTGGATAAAGAGCGTGTGGGAAGAGCAGAGTTGGACTCTGGGTAGGACAGGTAGGATTGTGACTTGCTGTCAGACAGGATGTGCAATGGGATTAGTGCATTAGGAACGGCAAGTCAAGATTTTGATGGGATCAGGAGAAAGTGTAGTGGGTGCACAAAGGGAAGGAAGAAGCATGGAGCGAAGGATGAAGATTAGGGAAGAAATAAAACAGAAAAGTAGTGAAGGGACCTAGCCGTCTTCTTTTGCATGTTTGTCTTTGTAGCGTTGCTGTTTTTATGTGGCTTTTCCCATGTAATATTTAAGTAGAGTTGACTTACTGGTTTGAATGTATGGACATTGATTTCTGTGGTTGCACTTTGCATCTTTACTCACTGTGGAAGAATATTTGACCACATCCCCAAATGGGAGCTTTATCCAGAAGTGTGTGCACTGCTGTTTTTCATCCGCTCATTCTGTGCAGAAAGATTTGAGGAATTGTTTAGCAAATAGGTTTAAAATGCATTTAGATAATATTTATCACTCTGCATTATGCTTTCTTTTATGCAGAGATAAAAGCTTTAACACGTTTACCTTGTATTTACAGAAGGAAAAAAATGACTGGCATGCAGCAGTGAGTGAATGGAAGTGTGTTTTCTCAAACAAAAGTTAAATGGGGAAGGGAAATATTTCTTGTCCCCTTGAGAGCTGTTGATATGTCAAATGTGGGTCTTGTAGGAGTGGCATTCATTAAGAATGTGTAACTAGCGTTTTGCTGTAGTAAAAGAAAAACTGGCAGTGGATGAACCATGAGAGCTCTGATAGAGTGCTACATAAATATTTTTTTTCACCTATCCTGCCTGCCTCTCCCAAGTATAACAGTCTGAGAGACTTGTTTCTGTGTTGTCACTGGAAAAGCCTAAAAATAAAGGGTGAGAGGAAAGGGTTGTATGTGCTGGTCAAGAGCCTTTATTCCCTTACAACTCTTTGGACTTGTGAAACATCTGTGTTTCAAAGAAGATGCTTTTTGGCCTATGTTTGTAACTTAGTACGTGAAAGCTGAAAAACTGTGTAGCACAGCTTTACTTCAGTTTCCAGTGCACAGAAAAACTTAGTAAGCAAACATTTCAGTAGTGTATATGTTGGTTAGTAGCTTCTTTGCGACTTTGCTCAAAGATGCTGTCATCAGAAAGGCTACATCCTCCTGAGGGACAAGCAGCCTACCCATGGTGATCAAGTCATTCAGTGTTTAAAGATTATTGTTGCATGCTTTACCTGAAAACCCATAGTGTAAGCTAGGCAAATGCACCAGCCTATCCTTTAGGTAATGAGAATGCATATCACATGACGTGTGACTCCGTTCCTATTTAAATTAGTGCCCTGGGGATTTACAGCCTTATTTTTGGAATAAGGGGGGGGGGATAGCTAGGTTGCAATTCTATTTATAAAGACAAAATAATGTTTCTCTAGCTGTGTGGCTGCATGCAGTCTTCTGAGGTGCAACGAAGTAGCCCAGGAAACAACCCTGGAAGGCTGGAAGCATGCATCCATTCCTGGGAAAGCATGATATGAACTGTGAGCACCTCTACCCCTCCACTTCTGGATAATTGTGGGCTGTTTTTTATTTTTGCACTGTGGCTTTTGCTCTAATTCTTGTCTGTGTCATCCTTATACTTGTATTATGTATAAAATTGTTGAAAGCTCCTTTTCCAGATGTTCAGTATGACTGATGTGAAACTATCTTGAAATAGGAAAGCTGTAATTGTTGAAGACAACAATTTTTGCAAGAAATGTGCTATTGTGAAACATATGCACTTAGGCATCTTTGGAGACTGGATCTGCATATTTGTTGATGCTCTTTGAAAACACTTAGTCTTGAACAGAAAGCTTGTGTTATCATAGTGCCAACATTTAATGGTTGTAGGAATGTGTTGAATTGTTCCAGCTAACAAAAACCTTAGCTGAGCTAAACAATATAAATATAAATATTTCACTTGTTTTTTAGCAATTGAGTTAAAGTACTTGATGGCTAGGAACAGCATGACAAAGTAGTGCATGCCATTCCCACAAAGGTCACAAGATCTTTTCTTCTATATGATATGTTTTTTGTGCATATGATTACAGCAATTTGTATTGACTGGAATGTTGAATCTGTTGTTGGTTTGGTATAGTTATCTTTTGTGGTTTACTGTGGGTTAATCCCTGGGAACAAAAAATCTGGAATATTGACAGAGTAGTAAAAAGCTAGAATCCATACTTTTTGAAGAGTTGAACAAGTAAACAAGTGTCAAAATAGCAGAAATTGAGAACCTTGTGCTTTTTTCTTTCTTCATGATACATCAGTGCATGCAGTGCTTGGAAGTTGCTGGCCAGTGGACCAATATTGATTTCCCTTTGGGGGCAAAGCATTCATCTAACCTCCTCAGCAGGGGGTGAGACTGATTCCTTAATCAGAATAGCAACAATCCATCCTGAAGCTTCCTCAAGGTATTAGGGCTAAATTAAACAGTCTGGGACTAATGTGTAAGCCCTAATGCACTTCAAGAGGCTTTCTTGGATAAGGAGAATTTTGAAAATAATCAGAAGATGAACCCAAAACTGAAAGAAAAAAGCCGCGGGCACAGATCACCCTTAAAAAAAGGGGACTGTAATACATTGTGTGGTGCAGTGCTTAATGCTCAGATTCTCTTGGGGAAGAAAAGAAAGCATGCATGAACTATATAGCTCTATTCAAGGCATTGTATTTATAACTTATTTTCTCTCCCTTGTTTATGTGTTCCATAGCTGTTCTAAAAATAGATATTGTCACAAATACTAAATTAGTAGAATTAAGCATCTTAAAGCCAGGAAATACACCATTTTTTAACAACAGTCACTACTGAGGAAATGTCAGTTCCTATGCATATTGTATTAAGCCTTGATTTTGCAGAATTTTAAGGTTGTGTTTACTTGTGTGCGTTTACAGTGTCTACAATTGCACATTAATTTCTTGAGGATAAAAAAACGTCATGGTTGCATTCAGCTTTTCTGGAAATCCTTTCATTAATTTGGATGAGGAATGAAATCTTATGATAGAGCTTTAGTCTATATATTAAGTGCTTATAAGCAGAATTAATATAATGTGTCAGTAACCTTGTTGGATATGCTTATTGGTGATTATGAATGTCATTCATATACTGGAGTACTAAAAAAAAAAAAAGGTTGCGTAGACCATGTGAAGTTTCTTCAGTCTTGCTCTTAGTTCTTAGCCACTTTGTCTCATTCCATCTCAGTCTGCAGACCAAGTGTCGTAAGCAGTAATTTTCCTTTTCGAGAATATTGGGATCCTTCCCATAAGAGAACAAATATATCCAGAAGGCCTGAGAACTTCATAAAAGCTGGACTTGTTTAGGGTGACTCTTTGTTAATGATGTCTGTGAAGACATACTGAATGTCCATGGTAGAAGTTGGCAGATGCTCTCATCTTAAAGACCTCTGACTTCAGAGGTGCTCTGCCAAAGTATTCTACTATAATATAAACTTCCTTTGTCCTACCGGTTCATGGCTCACCAGTTTGTGTTAGTAGCCAAAACCCCATTATATGGGGAGATGGGTTTAAACTTCAGGGTTTCTGAAAAATAAGATGTTTACTTGCACTCTTTTGGCTGAGGGCAATGGCAGTTTCAGCCAAGCTTTGGACCAGAGTTGTAGCTTCTGAAGAGTATTTTAAGTGGAAGCTATTATCATTATGACAACTGAAGAGCACCAAATGACCTTGTCCTTGCTGTGAGAGGGAATGTTTTTGTCTAAGTATGAGAAATATCCTTTCTTTCCCTCACCCTCTGTGTACATAGGTAAGCATGTGTTTGTTTTCCTCTTTCCCCCTTCTCTGTACCAGTCTGGTTCAGAGGCCAAGCTTGCTTTTCCTGCTTGGCAGATAAAGCATCTAGTAGATTCAAGTCAATATCCTCTTTCATATTTTTTAGATGATTCAACTGCTTGTCAAGCAAATGGTCTATCCCTGTGTTATAAAATAGTTGGGGAGTCATGGGATGTTCAGGGAACTGTGCCCAGAAGCTCCAGTTGCTGCATGAAGATCAGTAGCTCAGATCCATCCAAGTCAAAGGTTGGACAGGAGGTTCCTGTTTGTTGTTCTTCAAACAAAGGCATTTCTTCTGTGTTTGAGTGCTCTTTAATCCAACAAAGTTGCAGCACTGTAATGGGTGAAAGCTGAAGTAAGTAAAGCATAGATAGGAGGAAGAGTGAAAGGGGAAGAGGAGGAAGGCTGGCATGTTATTTTTAATAGCAGTTGATACAGATTGCCAAGGGACTGGTAGACTTTCTGTCTGAAGGAGCGGCTGTATATCGAGATTAGAGTCTTTCGGCCCACTGGAAGCTTTGGGGATCCTTGGTCGTGTTGTGCCAGCGGTTGCGTGGAATTGCTGCAGCAGTCACCCTTCAGCTGTGGGCTTTTCCTTTCACAAAGTTCACAAAGGTCCGAGCTCTTGTTTGTCAGTCCTGCAGAGCAGTTTAATCTGTGTGACTGCTCTGGCTTGTGGTGATATTGCTAGATGCTTACAATAGTGGGTCATTCATTTTGGATAAGGTAGATGCTCTTATTCTTGAAATTGCTTTCTGGGTAAGCATTTCTGAGCATGAGCATTTGGAAGATTTATTTTGGGGTTTTTTGTCTTTTTTTTTCTAAGGCAGTTCCGTTTACCTAAAAATTGTATTTCAATTCAGATTCGGAAGATGATATTCATCCTGTATTTTGTATTCACATAAAAAAAAGAGAACAAGGAGTATTTTTTTAGCATCCTGTCCCAAGATAAAATGTTAATGGCTGTTGCATAAGTGAGGCAATATATGTTAACTTAACATCTGTATTTAGAAATATTTGATTTAAAGTTTGTAAACCATGTGATTTTCTTCAGCCTAGACAGAAAAGTGCAATGGAATAGGAATTATAAAGGTGACAAGAAAGCAAAGTCATGGAAAGGTTATATAACTTTCGGGATTTTATTTGTAGTGAAGTTTATTATTTTTGTTTAAATTACAGCCTTTTAATTTTAGAGGATAAATTAAGGAGATTTATTTTCACCTTGCCACCATTATCACTTCTAATATGAAGGCCTTATGATAAGCTTTGTCTCACAAAGTACTTGCACTGGTGGAAAACATTGCTTAGACTATTTGTCTTTATTAGCAGATCTATTATTTTAGAAAATGCTTGTTATTTTGTACCATTGTTCAGCTAAATCACATTTTATAAAAGGCTGAACCTTATTCTTCAGACCATAACCTTACAAATAATTTCAATTATTTCAGTGTACCTAAGAGCTGAAGCCCTGGTTTGTTGTTTTTTTTTTTTTTTTGGTTTATGCACCTGTTGTGTCTGTCTGCATTATGGGTCTTTGGCTTTTTTTGAGGTTAATAAGAAATTTAGATCATTGTGCTTAATTTAGTAATGCTGACTCTGCGCTCTGAACATCTGTCACTCTGTTTGCATTAATGTCTGTGCAAGGCAGTGCAATGTTAAGAACCTTCGGTCTCATTTCAGGCACATGTTTTTCTAAAGCATTTGTGTCTCTACTGTCCCAGCTAAGAAATTTTTCTCCAGTATATGCAGATGCCTTACATTTTAGTCCTGAGCTCTGGTAAAGTAAATTTTCTTTTTTCTTATGTTCTGCAGCAGGACCAGTTGTTTTGTTAATATTCCATTATCTTCTGCTGTCCCCCCATGTGTCTTACTTTCCATGAGTAGATTATTTATTCTCAAAGATGCTGTTCTTTTTTGCGTCTCTTTTGCATTACTCATAAGATTAACTCATTTCACCATGTACTTTAGAATTTGCAACATATGTTTCCAAAAAAGTCAACTAAAGTGCAGTGTGATAACCTCTTGCAGGCTTGAGTACCAACTCAAGTGTCACGTTTTAATGAAGGAAGGTGTCTTATAGATCAGTTGAATATACTAAGTGTAATAGAAGCAGCAAATAAGTTACTCTGATTATAAGACTCTAGAGCAGTAAAGGAGGAAGGAGGCTTTCTGATAGTAACATGGGTATTTCAATACAATGGAAAGACTTTTTTTGCAGTGTTTTCAGGTGGGGAGTTTTCCCAGGTTACATTGGCTCTGAACTGTAATATCCAAAGCCAACATATCTTGCACAAAAACTGAGAACTTTGCCTTTGCTGTCTTCTGCTTTGAAACAAAATGCTCTAATACCACCTCATTCCAGTAATAAATGAGTTGCAAGTGCATCTAGCAAGATTTTGAGGAGTGCCTCTCAGTGTAATTTATAGGATGTCAACCCTTGTAGCACTTAAGCGCCTGCTGTTTTAATAAGAGCATTGCTTAAAGTGTTATGCTGTCCCAGAAATCCCACTCAGTTTTTTATTTTTTTTATTTATTTTATGAACCTGGGAGGAGTTGTCATAGAAGTTGTTGCTGGAGATCCCATCACTATTGTGCTAGGTAGGCATTGTGCAGTCAAAGTATTGATAGGCCCTGTATTGCAAATTGTGTAATATGAATTAAACAGAAGTAAGACTGGAAGGATAGATTGTGTGTCACTCAAGGATGTGGAAATTGTACACAGTTCTCAAACCTCTCTCATCTCATGATTCTTCCGGTCTGGGGAGAAAGATAATAATTTGTATTGCACCCACATTTGTTATGAAAGTTCTTATCTGTTGTGAAATTGTAAACTGTCAAATAGCTACTGCACTCTGAGATGAAGTTAAAAAGTAAAATAGAGGGCATCTCTTGTATTGTATCTTCTTGCACTGAAAATCAATATAGGATGCTGATAGATAACCAGAACAGATTCTCTATACTAGAACTTCAGTGTTCACTGGATGCTATAAAAAGTCTGTATGGCTGACAGCTGCATTTCAAAGAATTATTTTTCCAATGTACTAATTAATTCCCTTCAAATAAATAGTCATACAAAAATGAAATACAACAACATCAATATTTGATGGCATCTGCTTAAAACCCTTCTGGTCTAGACTTCTGAAGACGTGCAGGGGTGATATTCACACATCCCTGATAAAGAGAGGATGCAATGTGTATGTCTGTCTTGTTTTCTTTTCATTTAAGGAGTTAATGACTTCTTAAAGCCTACACAGCCCTGCTCAAAAATAATGGGTTGTAGGAAACAGCTTCATCTCTCATTGTAGGCTGTTGCACTGTGAATACATATTCAGATGCTACCAGAAAGAGGGTTTCTATTTGCCAAATGGGATGAGCCAATCTCTGCCTTGCAGCATGCAGGCTCTTCCAGTTGCAAGTGTGCAGAAGTAATACTGAAAGTGGGCTGTAATTTTTCTCTTGCTTCAGGAAAGAGTAAGCCTGAGTGACTGACATCTTATTCTGCACATCGCATTGTTTCCTGTTCTGCTGCTGAACAGCACAGCTACAAGCTGACCTAAATTTATGGTTCTCTTATGAGATGCCAGTCTACTCTTGAGCAGTATTTTTATATGTGAACTGGCTGTATTCTTGTTATTACTATGTTATCAGCTGCTTATTTTGAATGGCAGGCTTACGGAGAAGTGAATTTGTAACATATTTGCACATAATTTGTGGGCACTGTTTATTCCAAATAGACCTGTAGAGTTGGGGAATCCATTATTTTCTGGAAACCAAGCCAACATCTGTTAGATTTCCTCCCACAATAGTGGTAGAAAGGAGCAGCATCGTGCTTGCCATCCTCTTTTGGTACTTCATGGTTTATTATTGCTGTGATAGGAAAACACAAGTAGCACATTATAATGTAAACATTCCCTCTGTTTATTTTTGTTTGTTTGTTATGGTAGCCTTCTACTTGATCTTCCCAGAATGTGAGAAGAGTGGAAGTCAGGATCGTATAGCTTTATTCACAAAATTTCATTGCATGTGCTCTGTGCACAGTACACTTCTATGACACAGTCTTAGTAAAGCAATTCATTAAGAAATACTCCTGTAAAACATGCTGTGCTATAATACTGACTCCAAACTTAACCAGAAGCTCTCCATTACTTCTATTATGAAGGTTTTAATAATGTTGAACCGTAGTTTTAGTCCTTTAACTAAAAACATCACAATTTATGTGGTGTGGTGGTCTTGTTTTTGTCTTCAAGACAGAATGCTTTTTATCGCTGTCCCAGTAATCAGTCCAAAGTACAGCAAGCAGCTTTACGCTTGGAAAAAACTGTAGCACCCTTTCAGAAAATATCTTTGGCGCCTCAGATTTTTTCAGCCTGCTAACACATTCAGAACACAGGACAAGCAGCTTAAGATCTGAATGAGATTGTTCAGCAAATGAGTTGGTGCAGCATATTAATTTGCTAGCACTTCTAAATGCCTGCAGTGTTACAAGAGCCTGCAATGTCACTAAAATACCAGGAGCTTTGTTGGTTCTAAACTCCTTAAAAGAGAGTTTTAAATTCTTGTCTGCTTGCCGTAGCCTTACCAGCTTTATAAAGAATTTAGAGATCTGTATTTGAAAAATGTTGTGTGTCCTCAGCTTAGCAAAGTTAGTAAGAATCTTTTCCTGGTAAAATCAGTTGTCTTCGAGTTTCATTGTGCTGTAGGTTTTATTGTAGAGCTCGTTATTGTATGAGGCTCATATTAGTGCTTTTATCTAGATACCAATGGATACATTTATTGCATGTTTTGAAATGCATTTACTCTCAATGGGCAGTCTAAGATTTATGTTGAAGAAATAGTTGCCTTTACAGTTAGGTAAACTAACATAATGTGGTTTTAATGAGGCTGGATGCAGTCAACCTGATTTTTTTCATGTGTATTTTCCATTCTGTCTTAAGATAGTGGGTTGATATTTAAATGCCAGAGTAGAACTGATAGGACACTAAACCATTTTTCTTCTTTTTGTCTTTGTGTAGTAGTAAACAAACACCTGCTTCCCCCAAAACCAGCGTTCTCTCTGGCAGTTCTCGAAGAAGAGGGATATGAATGGATTTTTAAAACTACAAAAAGTTTCAAACTTTAGAAGTCTATTTTCAGGTCTTAAAATGGATGCTTTTATTTAGAGATTGAACCCAAACATTTTAGTGAAAGTTGCCTAGATGGCAGCTTAGTTAGTTAGTGCTTGCTGCAGCAGAACTTTGAGCTGAGGTTTATGAACTGGTACCGAATCACTGTTCAGAACTGGGAATTGAATATAAAGCTATCGCAGCTGCATGTTTAGGAACGGAATTTAAAAAAACCCCAAACATTTAGTGCTGTCTCTTGTTTCACTGATACTGGATTTAGGCAAATATGTAGTACTGGAAGATGGGATGGGCAGAAGCAAGTCGTCAGACTGGTGTGACATGTGTGGCTTTTAATTGTAGCTCCAATAAGCACTGTTATAAATTGGGTAGTGCTTTTCCTCATGACTGTGTCTAAAAAACTAGATTAATAGAAGATGACTGTTTACTGCTGTAAGTCACATTAGGGTTGAGAAGATGTGTGCTTATTCGAGCATTGTGAATAAGCTTGAAATATATATCATGGTACCATCATCGTTGTTACAGCATGAGTTATAAAACACTCGCATGGTTTTTTTTGGAACCCAAGGACATGAGATTGTTGTTGCAAGAAAACTGAATTACCCTTTTTGCTTAGCTAGACTTGCCTATCCAGCTTATGAGCAGAATATCCTTGCTGTGAGAAGCAGCCTTTACTTAAAGGATCAAAGGATGTTGCTTTTCTTGTTCAGGATGGTGAAACATTATTTATTCCTGATGCTTAGGTTTCCAAGTCATATTAGTCAAAAGAGAATGTAATTGTTGATTTATTTCCATAAAATGTTCCGACTTGTACTTTGAGAGGCCAGAGGCTTTGTAGGGAGCCAGGCTAGAAGGTTGTACAGTCAGTGAGAAGATGCCCTACTTTCTAGAAACTGTAATTTTAGGTTATCTTGGTTAGCACATGTGGTTAGCATACTGAACTTGAGCTTTGTCCGTTGGGGCTCAGAGCATGGTATTACTACACCATCTTTGTGGGACAGTCAGCAAACCACTGTGTCTTGCTCACTATGCTGTGGTTCCCTGCTTGTCTCTGATTTCTGTGAACTGGTCCCTGTTTCAGATCTGTTAGGTGTATAGGCAGTTCTTATACAATGGGGCTGCTGTTAGAGCTGGAGGATCTTTGCTGCTTCTACAAATTTCTTCAAATGCTCTCTGATCAGGTGGTTGGGCACTTAAAATTTATGGTTGGTACAGATAATTGTGTTATAAAACTCTAGTTCTGTATGCTTCACTAATGTCATGTTTACAGGGTAGGAAACACTGATTTCTTCCCATTTTAGAAAGCTCAGTGATACATGCTCTCTCTGTTCTTCTTGTACGAATGTTTATTTAGTGGGATGGAGTTAAGTTTACCTCTTTCCCTTTAGATGCTTGTAGTTGTCTCATGTCCTGTGGAGAATCTCAAGTATCCTTGAGCGAGTAGCTCAGATGACTCCATCACAATCCACAGAGCATTGTGCTTTGCTGTGTGCGTGCCTCTGTATTGACTCTGCAAACCTGAAATGTGTGTGGGAGAACTTCCTCTTGTATTCTAGTGTGTAATTTAATTGATGATTGTTTGGTAATTTGCTTCAGATTAAATTACTCGTTGTCACTACTGAACAAATGCTTTGTGTGCTTTTGTTGGGTCAGCATTTTACACATTTCCCCTCCTTTATTCCACCTACTTTGCATTAATTTATTTTTGCTGTGATCTTATTACTGAGAACCAAGGGAGGCTTCTGTTGGGAGGAGGGGGGAGACCCAGTGGAGTTTCAGAGGGGCTCTATATAGTGATTATTTGGTTAAGGGAAATGCGGTTACTTTTCCTCAGATTTAAACTTTGATTTAACATGAGTTCACACTATAATTAATGGGAGTTGTTACCTGAGGGTAAACTTTATAGAAAGGGAATAGAACTGAGCATGTGAGAATATGAATGTATGCTCTCTCTTACGGAAAAGAAACTTAAGTTATCAGAGAATCCTTGTTTATTGATAGCAAGATATGCTTTGATGCACAGGTCGATGTTTCTGATCCCTAGCAAGACATGTCAGTGATACAGTTGCCACATTAGTTTTGGTTTGTTAATCATAGATTAATTCTGTGGCCATACAGGTGACCTCGTCTTTTGCAGAGAAGAGGCATGACAAGATTTGGCTTAAAGTTTGATTATTTTATGCAAGTGGGATCAGTCTGAAACAATGGTGTGGTCAAAATCAATTCAAATGGCCTGACTTTACGATTAGTGCATTGTGTGTGCAAATGCAGCAGGGGTTAGTCCCCTTTCTGAAGTGTTTTGTCACCTGAAAAGCTGAGATTAGGTAGTAGGAAAACATTTGACAGGATGTTAGCTGCATTTCTTGGTTGCCATTTTCATAGCTGTAGGAAGCGTTGGGTCTTACTGTAATAAAAAAAAAAAGCTGTGTGACAAACCTCAATAGATGGATTTAAGGAATAGTGTCTCTTCAGCTTTTCTTCAGCTCTTTGCTTATTTTCTTTCTGGCCTAGTTCCAGAATTAATCTATTTTTTGCCAGTGTTGCTTGACTCCACTCGACACAGTGGAGTGTATGAGTGGATAATACTGAATTATGAAATGCATTTTGAATAGAGTTTGTTAACAAATTTTGAAGTGATCAACTTTGTGTTTAAAATTAGAGTTGAATTTATACCGAGGCTTGCAGACATTTAAAATGCTACCTACTCAGAACAACAGTGTTATTCTACTGCAGTAGATTTCCTGATTTGTATATATCTCTCTTGAGAAGTCTCCTGTTTTGGAAACTTAACTATTTCTTGGGTCAGAGCAGAAGCACCAAATCTAATTTCTTCGTTAAAATGGAATGCAATGGTAGTTAGAAGGCATAGCACTAATCTTATTTGGTCCCGAGTGCGAAGTGGCCCTTGAAAAATCTAGGACTGTATTTTTAATGTCATGGTATTTAAGATATTAAATGTTTTTTGAACCCCATTTGTGAAGGAGTGCTTTAGTCTTTTTCAGCTGCTAGTTCCATTTAATTTGGAAAAGAGAGGAGGGAACAGTCCATTTACACTTTTCATTTGAACTTTAGGGGAAGGGCTTTGGACGTACTTTGGAAGGGAGGGCTTATTTTTTGACCCTAGGTATTGTCATTGCTCCCATGACACCAGGAGGCAACCTCTGGCTAAGCACAATTAGTGACTTTTACAACATCTTTCTTTTCAAAGCATCTACATAAACGTCCCATAAGGACACCATGCCTGCAGTGGAGTTTGGTAGTCAATTCTCAGAGAGCTTCACAGCCAGGGGAAGAGGTGAAAATGAGTCAGAGGAGTAAAGGCTGTTCTCTTCTGTTAAATAAATAAATACATGTTCACATTAGCATCTGTGTAGAAAAGAGATTCGCACACGTGCTCAATTCTTCACCTGATAGGTGATTTGTTTAATAGAGATTAGAAGATCAGAAGTTTTAATATTGAGAATACCAGGCATACCTGTGAGGCCTTTACTTTTTTTTTTTTTAAATGTAGCCCCTAAGGGCTACATTTAGTTAGAGGGAGATCAAGAACACTTATTTTGCAAAGTTTAGCAATGGCACTGATTTTTTTTTTTTCTTCCTAAGTGGTTATATAAAAATAATGAAATTAACCCCCCTCCCCCCCAACCAAACAAAAAACTTCCCTCACTCAAGTATTACTCCTCCAAAGAAATCAACAGAATGGGATTGAAATTCTGGAGTCCTGAACTCCAGCTGTGTTCTTAGAGCAGTATCACGTTTGAAAAGGTTTGTTATTAACAACAAAATTGTACACACAAGGATGCATAGAACAGCATGGGTATTCTACATGATGAATCCACTATGGCATTAATTTATTAAGAAGTTGGGCAAAAAGCTAGTTTCCCCAAAATACATTCCCACAGACTACTACAGTTTGAAGTATTGTTCTTGTGGATAAGATTGTACTATGGTAATTCAGTATGGTTTTGGATAAGAGGGCAGAATTGCCTTTTTTTGTCTGTGTCTTTTAAATGGATCAGCAGGCTTTTTTGTTTTTTCTGTTGTAGTTATCCATGCAATAAGCAGGAACATTGTATGGGTCATTTTTAATAATTAGTACACAGCTGCCCAAAGGGGAAACTGTGTGGGCAAGAGATCTTGTTGATCTTTGTTTTAACAGCTGGTATTATTAAGGGAGAGCTTTGCAGAATGGAAAAAAAAAAAAAAAGGATGAAAATCAGTCAACAGTTAATCCAAAGATGTAGCCAGGCACCAAAAGATTTACTGGAAATTAGTTCTAAAATTGCATTTGTTCAAATTATTTCAGAATAAAAGAATGGGTGTGTATTAAATCAGGGAAGTGGGATGGTGGTGGGGAACACTGAAAAGTTGCAACATTGTCGATTGAAAAACCTTACTGGAACAACAACAACATATATTTAGCATTGTTACCATGCTGCAACTCCTGAGGGAGGCAGCTCGGATGTGGGGTTCTGCTGCAGCTCATGATTTATACCGTCCCAGCAGCAGGGTGATACACACCAGAATCTGCTCATTTTCAAAGCTCTTGTTTATAATGCACAGAACAGTGAATCCCTGTGGGTCGTTGCAGCCTTCAGTCTGCAGCTCTGGATTCTGTCAGCAAAAACCAAATCCTTGTCCCATTCCTATTCCCCCAGGATGAGCAGAAGGAAGAGGTTAGCATTGCTTTGTTTTGTTTTGTTTCTTTGTTTTTTAAATGAGTTTCATGGGTATCATTAATGCTAATGGTAGAGATACATCATCTCTCTGGGCCCCAGTAGATTTTAGTAGTTATGAGCCTTTGTTTAGCTTTTGCTTAGCTAACGAGTCTGGATTTTAAGGTCTAGATTCTGCTGCTTATTTATCCCCCTACCTAGTAGGAATAAGTTCACTTAAATCGGTTGAATTGCACTAGTATCACCAAAAGGAGAAGCAGCATGTGCATGTTTGTCTTCAGTTTAAATAACTGAACATGTACAGGAAAATAAAGGTTGAAAAGCACTTAGTCCTTCAGTAAAAATAGTTGGTATTTCTGACCTTACATCTGGCATTAGTTGAGGTTTCTCTCTTATTATCTTGCTCTTTAAGAGCTTTCTTATATCCTGGGTTGTAATTTGCACATTATAATGTATTTTGAAACAAAATTGTGTCCCATTCTGGGGTTTCTTGCATGTGTTTTATAAGCAGAATTGTATGCTTGAAAAGAATTGTTCATTCCTGAATGGCCTGCTTATGACAGATGGTTCTCATTGTGGCGAAGTCATGCAGTGCCTCAAACCTCAAAATGTATAAACTTATTTGAAGGAAATGAATTGCTGCTGCAGCATGGCCATCTATGAATGGTATCCTTGGACATTGCAAACAATGTTCTTTGAGCCTTACCTTTTCCTTATTTGAAGAAAACTATAATACTCATTTTCAAGAGCACGAAATTCTGACACCTCTAAGATGCACATTTCTTCTTTCAAGAGATGTTATACAACTTTTTTTAGAAGTATCTCCCACTGATGACAGCAGATGACTTGTGTCAAGTGTCTATTGCTTCTGTATGGCCTTTTCAGGTAATTGAATAAAAATGAAGTAGCACCTATATAATGCTCTATACTAGATGGACTTATGTTCTTCCATGTGTGCCATGCAGGGCATGTAACCTACATAGCTGCACATCAAAATCTCCCTTGTTTCAAGAAAACCAGGCTTCCCATTAGCCTTTCGTCTGCAAAAGGACTGTCTTATTTTCCTTGACTATCCAGTATCCTTTGATTCAGTTGCTGTTTCTTTTAATGACCTATTGCTCAGCTGCTCTGTCCTGCTCCAGTTGAGCTGTTCACATCCTCCTGCCTTCCCACTCCCCAGAATTACTCATTCCTCTCTGTTGTCTTACCTCTCGAATCATCTTTTTAAGCTGCTGCAGTACCAGCAACCACATCCTCTCTTATATGGCACATCCTCTCTCTCACCTTCCTTCCTGGCTGCTGTGTGAGCACTTGTTACTTGGCCCGTTGCTATAGAGGGACCACAAGTTCTGCTTTACCACATCCTTTGTAGGATACAGCAGGCTAAGGGGGGGAGGAGAAGGCTTGGTTTGACACCAGGATGGCAGAGGTGGAAGGTTTGGGGGGGGTCTAATAAGTTCGGGCTCCAGTAGGTTTGGGCTGCAGTGCGGAAGGCTGTTTGCTGTGGTGGTAAGAGCAGCTGCTGGAGCCAAGACCAGGAGGTTTCTTGCAGGAGCACCTGCTCCTCCTGGAGCTCCACTGCTCCTGCACTAGTGGGCGGGTGGCAGCAGTGACTTGTAGGCTTCTGGCCACTGCAGGAAGGAGTAGTTTCAGTTCGTGGTTTAAGCTGTCAGGAGAGAGAACTAGACATTGAGAGTGCGAGTGTGCATCTTGGCAGTTGATAGTGGTTGTACTCACACAGGGCAGCATCCTCCTGTGAACCACATGTCAGGTTTTGCAAGGCTTCCATAATAGGTGTTAAAGTGGGTCACCAACATGAGAGCTCGGGCTGTGCTCCCCGTGACCTGTCAGCCGGTGGAGGTCTCTTGCTGCCGACCTGATGCTCTGTGCTGCCGCAGAGGGAGTCGCTCTCCCTCCCTTCCCTGCCTTCAAAGCTTGCAGGTTGGCTTTGCACTGCTGTTTGTTGTCATGCTCTCTGTAACCTACCACTGTGTTTTAGCCTGGTGTTGTGCATCATCTTCTCTACAAAGAGGTCATAAGCTACGCTAGTACGAAGACAAGCTCAGCATTTTTGTTAGTGGGGGACGTACCTATGCAGCTTTACTGTCTTTTGTTAGATGTTGCAAGTCAATTTGTCCCATGCCAACCCGGATGATCTGGTTGTACTCCTAAAACGTGCCATGCCTCAGTGTGTCTGTAATACTTGTTTTGCTCTCCAGGTGCTGGCCTCTGTGTCATATGCTCAGGTGGCTTTTTTCAGAAATGCTTCTTGTTTGACTTCAGTCAGGTTTCCACCAAGGCAGGGTTAGGGTATGGCTGAAACGTGTCTGTGAGACAGCACTGCTGCTTAATTAGCAGGAGGGGTCACTCTTGAGTTTGTGGAAGGTGGTTTCTGGGTGGGGATGAGCGTGGTTGGTCTCAGAAGCAATTAAGAAGGTTACTCCCTGTTGCTACCCTTTGCTGTGTGAAGGGCCTTGCTTTTGTACTGGGGCAACATTATTTTAAATCCAAATTAAAATTGGCATAAATCTTAGAACTTATTTTGCTTTACAGCTTCAGCAAAATGCTGAAGAGAGTAAGCATTTCAGGGCTGAAATACAGGCCAGAAACTGCTTAATTCAAACTGTTCCCACTCTTGATTTCTGGGATTTCCCCCCTCTGAGTTTGAAATGCACTCAGTTGCCTAATGATGCAGAAAAGAATCTTATTTTTGTTTCTGTTTTCTTCTAACTAGATCAAGTTCTCAGGTGAATCAGAAAAAAAAAAAGAATAGTTAAAAACCTTGTTGAGATTAATGGAAAAATGAGTTTAAGGGATGGCGATGAAGGGAAAATGGAGGTGAGAGAGTAAGATGGATTTTTTTCTGGGGTATTTATTATTCAGCTTGAGTGGCAATATGCCTGTTTAAGGTGAAAGGTCAGGAAGAATTTATTTAATACTTAAAGGGTAAAATGAAATTTAACACGTGGATTAATAGATCTGCATGAAAAAATCATGTGATCATAAATAGTTTTGTGAACAAGAACTGGATATACAAGGGTGATGGAAGGGTAGATTCATAAAACAACTTGTAAAGCCACAGCTTCATTTGAATGTCAACCAAAAAGAGATGGTCTCCCTGTCCCATTGGTATGCCTTCCATGGTGCCATTAGTCCTCCTTGTCTGTGCTGCGTGAAGCAAAAGGTTAGTGTTCTGTACTCCATTTCATATTTAACATGTATAAACACAGATGTTTGTTTAGTTGTCATTAACTGAGGATTTCACTGACTATAGCTGACAAGTTTTGTGTGGGAAGTTGTCTCTTGTCAGTAGTGGCTGAGTCAACAGATGCTGAAGTGCTTTTGTATTTTCTGCTCATCTCTGTTTTCTACAAGGCTCTTGCAGTGGTAACCTGTACTTTATGCATTTTCTGTCATTATTAATTTGCCTGAAGACTGTTAACATTTGCATATAGTTTTATTGTAGGTCTCTGAGGATCTGTGATCTGAATTCTGTTGTGTTCTGCTAGCACTATAGTGCCATATGGGACTTAACCAAAGCTATGAAGGTCTCATCATGTTGTTAATTATTTTTATAATTTGGAGTTGTTAAACCGTGGAATCTAGAAAAATAATTTAGAATTTGAACACTGTAATGTATTCTTGATCTTTACTTCAGTTCCTCTTTGCCCATGGAATTGGGTGAGAATGTTTGAAAAAGAGGGATATGGGAAGAGAAGGTATGAACCAGAGGTGAAAATTAGCATTTAATTGCCCTATTCCAACTTATTTTTTAGGACAGTGGATAAACAAGTAATTATGGGAGGAAACTAAATCGAACTCCCTGGACAATGAGACAGAAAGTCTTCAAATACTCTTAACACTTAAGAATCCTGGGTCTTACATTATGTTACTGGATTAGACTTATAGGAGGAATATGCTAAATATAAACGCTTTGTTTTTCTGTTACTAGCATCTGAATTTTCAGCATACACTTTCTTAACTACTTGTCTCTGTATTAGCATTCTTCTTAATTTTGCACTTCTGCACCACTACCTGTGAAAATAGCAGAAAGAGTGACAGTTCAGCCCGATTACTGCTATGGTAAATGCTGCTTGACATGACGATTAAAATTGCAGAATTAATTGGTGAAGTCTCTCAGAATCTAATGTTTTGTTCACATTTGAAACCACATAGAAATCCCAGGATTTCTGGCCTAGTCATATGGTGGAGTTGGACTCCATGTCATCGGCCTTTCTGTTTGTGAAAAGCGCCTAACAGACATGGGGAGTACAGCGACCCGAGTCAGTATTGTCTGGCTGCAGACACACTGAGACTGTAACTCAAGAGTACAGTGAGGGCACCCCCTTTATTTCAGTAGATGTTAATGCTGAAGCCCCTTGGTGGTAAATTTAAAGCCCCATACATCGTTGAATCTGAACGAGCCATGTGTTGAACTATTTTGCAATAGATAGAAGCATTCTTGAAAGAGGAAGGAGTATCTTACTGAGCTGATCTTCAAAGACCACACGAATAACACTTTTTTTTATTGCTCAACAATTGATTGTACTCTGTGTTATGTGGCTTAGAAATAGGAAGAAAGCTTTTCTTGCTTTTTTTTTTTAATGGCTAACTTATTTCATCCCCAAATACTTTGCATAGCTGGGGAACTTCAGGAGAACGGTTGAGAAGTGAGGGGATTTGACAGCTTGAAGTAGCCATTAAAATGAGGAAAAGCAAATAGGCAGCACTATTTCCATTTTAAGCATTGTCAGGGTAACAAGCATGCAGCCGAGTTTCAGAAAGAATGCATGAATGTGAGGTTATTTGGGCAGCAGTTAAAATACTGGGAGAGAATTAATGGAAACAGAAATGAAGTTAGAAACACATTTTGCCTTAGGGATAAAACTTTCAAAGCATTCTGGGTACGTGGATGTCTAATTCCCATTCAAGTTAATGACTAAAGTTCTTCTTTACTCTTTTGAGCTTTAATTTTTGTGTGCATGCTCAAGAATGTGTTAGGCTCTGGACAAACACGATGATGCTGTTTGTTCCAAGCAGCTTGCAGCAGAGGCTCTGCTTCCCCACCCACGTGAAGTCAAGTGGGTCAGCTTGTATATTCAAACTCCTCCATCACTTGGGGAAGGCATGAAGTGTTTGTACTGGCATGTGTTGCTGTCATTGGGAAGCCGGTGGAATCTGATTAAGAGAAGTTACAACTGTATGAGTAGGTTAATTATGTGCACGTCTTGATTGTTGGATCAAAAATCTATTCTTTTAACAAGCTGTTGATATCACAATGAGTATAAGGACTTGAAAATGGGAGAACATGAAGTTTGGCGGGTTGGAAGGCCAAAGGACATAGACAATAACATGAAGGTGGTGGTAGGAGCCTGCTGTGATACATGACTTATTGTCAGTGCAGTATTTTGCTCAAGAGTGTTCTTAGATGTAAACCAGTTTCTGAGTCAGAGGAAAGTAGTGAATGCTTCTAGAAAATGTTCTGGTGTTTCTTTTTCAGAGAAAAAAGGTGCAAAGTGAGCTTTTGTTTCCCCCCTCACTGTGGTCTGGTGGGAGCATTCTCACTCAACACTGTCATGCTTCTTGTCTTGTTTTCTTGCTGTTCTTGAAGAATGTTAAAGCCTTGTGGAATTTATTGTTTTCTAATGTTACCCTTAACTGGAAAGGTGAGGAGGCTGCAAAAATGAACAGAGGGGTGTATGAGTATTGAAATTGAAAGCTGAAACAGCAGATCATAAGCCGTCTTCCAGCCGAGTCCAAAGCTGCGCAGCTGTAGTGGCACACTTCACCTGCTAAACCCATATCCCTCGCTGGCAGGGACGGTGCACTTTGTGGTGAAACCATGTGCTGCTCTCATTAGACTGCTCCCAGTTGCAGAGCCAAGTTCTATGAGAGCTGAGACAGATAAATCTTCACAAGCTGCACTCTTCCTTCTTTTTGTAAGGTGGATGCTTTGCCAGCCACACACCAGATTCTTCCTGGCTTCAGGGGGACTGTGATACCTTTCTTGATCTCTGTGTTTGAAAATCCTCATTGACTTTTACTGTTTGAGTACAAGAAGCTGCTTATGACCAGTGCTACAAGTGCTTAATTAACCAAAGTACTAGCTAATTTACTGATGACATTGGCCCCTTCATGGGAGATTTCTTTTTGATGGGCTTTATTAGTATGAAGAGCTTTTTTTAAGCTATAAAATGATTCTTGAGCTCGGTGAAAACTGAAATGAAACATAGTACTGGAGTTTGGGAAACTTGTGAAGAACTTAGTTTTATTAGCAGTCTGCTTCTGGGAAATCTTTTGTGGGAGGCAGTCTGTTATGGAGAATGGTGAAAATCTTTAAGGATACTAAAACTAGACAAAATTTGCTACAGAACAGTTGAGGGTTTTTTTACTCTTCAAATTCCATGTGATAGTGCATTTTTGTAATGAACTTTGGAAGTTCTAAATGAATTTTAAAAAAAATCTTTTCAATATTGATTGTTCGAAGGCATGTTATTGTTGTTAATTACTCTCAAAAATCTCCTTTGTAGAAGTTCTGGATTTTCACTGATTGCATGTATCCCTGGACTTTGGGATTCCATGAATTAAAGGTTATGCTTTACAATCAAAGCATTCTGTGTACTGTCATCCCTACAATTCCTCAGCTTTCACACAAAGCCTTTGCCTACCTTCACTTGCTGAGCAGATCCATCAAAGAGGACTATCTGTGTCGCATCCCTCTGGCTGCACTGCATTTCCTCTGGAATCTCATGCTCAGAAAGTGATGGTGTTGCCAATTTTACTGATGTTTTTCATCCTTAAGGAACACAGAAAAAAGAACAAATAATGGAATACATGACCCCAGTGTAACACCCTGTTGTGGGGCGTTGGCTGCTTAGTGAAATGGCACTTGGGCCAAAACTGTTCCATGCCCAGAAAAGGACAAACTCTTTTCTTCAGCAAAGTCTGCAGAAAGCTATATTTCATCTTGCCTTGCTTCTTGATAGTGGAGGTCAGTGCTTGTAGTTTACCTGGTTGAGGTTTTTCTGGTTACAGCTCAGCCCAGGAGAAGTGTGTCTGCTCACTTTATAAATAGAAAGCTAGCATCTTCACACAGTCGGTCCGTCTGACAGCTGTGCTGCCATGTATTTGCCTTTGCACTGTACATCATGGAGTTTACTTTCACCAAGCTTGACATAGTGAGGCCACTGAAACAGTCCAGCAGATCCACCTGTGGGATAACAGACCAAACTGAGGCAGCCATCTGGAGCCATTTTCAGGTTTTTATTCATGCTCTAATCTAAATGATGCTCAGAGAATTGAGTTGGAGTGATGGTGGTGGAAGAGGTTTGGACAAGCCACCACCAAGATTGCTTTTCCAGGGTGAACTTGCTCGATCTTTCTGCACAGTCAGCAGTCTGAATCATCTTGATGGGCAGGATCTCCTTGAAAGGCATTCTTTCCTATGGGAAACCATGACCTTTCCTCTTCGTATGGGGTTACAGTAGGATGCTAAGTTAGTTTCTTGCTACTAATATGGTATATCTGATAAGGGTGGTTTAATTTGCTTACAGGGATTAGGGAGTGGATTTCCCTCCATGAGATTTCCCTTCTCAAAGTTGGGAGTGTGTGAATGCATGTAAACTTGTGAGTAATGGACTGCCTCGTGGGGTATTTATTTTATATGCATGTGTTTATGTTAAATAATGTAAATTGTGGAAGAGTAGGGTATGGGATAGCTATAAGACTTCTTTATCAGAAACCTTAGAAAGGTCATGTTTGCACTGCTTTCTTAGTAGTGCATAATCTGAGAGATCAGAGATTGTATGTTTGAAGCGGAGCAGAAGGTGCCTTGTTGTGCTGGCATCATACTCCAGACAGCACACCATGTTCCTTCCTGATCTGAGGCCTCTGGAAGGAGGAGCGGTCTGTGATGTTACCCATGTTGTCTTTATATTCTCCCCAGCTGTGAAATTGTCTGAAATAAGGATTTGTCTATATGCAAATATGTTCTGACTTGGTCCACGTCTACCCTTTATGCAGAATACATACATCCTCTTTTTGAGCGAGTGATGTTACATTGATTTATATAGCTGGAAGTCAGGCTTTTATTCTGTGTAGTTTGAATATTTTTTTAAAAATTTTTTTCCCCTCCCTCCCAGTTGCCCTTAGCCACATTTTCTTAGTTCCTGGAGCACAGGGCTTAGAAGTTCTTTACTGTTTTTGTAACTTTATACTATTGCCCTTTTGCTGTTCTCCCTCCAGTGCCTCTTTAATTGACTAATAATGACATAATTTCAACTGAAGCCTAGTCTGGTTTGGCTGAACTGGCTTAAAATAGTACCTTATGCTAAACCAGAGCAAATATTCAGATACACAAACCTTGTGTGTCCTATTCCATGCATATTACCTGCTGTCTTAACTAGCTTCTTGCTAGAGTTTTGCAAATTTTCCACATTTAACATGGTTCCTATTTCTTCCCTTCAAAATATGGCTAAAGCAGTATTGTTACCAAGTAGCAGCTTTTGTGTATGTGACTGTTTTGTTCAGTGCTGGAAGAATCTTTCCTGATAACGACCTAATTTACTGTCAGAGCCAGATATGCTACAAAGCAGAAAATGTTATTTGCTTAAAAGCAACATATTAATATACTAGGTTTTATAGTAATTTTCTGTTATTTTTCTACTCTGTGCACCTAAGGAAGTGGGTTTGTGTTGCTTTGATAACATTTGATGATAGCCCTACAGACTGAAAGTCACAACATCAAATCTTTAGCAGGTAGAAAGAAGCATTGCTTCTGTCAGAGGCTTTAATTGTGGCAGCTAAGCATGTGACCCAAATTTATTGGTCTGTACAATTTTTTGGAAAATGTTGTAAATCTAACCTTTGTACTGCAGATCTACAAACTTGCTCTATTTTCCATGTAAACCATAATAGAACCTGATACCAGATAAGTCAGGCTGATATTAAAGACCTTGATTACACTGTTTCTGTCAGGATAAGTATTCTGTGTATCACAGTTTAAAAAATGTTTTTTTGAGTTTTGTAGAAACATTAACTTCCAAAATGCTGTGTGGAATGGATGATTATGGAATTTGAGTGTTGTTGAAGTAACTAAACTTTAAAAACAAGGTAATTTTAGGTTAAATCTGCAGATAGTATTAAGCTAGCTTGGATAATTAATTTGGATTTAGAGTTGCTTAATTTCTCTTGGCATTTTCAAATCCCAAACTGACTTGTGGAATGTTCTTGATTGAAAAAGGTTTTATTGAAAACATGTGTGACTGTATTTGAGGGCAACAATATTTGAAGAACAAAGTAACATCTGTATATAAATGGAGGTAGACAAGAAAACTTAGCTAATGTCATTTTTTTATGGCATCATTTGTTAGCATGTCTTCTGTTTTAGAAGAAAACAGGCTATAGGGGAAGTAAATTCTGTTCTATAAAAAGACTGTTAGCTTTTTAAATTCCTGACACTGACAAAGCTGGAATCTAAATCTGTGTTTTTCAGATGAAAATCAGAGTTATTAATAAAGAATGGACACCAAATTCATGAAACTTCTATTTACTCTTCAGAGTAAAATAAAATACTGGCAAGAACATCTATTTATTATCCTTTGTCTAAGTATGTCTTTATATTAGAAGATTGTATTCAGTAGAGTTGCCAAAATTTCTGAAACAAGACTGATTCAGAAATGAGGAATGAAGAATGTTACTGAATTGATCTCATTTTAAAAGGCAGACTTCTTTCGATGTAAAAACCTGTGTCCCTACAAAAATGTTTAACTGTGGTAATGGAAAATATTAATACTTTCTTTATGGTGATGTGCACTTTGGAAATTATTTTTAGTTATCTCTAAGCTTAATGAGACTAAACTATTTTTTTGATTCATTGCAGGACCAGTTTGACAACTTAGAAAAACATACGCAATGGGGTATTGATGTTCTGGAAAAGTACATCAAGTTTGTAAAAGAAAGAACAGAGATTGAACTCAGCTATGCAAAGCAGCTTAGGTAAGTTGATACATAAAGTTCTGGACTTTTGAGTTGCATCTGTTCAGAGTCTGTAATCATCTCTAAGTTTACTGTTTCAGTGGTGGTAATGTGTTTGGTTTATAATCATGGCTTTTAGAGAATAGCTTTAATTTAGAGAATGGAAAGCTAAAGTTAATATAAGGTACTGTTTTATTATTTCTGCTAAATATCATATGCTTTACAAAAATAAAGGTTATTTAGGTGACTGAGTAGCATACTAGGGCTTACTCACGATTTATGGATGATTAATGGCTCAGACTTTGAGGATAACATAAAGTTTTCCATGAAATTAGGACTGCTGCGCATAAATGCTGAAGGGTTTAAAAATTCAGCAGAATAATGATCATTTGTTGTATGGCAAAGTTTAGGGTTTCTTTCCATAAGACAGGTTGTTCATGGACACATGTTGGAGAAACTGAAGGTCAGAAAATGTCAGCCATGGGAAGCTTTGTCTGTAGTTAGCCAGGTTGCAGCCCAAGATTTGAATTTTGACAGTTTTATAATCTTGCCACTGTTCTTGTGATATGTCTCCTGAACAGAGCACAGATCCTGTGAATTTATCTCAAGTAGCTAAATTACTGAAAATTCCTGCTATGTATGTTCTATGTATCTGGTTCGATCATCAGGCTGTAGGTAGAAAAGATTGTATGTGAACCAGACACAGAAAAATTATTCTTTGATGTCAGACCCAGTGTAAATGGGGAAGGTGGAAGGGAAGGCGTGCTGAGAACCCTCCCACAATGCATAGCTCTTACCCTGCTTTTCCTAGTAGGGTAGAAAAAATGATAGGTGAACAGGGTTTAGGGGGAGTACAACACACAGACAGTCCTGCTGCTGCCGTCAAGAGAGGCTGTGGTGCATTACTGTTGGCAGGCTCTAGTGTCCGGGGCGATAAACAGGAGGTGGTGAAGCTAACAGGCAAGGGGACTGCAGGACTAATCCTTCCTAACCCTTCCAGTAAATCCATACCATTTCTTTTTTTTTTTTTTTTTTTGCATGACTGTAATACATATTAGAAGTCCTTCCATCTTCTTTGTACTTAGAGGTTGAGATATGAGGGTTCAGTTGAGCTGTATATATCTAAAACACAATGTCTATTAACAAAGCAAAACAAAAAAATCATCCAGAATTTTTGATTCTTGTGTTAGAATGGATTTGAAATGCACAATGGCCTGTTCTTTATGAGGAGATGGTAGTTGACAAAACTGTGCCTTTATGATTATGTGCTGTCTCAGGGGAATGCCACAGGGATTCCCCAGGGTTTCTGCTTTAGACAAGCAGGAAACAGAAAATGACTTGTGCAGGAACAAATTGCTCACATTCTATGGAGATGAGAAGAGATTGAATTAGAGAGGCAAAATGAGCTGGAAGAAAAAGTATGACTGGACTGGGAAACCCCAGCAGAGTATCTGTGTGAGCAGGCCTGTCTTGTGAAGAATCACTAGACTCACTGAATTTCTTAGACTGACAAATATCAGGTGTAAAGACCATAATTATGAAAATACAACACACACAAAATGTTTAAGGAAAATAGGAGATAGTTTTACCTGTGACTATCTAGAAACTCTGAAATCCTGAGTTTTATTTCTTATTCTGTCCTAGACATCAAAAAAACCCCAAACGTGGTCAATTTGTTTCTTCTCTCCATATTTTAATTCCCCATGCATAGCTGCATTTGTCATCTGTCCATCTGTGTCCCCCCACCCTGTCCCCCTGTGTATTGTCCCCCACCCCGCTATGATCTGAGGGCAGATACAATCATCCCTGAGGAGCTCTTAAACACAATGCTGTTTGGATTCATCTAAGAAGTTAGAGGTATAAAAGAAAAACCAAAAAAATGTAGGCTTCTCAAATGTTGAAATAAACCAGTGCTGGACATAAAAAAAAAAAAAAAGAAGTCATGCATCTGTTTTTAATAAGTTTGCACCAAGCCTGGTGCAAACCTTTTTTATATCATACCCACTTGGTGTAGAAGAGCTGTGGCATATTACTGCATGTCATAACATGCAGACATGCTATTTAAAAGGGACAAGTTAACACAAGATACTCCAGTGGATTTGACTCGAAGTTTTGTTTATAGTGTAAGTAAAGCTGCTGAACTGTATTGTTGTAAAACGTGTTTTCTGCTTGGTCTTTGGGCTCCTTAGCTGGCTGTTCTTCCTGTCGTAGTATCTACATCTCGGCTTGGTCATCTGAAGTTTAATTGGCTTCTATTTAAAAATGCTTCTTTCCTTCCTCTTTATAATTCTGCAGATATATATGTAATATTTTGTTTTTGAAAGCGTTAAGTTAGATCTACGTACTTGCAGGATGCATCAAATTTATCTGGTTACATCAGTGGGGGAAACTTTCCAGTGTCCCAGGCCTTGCATGCACATTGTGCCTGCACTATTCAAGCCCTGCTTGTACCACTTACAATCAGTCCTGGTTTGAGGGTCCAGTTCAGATCTGACATGATTGTTTCCTTAGTTCTTTTACATTATAAATGTTTAGTCACTATACTAGGCTAGGAAGGAAGGGATGCTGAAACTTTGTGGAGTGTTGACTTGTTCCTGTGTTTTGTTTTGAAATTCTGTTGGATGTGACATGCCAGACACTGTGCTCTGAGTGCTGAAGTGGTGTTTCATTGTCCTCCTTCCCTAGTCACTACTTACCTTAAAGCGCACACACTCTTGAGCATCATGAGGTATGTCAAAAACCTTGCCTAATGTGATGATGGACAGATAGCCTTGAGGAGGACCTATTGGGAAAAAATGCTTAAGATCTCAGGATAAGCTGAGAATCGGGAACCTCTGATGGATCATAAATGTGAGAGAAAGAGCAAATGTCAACGAAGTGGAAATAAAAGAGCAGAGAAACAAGCTGGAAAGACAGAAAAAATTATGCAGGGTAAAATGCAAATAGAAACATGAATCGAAGACACGTGCACAGGCTAGCCCAGAATCTTTCCAGAATTCTACTTTACTGCTGGTCTTTGTTCTTATGTGTTAGTTCCCTCTTTAATCAGTTAGCTCTGAAGGTGTTGCTTCATGAGCTTGAACCTGGGAAGTGCTGGTGTTCTCATCATGACACTGCATGATTGCACACCGAACTTCAGCAATAATTCTGGATTCAGTGTCACTTCTGGGGGTTTTTGTGTGTATCCTGGTTAAAATTCTACGTATGTTTTTGATTAAAAAAAAAGGGGGGGTGGTGTGTGAAATAGAAGAATTCAAATATATAGGCCCTATATTTTATGTCTTTTATAAAGTACACAGAAAATAGTAAAATGTTTAACCCAGATGCTAATCCTTGTTACATGCTTTCAGAATCTTTTTTTTGTGTGAAGGCATACTGTCTAGATTTTTTTGCTCCAGCTCCGTAGTATTTCTACACCTTTTAAAGATTAACAAGAAGACAGTAGCTGTGCATGTCAGAATTAATGGGGCAGCATGACAGTGCAGGGAGATGTGTATTTTGAGTGTGTGTGAAAATGCCTTATTAGTGCAGTCTTCTGTCCATGTTTTCTTGTGCTTTTTCTCTCCTTTAAGCAGGTGTGTGGAGGGAGGCATTCCCATGGCATACGGAGAGTGCTTATAAGGCTTCCCGTAATCATGCAGAACACTTTGCGGAATTCTTCCTGTGCTGGTATTCTTTGGTTGAAGCTGCTGTACGCAGAACTACAGAAAAGTTCATTGCTTCAGAGCATACTCTTTTCAGAGAAGGCAAAGACTGGGAAGGAGATGCTCATTTGGATCCCTTCCAGTAGGGATACTTAAATTTTGAAAAACATGTTTGTCTGTGCAAATCTGCCAGGGTTCTGGCTACTACTCTGGGCAGATGCTTCTTAACTCCTTAAGGAGAACAAACAGAATAAGAAATGTGAGACAAGAGGCCCTGCTCTCTCCCAGTTAGTAGTAAAACTAGCATGCAACAGGGAGTAGGTTTCACCTCTGAAAAAGCTGTTTCTTTTCAACTGGATGTGTTCTGGGAGTCCTCCAAAGAGTTTAGCACAGGTCAATGAAACTTGGTAGTCCTTTGGACAATGATTCCATCAACACGACTTGTATGTTATATTCTTAATAGCTGAAACAACTTTGTAAAGCTTAAACAAATGGTTTCCGTTTCTGCAGAGGCTGTAGGAAAGCATGTAGTAATAGGGCTGAGTTTAGAATAGAGGGGATCCCAGTACTGCAGCACTGAAAGGGTCTTAAAATTGCTAAGTAAGATTTGTCAGTTCTCTGGTTTGCATTGTTGAAAGGATGCATGGTGTTGTATTGTGCTACAGTGCAATCTGCATTGCAATGCTGAGCTTTTAAGTATGGGCAAGGGATGTGGAGTGTCAGGTGGACAGCACACATTCATTAAACCCTTGATGTGCTGCTGGCAAGGGGCTTGCAGTCAGTGCTTCCAGGACAATGAAAGCTATATACTGTCAAATGTGTTAACAGTTGTGTTCAGATTTCTTATTGAAGATACAATCACTTGAAGAACATACCAATATTTTAAAATGAAATCATTAGTTGGATGTGGGGTAATGAGAGATGCAATCATCTGTGCTAATTGGGATAATCAAATATCACATTTCTCCCAGCATCATTTGATAATCATAAAATGATCTCCCTTTTGTCATCTAAGCAGCTCCTACAGCTTTATGAAGATTTTTCTCTTCCTTGAAAGCATCCTGCTAAAGGCAGGCAAATTTGCCTGGCCATGAGTGTCACCTGCTGTAGCAAATCCCCCTTTAATGGGCTGGCTGACCTTTGGATATGGAGTAGCACCCACCTTCTACTGGGTGGAGGGTTTTATTAAAGCATGCCTGTGTATCTAAGGGCCAGTGTTTTTACTGTGAAAGGGTCTCTCCTTTAGATCAGGTGAAGGAGACTTGTGCATCAGCAGAATCAGAACTGAGTTGTATTGACTTCATGACCTTAATTTATGAACTTCTTGGGTTCAGAATCTGCTACTTTATTGCAGTTAAAGAGACTGAAGCACTGTGCAGCCCATTCTTTGAGTGCTACTACAATGCAATCAAAAAGCCTAATTACAATCATAATTCTGAAAAGGTGTCTAGTCACTGCAAATAAAATCTGAAGCCCCACAGAATGTGTGTGCATGCAAAGATTATCCAGTTAATTTAAAGGAGATTTTAAGTTTAAATTTATATACATGTATTTTTAATTTTAGGAATCTTTCAAAGAAATACCAACCCAAAAAGAACTCCAAAGAGGAGGAAGAATACAGGTATGTTCATGATCCACTGCTGGGTGAGCATGTGTTAATGGAGGAATGGGAAGAGTTTGGGTTACCAAGTAGGACTTAGCTTGTAAACCAAAGATTTTAAAGTCAGGTTAAGAGTATAGAAACCATAGATGCAGAAATAGGCTTATATGGTATGTAGTAAGGAGTGGATTTTCAAAGTTTGGATTTGGTCTGTAACTACTCAGTTCCCTTTATATGTTACGGTTTCTGGATGCCTGGTTTGAGGGGTTTTGTTTTGGTTTTTTTCATGTACCTTAAAAACTTTAAGCCAGACTGTATGATCCTGGCTCTTTGAAGTGAATGACCAAACTCTTAACTACTTTCAGCAGGAACAGAAACAGTTGCTAATTTTAGCATGAAACTTAAGCAGTCTGCGTAAGTATTAAATTACTCAAATGGACTGACAACACAGATTAGTAACCTACTAAAGGGATAATGTTACAATGCCACAGAGAAACCAGTGTTTCTTGAAGAGCAGGGTGAAGGATGTAGTTTGTACTCCCAGTATCCCGGGATGGATTGACGCATGGATTGCTGCTGTTGAAGGATGTTGCATGGCCTCAGCTGTCTACTGTTGATTCATGTATTTGGATTGTATCTCCCTGGTGGCATGGGACTAATATAGTGCTCACAGATAGCCATGGCAGAATCAAAGCACAGCTCTTTCTCTGAGTGACACTGTGGACATGGATCCAGGTGATGATAGACCATATGTCATTAAGACCATTCCTGCACTTGATGAGACTAAAAATGCTCTTTAAAGAGAACTTTCTAGAGGAGGAGCTTTTCCAACAGACAGGCTATAATCCAGAGCAAGAACCTTTTTCTTTAGAGCACTCTGAAGTTTCTCAATGTCAGTGTTTTGTAATGCATCAGCTTTGAGCAAAGGCATTGCAGAGTCTGACCCTGCAGCCTTGTATTGCAGGAGGCTGCTCTGCCACTGGAGAGCCCAGCAGCAGACTCAAACCCTTGACCTTGAAATTTGAAACATTTCAAATGAGTTTGGATACAGATCCAACTGTATGATTATATTAATTTAGATTTTTGGGTCAGACCCCCAAGCTGCTGTATACAGTTACTCTAGTGGCTCTCATTAACAGACATAACAGCCTTTTCATTTCCTTTTTAATTTCTCTTTAGTAACACTGTTTGGGAATCAGTTAGTTATGGCATTGTTTCCTGAGATATTGATGTTTACACAAGGAAGCTTATGCTATCAGCACATCAACTGTTTTGGTCTGTGTACCTGGGATTAGGAATAAATCTGCCTTTGGGTAGCTATACCATAAATGTGTATTTTGAGTTTACTACAACCTTTTTTGACACATCATTCATGGCTGGAAAGGATATTGGAGTTAAATGATTCATGTGATGTGGCACAGAAGATCCTGGGCATCCTTTGCCCTTTTAAATACAGTGTTCACCTCAGTATAATGTCTCTAAACAACGTCTGAGGATTTGTCATGCGACCTTTGGGTGCCTCGGACACTACTTTGAGACAGCCTGCCTAAAAATGATATGTTTTCAAGCTCATTGTCAGTCTGTAGTTCTGTGGCTTTGATGCCCTGTCTTCTGCAACTAGGATTTCTCTTGAGGCACCACAGCTTGACTGTGAATGTGGCTGCCTGTACTGAACTATATTTTTAGTCTCTTTTTTTAGTTTCTTTTTCTCTGTTTCTTTTCTTTGATGCCTTTTTCATCCCTGCTTGTAACACTCCCTTCTAGTTCCTCTAAATCTCTCCCTCTTTGCTTTGCTTTTTCACCTTTGGGTGATATTATCAGTGCAGACTGCTACCATTTAATATTAATCGTTTTTCTAGTATGTACAAGTGCAGTGCTTCAAAGCTGCTGTTTTCCAGCTGACCAGCACAGCCAGCTGGGGTATTTAAATGCAGCTCTGTTGGCTCTGTGGTGAATATGCTAGTGACATAATCTGCTGTTTTGAAATTGTGTGCACAGATGTTTGTTTCTTCCTTTTAATAATACATGGAATGTTGTTTAGGAGATTATTTTATTCAAAAAATAAACCTTGTGATGGAAGGTACTAAAAAAACCGAGTTGACAATGAACATCTGGTTAGTAAACTTATTACCTTTTTGAAAACTTTATAAACTACAGCTGATTTAAATCCAATTTACACTATGCAAGTTTTCTTTTCTGCACTATGCTAGCCAAAAATGGTTGCTTAGACAGGATTTTGCCCGGTAGAGTGTGCCAAGGACCCTGTGCACTGAATTGTAGGACTTGAAAGAGCGTAACTAGAAATGTTTGGTGAATAGTGAAGTCCCAGAGCTGTACTGATAAAAAACGTGGCACTGTAAACCCATGATATTTTAAGAGCCAACGTCAAACTGTCTAAATCAAGATAAATTTGAGACAACTGTCAGTGTGTGGGATAGTCTTCCTTTTGAGAAATTCCTTCAAGTGAATCTGTGCTAATCCATATTCAGTCTCACGCAGCAATACTAAATGCATAAGAAGGATACAACCTCCCTTTGCAGTGTGTCTTTCTGAGAAGAAAGGGACTAAAAGCAAAATGCATTTTTGTCCTCTGCAGGTACACATCAACTAGAGCCTTCCTAGCCACTTTAAATGAAATGAATGACTATGCCGGACAGCATGAGGTCATTTCAGAGAACATGACCTCTCTTATCACTGGAGAGTTAACACGCTATGTGCAGGAGCTGAAACAAGAGAGGAAATCGGTAATTGATCATTTTTTATTATTCACAATTAATTGCTATTTAAGACAGATAATTAGTGGTAGGGGAGTTCAATGTTAAGCACAATTTATTTATAGTTAATAAACATGAGTTTCATTGAGAACCAAGCATTAAAAAAGTGGGTTGCGTGCCCTGGCCAAGTCACTGAACCATTTGAATCAAATGTTATATGATCAGACAGCAATGCCTTCAGGAGAATCCCTGCTAAATAAGGTCAGAGACCCATCTGTGCTTAAGGCTCTGTTAGCCAAAAGCTTGCTTAAGGAAGAGTCCAGTAGCATTGTGTAAAGCCTGAAATAAACAGAGAAACTATTACTGAGACTGATTGAAAGAATTACTAGGAAGTCGGTTCACATTTTTCTGCTTCTCAGCTAGATCTAGTTAACAGAACTTTCTAAAAAATTATTCTGATGAGAAATACAGGGTCTGTCCTGTTTTGTATTGGCGGGGAATCTGGTTTTCAACCTGTTATACTTCCAAGATTGGTAGAATTAGGAGCTTTACGTTAGTGTACTGTATTTTAGCTTGTAGTTTAGGAACCTGTGTGCCTGCTACAGTAAATGTTCAAAGCTGATTAATTTGCACGTCATCAGCTCTGAAAGGCATATAGTTGAGAGATTATTTTTCTTCCCTGTCTTGAACCCTTTTATCCCTGGGACGAGTGGGCATAAAATAGCAATTCTAAGCATTATTGTTACAAACACTCATAATACAGGTATAAAAGGACTAAGCAAAGTGCAACAATGCAAGGGAGCATTGGGACACTATATTTCATTTCAAACTGTTGGTCCATTATGGAAAGTGCAAAAGCACTCTTGCTCAGTCCAGTAAAACTTATGCGTTTATAAATAGTCCCACTAAACGTTAAGTATCTGTTGAAGTGCTGTGCAGGACCAGAGTCCTGGAAGTTATTATCTTTTCCTAAGTATGGTATTAGGATGGTAAGCCTGTCAACAGAGGAGTAGAATATAGAATATACATACCTTTAATTTGCAGAATGGTGTGTGATCTTTCAGGGACATAATAGTTTGGCAGTAATGTGTAAAGATGTTTTACATATAGCTGTGATGAGAATGGTTTCTTAGCCACTTCTATGACCTTTTATTCAGCGTGGACTCTGTAAAATAAGCAAAGCAAAAAAAAAAAGAAGCATTCTAGTATGGCATGTTTCTGTCACTTCCAATGTTTTCCATTATATGGGTGTATAAGGTGACTGGAATATCTATTAGACATTCTAAGTACAATGAAAGAGGACTTGCTATCTTTCTTTAAAAGAATTTGAGCAGTAACTGTATTACTTTTTTGTTTTGTCTGTAGACTTTTGTAGTAAGTGGCTTAGATAAGTAATGTGTGAATGACAGGAAATTTGTTTTAATATTGGTCGAGTGATGACACCAAAAAAACCAACCGATAGTATATTTACTTGCTGTTGCTGATAATTTGTAGCATTTAACAGAAAACACTTGTTGGTCATGGTTGGTTGTTTTGTTCTTGTAACATGAATATAAGCTATATAAATTATGAATCCATGTCTGATTCTTGTAGACTTCTCATTTATGAGCAAATGGTGTTGAAAAGGAAACTGCTTCCGCCTTCAGGCGTTTTTCATACATAGCTTCTCTCACTTCATACCATAACACACAAATGCATTAATCATGCTGGGATCTGCAGGAGGGGGAAGGTGGTGGTTGTGTAAATATCACAAGGAGCTGAAGCTTTGGCAAAACCTTTTATGATACAAATTGATGAATGGCTTGGTATTTCCAGAAATTTTCTTGGCAGAGTTTTCATGCTTGCTGCTTGATATGTCATCAGCTGTTATGCTACAAGTTCATAGAATCATATAGGTTGTAAAAGACCCTGAAGATCATTGAGTCCAACCATTAACCTAACACTACCAAGTCCACCAAGTTGCTATAAGCTGTAAGAAATGATGATCACTTCTGGGGCTAGCGCCACATGTAGGAATTGGGAGACCCACGTTCTTGTCCACAGTCTTGTATAATTTGAATTAAGTCATTCAGGTGTCCAATCACCTGTAAAATGGTAGAAATTTCCAGTGACTTCAGTATGACTGAGAGAGATAAGCACCCTTGCTCTTTTTGTTGTAATTTCCAGCTGGAAGATGGAAATGATACACAGAGGTGTCCTAAGTAGAGCTGTGTGAAAGATGAACTCAAGTATAGCAGCAGAAAGTGGTCAGGCAAATATATCAGACTTAAGAGCTTCCCTTTCCAAAGGAAAGCCCTATGATAGACAATGGGAATTGTGCATTTAATAGAGTCATGGGGGATGAGGGTGGTGATCTTTAAACACATGGGGACAGATGCATGCCTGCACTACTCTGTTCTCATGCTCATTTAGCTCTATTGACTAAAGTGGAACTGCACCAGCAGATGATTGTGGTTGCACAAAAATAAATCACACTTCTTTGTTTTTCCTTGACAAGTACAAGCCCATAGTCTGTAAGCAGCACAAAATCTAATAGTATATGAAGCCTTACATTGTTTTCATGCTGGATAAAATTCATCTGACATGCAATTTTTACGTTTGTTGGATTTGTTTGACAACTGTGAAAGGGGTACTTGATGGCTGTCTGTGTCACGTTTTTCTATATAAGCTGGTTAGTAACGGTGAAAATAAGGGAAGAAGCAGCTAATCAAAACCAGGCAGGACAGTCTGGACATTGGACAAGTGGGATGATTTGCAGATTCACAGTGGTCTGGTGCTTTTGTTCAAAAGACAGATATCTCCTCTTTCCTTTGGCCTGGTTTGGAGGGTTCTGGGTTACCTTCATATTTTTACAGATCATGTGCTTTGTTGCATGGTGGGTTTTGATCATCAGAAAGCATTCAGAAAAATTAAGCAAGGCTCTTTTTGTCAAACTTGAATATTTTTAGGAACAAAGGTCAATCAGTGTGTTAAACTTTATGGTATTACACATTTGTCTTCCATAGGATAGCCCTTGTTGGTGTTACCTCCTTAGCAGATGAGTTGTTTTGCCCTTACAGTCACTGAAGTTGGGTGTACACCCTGCCTGGTTTTCACACACAGTGTGTGTATGTATATAAGGGGGAGAACTCCTTGTGCCGTTTCGGTTCTTCCCAGCTGTCTAGTGAAGTGAAACTCCTTATAGTACAGTTCCTCACTTCAACTTCTTCTTGTATTCTCTTGCTCTTAGTGTGTCCATGCTCTTATGTGAGTAATTCTCATCATCAGCTGGGATCTTGCTAGCTGCTTCAAAGCTGAAATTTCAGTTCTACGCTACATGTGAAGGTCATGCCCCATCCACCTTCATTTTGAGGTTATTGAGGCCAGGTGCATGTGATTGAATTCCCCTTCACAGTGTGAAGACCTCTATCACCAAGTCACACAAGTGAGTTGGGGATCATGTGTCAGAGTGGTTTAGGGAAATAACTTGTTTCTGTGGTCATTCTTCATGCCACCCCAATTTCACAAAAAACCTTACTTTGGGGCAGCTGTGGAAGGTGTCAAGTTTGAGCTGAAGGCTCTGTGGTATTACAAAATTGGGTCTTAATCTTGCTTGTCTGTGACAAAAGAAAAGAACTTTACTTCACAAGCATTAATGGTTAACACATTTCCAGCTTGGAAATGTACTTGAGTTCTTCTACTCCCACCCATTGCAACTGTTGCTGGTTGTGGCAGGAGCTCTTAAGCAGACCAGTTGCTTCTGTACCAGAGAAAGATGACCAGCATTTTGATTACAAGGTGAGGGGATCTGCTTCTCCACATTGCTGTGCCTGCCAAGTTACTCAGCATGCTTTGTTCTATTAAACAAACAAAATAAAACAAAAAAAAAAAAATCCAAAAACCCAAATCAAACAAAAAAACCCCTTCAATACTGGGGTTTTTTTTTCCATCCTCTTTGCTACACTCCTTTTGGGTGACACCAAAGAGGACTTCTGAGCAAACATGTAGCTAGCACGGACCAAGAACTGAGAATTTCCTTTTTTTTTTCTTAAAGCTTCACAGGAGATAGCTTGGTTTAGGTATTCTCTCAACTGTGGCTGAGGAAAACCCTCAATACTCTAGTTTGTTTGGATAGAAATTCAAGAAGTAATTCCTGGGACAATTCTGATTTAGATCTGTGGTCACAAACTAGGTCTGAGTCATGGTCTCCTCTGGCAGCAGCTGCTCTGTATAGCTGTTGCTCATGTCAGCTTTGCTAAAAATGTTTTTGGGAGTCATGAACTATCCCTCTTATTACTACTGTTGCTTTCACCTCTACCTCCACCTCCCCTTGGGGGTAGGCTGGCTCCATACAATCAACCATGAAAGTCAAGTACAAGCCAAGAGCTTTGCTGGAGACTGAACTGGTGCAGCACTGGGATTCTGTGGTTGGGAGAGAATTTACCTGATGTCAATATGTTCCATTTTGTGTTGGGATAGAAGCGGAATGGGGAATGAATGCATCCTTATGGGTACTGTGAGGGCAAAAATGGTCTGGTTCTTTATGGTAGAGTGTATGTACCCTCCCTGTGTGTATTCATACAGGGGGTGTATGTGTCAGAGAACTTTCTGTTTCTTGTAGACTCTCAGGTGTTGATGAAAAGTAAATAATTGGAGGAATTCTGCCATGTTCATTCATTCTGAATAGTGCCCTGTTCTGCAAATAGCCCTGTGGTTTTCAACAGGATTTCTCACAGTGTAATGCACGGTGTAATTCTCAGCTCATGCAAGCATGAGACAGGATGGCAGAATATGACCCTGTCAAGTGCACAATGGATTTTTCCATGTTGCATTTTGGATGTGCCTCAAGGTCTCTGTGTGTTTTGAGCACAGCTGTGCTTTGTACTGCAGAAGTATAAGGAGACATTGCTGCCTTCCAGAAATGACAAACTAATGGCAAAGCGGGTAGTAGGAAAAGGAAAAGCTGACTGAAAGGAAGTCATTTGCCAAACTTAAGGTTGACAAGATTCAAACTGAGCTTTGCCCAGCTGTTGTCCTGTGACTAACCCACTTCCAGCTTACTGCCCCCTGAATAGAGTTAGAATTATTTAGTTTTAATCGAAGGGTGTAAAAATTAAACATTAATAAATAGTTATTTTTGCCAGGTAGAAGCTTTGCAGGAGCTATTTATAAAGAGAAAGAAAACTCTGGGCATTTATGGGAGACTTTGTTCTTCTTGATAAATACACTGCACAATGATCCAATTCCACATATTCATCCTCTCTTTCTTACAAGGTATTTCAGCTGTATTTCATTAAGTTAAGTTGTACCAGTAGAGTGTTAAATAGTAGCTATCAGAGATGAAAACTGTTTAGGAAAGTTCATAATAAATTCCCTGTATTCTTACTGAGTTTTTATTGGTTTTCCCCAAACTATAGCACATATGTAATGAAACTGTGTTAAATATTTGTATGTATCATCTAATTGTGCTGTGAGGGACTGTTCTGGGGTGGAAGAAGCAAGTGCTTATTACAAACGTTTTTTTTGTGGGAAACTAATAACAACATCCCATCCAGATGAAAGGTACAATGTGAGCTTTGGACTTAGCAGGGTTCAAGTGGAGACCACTGTGCACTTAATGTCCCACTCTTCCCAGTTTTGAACAGGCACATTGAACTATGAAATAATAGTTCAAATAAATAAATTGGCTTCTGTTTACTGCAAGAAGGATCCTGATTGGGAAACAAGATACCGTTACAGGCAAATGTAGTTACATTTTCTATGAATTAGTCTAATATTGCAGTGCAGAGCAACAGCCTCTTAGAGGGACGAGGTGAGAGATGTCTTCTATCAACAGTAACATTTCCTGCTCAGTGCAAAACTGTGAAACGCCTGAGGGTGAGCGAGGTTGAGTATTGGCCATGTGTGTGGTTTCTTCTTTGCTCTATCCAGACAGCCACAGAGATTGGCCTGAAATGAAAGAGCAACAATAAAGCCATACTAGCAGTGCATATCTGAACTGTGTGTGAATGCTGTTCATCCAAGGCCTGAGGTACATGACACATGTAGGCACGTTTAGCTGGCATTTTAATTAACATTCAACATTTAAGACCTGCATCAGATACATAAAAACTCGTGTGTGTATATGCATACATGAAGGCTATATGGAAACAGCTAAAAGGTTGCAGCTGTTTAAAGAAATAAGTGTTTCTTTGCCTGTTGAGACATTAACTTGTACATGTTCTAGTTTTGTCCCCACTGCAAGAGTTGTATGGGACTGTTGTAGACCATTTCTATGGAGGAAGGAGACATTCTATTGAGATGGCATCTCTTGGCTGTGGATCAGTAGCAAAGAAGCGTTGTGACAAGGCTGGGAACCAGAAAAGGTGGAAGCTAGAGTAGCATGCTCCATTATTCTCACTGAAGGATTTAAAAACACAAACATATTTTATTTGTACCTTAGTTTTCAGTAGTAACGTTGGATCTCCGTTGGAAGCCCATACGTTTCCTCTCATAGAGTACTTTGGCACAGTTTGGCTTTTAAGGACATGGTTAGCCCCCAAGGATGGATTTGAGAGTGACGTACACGATCTCCAAACAACCTGTCATACCTGTGTTTGTGCTCACTGAATCCAAGGCCTTCTGGCCTGCTGCTGTGAAGCCAGATGGTTCAGCAGGACCACTCAAAGAGTTGGCCAGTGTAGCAGAGTGCTCTCGAGGACCCCTTTAGCTTTGCTCCCATGGAGTTGTCCTGCTAAGCAGTAGGAGTGCAGTGCTGCTCTGCTGAGAGGGGAGCACAATGCACGGTTGTCTCTGTGTCTGAGAGTAAGTTACTTGGTTCTGAGTTATGACTCCCAGTACAAGGGCTTAATTTGTCATACATAGCATGAAACAGCAACTTAGCATAAAAATTACTGCCACAGCATCTTTTAGGTTTATGCTAATCACCAATTGTCATTCTGTTGTTGTGTCTCCCAGCAGGCTTGAGCAGCTAGTTCTGGTTGTCTTGGGCAGCTGACTGGTCTTTGTCTGAAGCCTGAGAAACTTTAGTCTTAGTGGTCTGTAATTGGAGTTCCTTTGGAATGCACCACTTCAGGAGACAATTCGAGTAATATTAACATCAGGCTTGAACTCATATAACCTGTTTCAGGTTTGACCTAGCTGATAGGCACATGTTAGGAATAACAGTCATATGTGAGGTTGCAAAGGAGAACGGGATTATGCCACAAAATATTAAGAAGTAGTGCTGATGAATGTGTGTGAAGATAGTCATGTGTTTCATGTCAACATTCATAAGACTGTATTATGCTATTCTTACTACAAATGAGAGTGATAAGGCTTCAAGAGCATGTTGCTATTCTTGGAAACAAAGATTTCTGAGGAGATTGTTTCCTGTCTTTGCAGCCAGGAAAAGAAAAACATTTGACAATGCTTTTAGCAAATTGAGCTGCAAAAATTGAGGAAAAAATAATGTTTTCTAATTTCCATCTCTGGTATGCTTTAAACACTGGCCATTACTTTAGGAATCCCTTGGAGGGATCTATCTCCAAAAAGGAGATAGAGTTTGAATTGGAGGAGGAAGTACTACATTGCTAGGACTGTATTTATATTGACTATCAATACGAGCTGAGAGCTACAAAAGTCAAAGGTAACTGTTTTTTCAGTGTGTTATATTATCTAGTTTGAAAACAGAAAAGAGAATGAAGCAGTCTTGTCATATATCTATCTCTCTTTTGAAAATTCTTAAGTAGGTAGGATGTTGTCAACTGAATCGTATGCTATGCGTATAAATTAACTAAGATTATTTTTCTGACTGTTTCTAATATAAACAGACTGTAGATGTGTAAATCTTAAGTTTAACTGTGTAATCAATTGCTGTTTAATTCCTTAAGAAAAACAAGGCTGTCTTGTTACAGCCTTTCTTAAAATGTTTCACGTGGTCAGTTTTTGATACAGCATAAGTAGCCCTGTTGTCATGCTGGTAGTCAGGCAATTTGTTAATTTAAAACTGCCCAGGAATTGCTCAGCAAAGTTACTGGACTTCGTTGTCCTTCATAAGATGCATTTAACTACATCTTGATTTTCTGCTACTCCTCTCAAAAGTTCCGGAAGAAGGTAAGAGGCATTTTCTAGCACACTTTTGTTGTCTGCTCTGAGAGCTGTGTGGCTATGTAAACCCTCTTGCATACCAAGAAAGTTTTGCAAAAATATCCCACTGCTACATATTGTAATGGTGTTGGCAGTAACAGGCTCTGTATTGTAGGTAGCTTGGTTGCTGCTCCCAGCGTTTTGATCAACATGGCTGAAATCTGAGCCTAACAAAAAGTCAATGAGAGTTTTGTCTTTGATTGTGCAGCAGCCAGAATTTCTCCCCAGCTGTTACAAACACAGTCAGCATGGTAATGAGGAGAGCACACCGATTGGTATGACTTGATTTAAAAAGGAAATAACTCATGCGTACAGTGTGTCTTTATGTGGATTTCCTGCTCTTCCTAAAACTCTTCTTTCCTTACTGTAGCTGAGTATTCCTTGAGCTGGGAGGTTTTAGAATATAATGAATGCTTTTTATAAAGAAAGTTGATCTAATCCGCAGTCTTCGCATAAGCAACTTAATGCTGTGTTGAAAATCTCTCAGGTCTTAACAACTCTTGTGAGATCACCTAAAACCTAGATTATTGGGTCTTACCCCATGAACGTAGAATGGCTGGAGACATCCAGTCAAAACACGGCCAAGTATGGATTGTTCAAAGCACCCTGTGACATCCTAACTGCATTGTGGTATAACACACAGGAAAAATGGACAGTCGTGATCATGTAGCCAGTATGGTTTGAGTTTGGATGATGCTACTATGTTTTAAGCTATTGAGTGGGTCTAATGGTTGGATAAAATATCTTTCAGGGAGATGTTGAAGTTGGCATGGTGATTGCTAGCCTGACTCATATAGATTATGGTAGCCTAAGACTCCTAAGTGTAGATTAAAATGTGAATTAGGGAGGTCAAGTAATGAACGCTAATAAAACCAAAACTATCACTTTACCATGTTTTTAATGTGTGCTTTGCATGCTGTGGATATGGCAAAGTCTGGAGGAAATCATGGCATGTGAACAACCAACACTGCTGCTGCAAATGTCTTACGGGCGTGCTTGAAGTGTGATTAGTTAATTTTGTATCTTGCTTGTAATCTGAGTTTTTTTAAATAGAAAGCCTAATTAGGGTGCATTAGTTTGGACATTCAGTTTCGGGGGACACACACGTAGTATTCTATATTGTATCAACTACTCTAAATTTGTCACTGTGTGCTGTTGAAATGTGTGTGACTAAGAATAGTAGTTTTCCATATGATTTGCTAAATCATTTGTCATGTTTCTATTTGCTGAATCATCAGGTATAGAATAACCAATTATTTGATTTGATTAGGATTTTTTTTCTTTAAATGGAACTTCTATCTTGAAATCTTACAAGGAAGAGTTGATCTTAAAGTTATTTTTGCTGGTTTTTTTGGGGTGGAAAAGAAGCTACAAGACATTTGCTGCTAAAGAAAATTGTAAAGTAAAGGAAATGAGTTTGAAGAAGTTAAAGGTAGTACAGGGTTTGAGGAAACTGGAGGCTTCTTGTATGACTTTGAGCAGATCAGTTAACCATATGGTTTCGATTTTCTTACCCGCAAAATGGGGGCAGTGAAGAAATACATAACTAGTTGGAAGGTCACACTTAAGTTGCTTTATCTAAAAATGAATTTTCAGAAGGCAGAGATCATCCTTTGAGGTCAAAAGATTTGCAGAAGCAGAAGTGCTCTCAATGCATACTACATCTGTTATCATGTGTAGCTTTATCTCCCATAACAAGGATATATATGGGATAACACAACAAGAATTGGGGGTTGTAAATATATTTAGAAAATGTTTGAACTAAAAAGGGCAATATTGCACTGAAATATCAAAAATGTGATGCATCTGTATTTATGAGATTGTCATTTGACATTGGTTCCTTGGTTTCTATTTAATAATTCTCAGTAATGCCCGTTTTACATCTCGGTGCTCCCTTTCTGTAAAAGAGCTGCTAAAAAAAAGGCAAAATATAGAAAAATCTGAACAAGATGCAGCCATACCATACTGCTCATGCTTACTGCTTCTCATGTTGTACTTTTGGGAGCCTGTAGGGTTTATTTCACAGAGAAGGCAAATTTGGAAATAACAGGGATGGCTTGTGCAACATTAAAATTACATTACTGATTAACTGCAAAGTGGCTTAAAAATGTGAGCTCAGGGTAGTCCTGTTATCTGATACGCTTTTGATTCCAAGTTCATCCTTCAGCCTCTATATACAATTGTGTTCTGTTAAATTAACCTGGCATATTGTTTTCTTAAGGTTTATGGGTCATTGACAGTATTAGGTTTCATGCAAGCCAGCTGTTCCCAAATCCAGTCCCTACACTCCAGCAAAATCAGAGCCAGTGAAGAGGGGAGCATGCAAGCAAAGGCTGATGGAGGCAGGAAACACAGTGTGAAGGCAGACAAGTAATTTTGCTTGCAGCTTTGCTGTTAAGAGACTTTCATGACTTCTATGCTCACTAGCAAAATGTTGAGAAATTTAGTGTTAAATTACAGTTGTTCCTTGGGACTGTTTTCCTAAACTAATTACAAAAGCAAGCCTGAAGTGAGGAGTGTTTCAAAGGCCCCTGGCAAGGAAGATGCGGTATCTGTCACATGCAGAAGTTGAAAGGAAAAGGGGATCTACAAAAGGAACCGAGATCAACTCGGAGCCTTTCCCAGCTGCCCCAGCAGTTTTACAGTTACGTCTGGTTTTTTTTTCATGTCATAACATGGTGATGGAGTTTTTGGAGAAGCCTAGCATGGTAGGCAGGGGTCTGAACTGCACAAACACCATCAGGGCTCATGGCAAAGGTGTCTCTCCCCAGCCATGGCAGTGCCAGGCTGTCAGCTGTGCTCCCTTCGATGGCCCGGCTGCTGCACGCTCTCCCACCTCGGTAGGCAGGAGCAGAGCCAGAGCTGAGCATGGCACATGCCCAGGATTAAAAGCATTACTGACATTGTGCCTCTCTTCTCTCCTTTGGGAATTTTTGTGCAGAGATAAACACTATCCAGAAAGTTAAAGCTATAGAGTGCCCCAATGTTCATTCAACTGTAGGTGACCATCCCTTTTTAACAGCCAGCGTTTGGGACTCCAGGTAATAGTATCCAGAGTGTTCAGGATAGTGTGCTGGTGTTCTGTTCTCGCAGGCAAATTGAAGGTTGTGATTTTTAAGGCAATGCAAGTCTGTTGGACATGGCATGACAGCGAAGTGCAGTTTTGGTTTCCTTTTACTGGCATGTCTGATGGAGCTGGAAAGGCAGCTAGGAAGTGTCACTAGCACGTTTGCTCCAGAAACCTGCCTCCAACAGAGGAAGATACCAGTTGCTTTAGTGGAAGATGTAGGAAACAAAGTAGCTGCCAATTATAAAGTGCTTGCAGGCACATTTTCTTAACTTTGGCAGTTTGTGGCAGGCTACTGTTCTGAAGCTGGAGTTTCTCTACCCTGATGGATGGACTGCTGATATCATGTTGCTGAAGATATAGCTAAAGTCTGATTATGTGTGGGCCTGAGAATACATGAATTCTAGTGAGTTGCAATGGGATTATCTGGCAATATCAGACCTTTATTTTTCAAGTTTACTGCATAAAACCATACCTGTATTTGAGTAAAACATCCTAATTGCCAGTGAATAATACAGCGGAAATGCATCACTCTTCCTATTTGTAGCTTGCTGTATTATTTATTTTACAAGATGGTTTGTAAGGTGAGCAACCTGTTCTAGCAGTGAATGGGGGGCTGCCTTCCCTGTTTAGACCTGGGTCATTGACTTATGTAGTGATCTTGAACAAATTTCTTATCCTGAGGAAAAGTGAGGTATATGGAAGATAGAGGGTGTAATACCTAAAGCATTAGATTCTCTGGCAAAGAGCGTTGTGTAAGGGTGAAGAACAGTTATTTAAACCAAGTGGAATTAAGAGTCTTGCTCCAAAAGGCATGTCAGGAGAAGTTCCTTGTCATTTACTATGTGGCTGGTAACTCATATTTAAAACTTCTGTAACACCTTTGTGTGTGCACACGCACACCCCCAGTGTGTGGAAAAGGAGGGTTTCTGGAGGGACCTAAAGAATTGAATATCTCTCAAGAGAATGAACAGCTGGCCTCGCACACGCAGCCAGTAACTAGGAAGAAAAGGGTTTTATGTTGAGCCTGAATGAAAATCAGGACAAATACCAGTTGTTACAATGTGCCAATCAAGGGCATCTTGGTAAATTCCATGTAGAGAGAAATTTTAATTTGGAGCTAGCGTTTAGTCAGTAACCAAAGAAATACTCTTCAGATAAAAGTGCTTCAGATTTCTTGGTATAGGAAACCAATAATTATGAGATACAGTGAACAATACAAGGTAGAATTGCTGAAGGGATTAATTAGCCTTAGTCTAACTAACCATTATAATTGATGCAAATATACATCTGCAGCCTGCTGAGACATTAGATAGTCATCACACACCTGCTCAATTTACCAGTGTTGCAGAACACAGCTGTCAGAATCATTTCTGGTTTGGTTTTTTCTTTTCTTTTTTTTTTTTTTTTTTTCTTCCTGGAACTCCTTGAGCGTAATTGACTGTTTGTTCTTTTGTTGTTCAAAACGTTTTCTTTTTCTCTTTTCTTTTTCTAAACAGCACTTCCATGATGGTAGAAAGGCACAACAACATATTGAAACTTGCTGGAAACAACTTGAAGCAGTAAGTGGAAACTTCCTCAGATGTGACATTTAAGTAATTTTTATACTGTTTTCACAGACATGATTCCAAACATTATATTTAGAAAAAGAAGGGTGTATGGATAAAAGCTGTAGAAGTGGGATTTTTAAAACTCTGCTGTCTTAAATATGCTGGTAGACATGAAAAAGTCTGTTTTAATAATACATTTGGCTTTCTGTGGGATCTGTGTCGATAATGAGTAGCATTTATTTGATATGACTTGAAAAGTGTGCTAACCGTTGCTGGAAATGCAGAGTCCCTGAGGGTCCTATTCAGATACTCCACTGTAAGCTGAATAGCTTCATACTGCATGAATAAATTGAATGGGAACATCTCTTGAGTAAGGTGCTGTTTCTCAAAAGTAAATACATTGGAATTGTCCTTCATGTGATGAATGAAAAGTGAGATTGTAAATAGACAAGACAATAAAGAAAGGGGACATCAGTAACCAAAAGACCTACTTGCAAACGTATGCATCTTGGTAACTCCCTTGTGCATTATAATTAAGTGTTGGAAGGAAGTGATTTGGTCTACAAGAGCAGAAGAGATGCTAACAGGGAAACATGTTGAAATACTAGTGATGTTGGTAGAATCAAGCAGTCTGAAGAATGGAACAAAAAATGTGTTTCTGGTAACTTTGGTTTCTTTGAAATTCATTAGTATGGAGATGTATTCCAACGTAAGCAAGGGAGTCCTAAAATCTGACAGTTGTTAGAGCAGATCAGTTTAGGGGCAGGTGTTGATTTTAGGTAGATTTTGGTACCATGTTTCTTTCCCATAATGAAGGCTTCAATTTTTTTTCTTTTCAGAGCAAAAGGCGGTTTGAACGTGATTGCAAAGAAGCTGATAGAGCACAGCAGTATTTTGAAAAAATGGATGCTGACATCAATGTTACAAAAGCAGATGTTGAAAAGGTAAGCCAAAGGGTGGAGAGACTGTAAACGTGGATGTGATAGGTTTAGTTCCTCAATCCCACTGGTAGGATAAACCTTCTGAGGCTTAATGCCTCACTTAAGTCAGTCTGTACATTAATTAAAAATAGGGAGATCTCTGCAGAGACCTATATTTGCATTAAAATTCTAAACAGATACAGTCAGTTTTCTTCAGGAAGTGGATATCTGAGTTTAACATAGCTGACATGGCTCCAAATGAGCTTATGCAAAATCAGGTTTAACTAACACCCCAGATTCTGTGACAGTCAAGCTTGTGAGGGCTCCCTGAGGGGTGCTTGCAGTTACCACACGTTGTTGGTTGCTCTGTCATCCAGGTAGAACTACACTTTCTGCCTTTTGAGCAACGCTTCAAAGGTGTCCTGATGTCATTGGTTGCAATGAAATATTACCAGGATTGTTGTTTATGGTCCTAGATTTACAGCAGGACAGCTTTTCATGTTATGCAGAATCCTGGAAACGATGCTTGTCACAGATGGCATGTAGCTTTTATTTTCATATCTCAGTTGCTCTCTGGTTGCAGAGTCATTTGTGGCTTCTATACATTGAACCCCATTCAGTGAAGCTTTTGAACTGATGCTTAATTTTAAAGACGCATATTATCTTTCAGCATATCCAACTTGATGTCTTTTCTTTGTTTAGTTTAATTCAAAATTGGATGTACAGAAGGATGCTTATAGTTTAAATGTCCAAGTCCAGTGATGTACCTGTAACTTAAGAAGCAATGGAGAGGGAGAAAGCATGTTTAAATTGCTTCTCTTTTTGGTGTTACACATTTGCTCAGAAGATGCAGAAATATAGATCACAAATGCCGTATTACAATGCGTAAGGGCGGTTTTTTGTCTTCCCTGAGTTTGATTCATATAGATAGAAAATAGCCAGAACATTTGAAGAGGTTTGTTTCTTTTTAAAAAAAAAAAAGGAGGGGAGGCAACCAAAAAAAAAGGAAAGGGCAGGAAGCTGAAAATATACTAAACGTTTTGTTACAGGGACAGGAAAGGAAACTGAATTATAGGTAAAGAATCTTTTCTAGTCCAAGATAGCCCTTGTAAAATGTAGCTTTTGCTCCTCAAGAGGTCTGCTTCATTCTATTCTCAGTTAATTCAATCCTGGGAAGCTATCATATACAAATTTTTCTTTTCAACTGCGGGATCTTAAGATGTTTCTAGTATGCTGAGCATCATGGAGGTTGCGTAGCAGATAGCATCAAGGATGCTGTTAGAAATGAGGACAGTAAATGAAAAAGAAGCTCAGAAAATTTCCCCAAAGTGCTATTGCATATCAAAGGGAAAAATATCTCTGTGGTCTTGTAATTTGCTTGGTTATTAGTTGCAAATTCACCATGCAGATTTGATCCTTTGTTGGCTTCTGGATTTGCCAGGGCACTTTACAGATGAATGCATGTACAGGATTGTTGAAGATTAACGCCACATGTGGGCTTTTCTGACAGAGGAGAATCATCTCTGCTTTATCTGTATAAAGTGATTTTAGAATACATTTTTTTTAATAGATAAAATTAGGACTTGCCCTAGATATTTTTCAAAGCTGAGGCCATGTCAAAGGGATACAGAGACATGACTTATTTGAAATAGAGGGCTGAAACTCCTTCCTTCTACATCCCTTTGTAAGGCTGGCCTTTTCAGGTCAGAGTGAAAGGCTATTATATTAGTGGTGTATCATTCTGATAGTGTTAGGTAAATTCTGGGAAGCAATCCCTACTCTGGTGCTCTTTTCCTGTAAAGTGAAGCAGAGGGGCTTCCCTTTTAAGTTTCTCTAGCTTATTATTGTATGTATTTGTAAATTATTTATTACCAAATGAAGCTCAGTGGCATCTTGAAGGGGGGGTGGGGGGAATCTATTGCAGCTATGTGTGTTGGCTAATCTCAGGAGAAGGCATTAGTCGACTTTCCAGTCAGTCAGCAGCATAGATGGAGAAGGAAAAGGTTATCAAAACGAGTGGAATGTGAAATAATATTACTGAACAGAGAGAACAGTGTTTTCCAAGTGCATGTGTTAAACTGGGTTCATCCATGTCAGGCTGTGAATAATGCCCTTTCTTTCCTTCGCTCTGCCCGTGTGACTGGGACCGCTCTTACATAACTCTCAAGTGCAAAATAGGATATTGTTTAACCAAGCACTGCTGCTGGGGACTCGCTCCAGGGAGATGCAGAAACTGCTCAGCTTCAAATGAAGCAATATGATGACTTTTACCTCCTCCTATTGCAGCAGTTCTGAATTCTCTTGCCCCTTATGGCTTGGCTGCTGCACTCCTACACTCAAAAGCTCCCAAAAATCTGTCTGGCCCGGAAAGCAGACAATTTGGCTGTGTTCAGAGCCAATGCTATTCACTTTGGCGGAACAAGGTGCTCTTCAAGCAATGGGATCAGCTGCCCTCATTTCTTCAGCTGGAGGTTGTCACCTTGGCTACTTTAGCTTATACCTGCAATTATGAGCAGATGCTAGAACTATTTTTTGCATAACACATTATAGAGTAATGGAATTAAAGTTCTGCAGTGATCACAATGACACATGCAATCAAAAGACTATATAGCTGCAGTTCCCTAATGCACCTAATGCTAAGCTGTATGAGGCTCTGAAATGTTCTCATCTCTCAAGCTTTCAGTCATTGTAGCCTTTGACAACTGCAGCAGGAAATTCTGTGATAGAGCTGCCAGCTACAAGCACTTAACATGGCCTTCCTTGCCTAAGGGATAACTCTTGGTGTACTACAATTTGCTAGGATTAAGTAACCAGAATAGTGGCAGAGAAGCAAATTAAGGGATACTTTCCTTCTTATTTCTCCAGGATTCTTTGCAAAGGGCCTCAGGTGTGTGCTTAGAGGCAGGGCTTGGTGTGCAGCGTGGGTATCTTGCACCTAGGTCCAAACTCCTCCTGTAGGACCAGCTCAGGTTCGATATGCAAAGGGCACGTGCATTCTGTGCCACTTCTGCGGCCAGTATGGGCTTGATCATCTTTGCAGCCAGCCTGTCTGGTAGTTGCTCTTGGAGAGAGCAGGGTGTTTAGCTTTGTTTCCTCCCATCTCCTTTTTTGGTGTAGGAACATGGAGCAAAAGGCTGCATTCAATCTCTGCAGTGGTCGCAGTCTATGTAGGAATCAAAGGAGAGTGGACTACGGCCTCTGAGCTCCCTTCCTGTGTTCACACTGAAACTCTAAATTGCCAGCAGCCAGCATTCACAGAGACGTTTAAGTGTCAACAAAGTACAGTTTGGCACAAAGGTTTTGTCAGTTCAGTTCAGCAGAGTCAGGGTAGGAAGCTTACTGTGCTGCAGAAAGCTGTACTGTGAAAATATCCTTATAAACTAACTAAATGGTGCAGCATGCTGATGCTAATACTGGGAGGCCTTGTAGGTATCACTGTAAGCTTTAGCTTCATTTGGATCGCAGTGCGATGTGTGCTTTAAAGCAGTTCTCTTTCAAAAACCACAGTGGAGCTGCTTCAATTTTTTGCCCATTTGGGGAAATGGTCTCTGTCACCAGCACAGAGCTGGTGTACATATAAGGAAGTGCTCTATTGTTTGTTCCTTCTCTTCAGAGCTGCAATCACTAAAAAGCTGACATCTTTATGGGATAATGTGGTACCCAGTGGTGCCTTTGCAGACTTCTTGCAATTAAAAAAAAAAAAAAATAATAACCAGCTGGTTTTCTAAAGGTTTATTTTTAAAGTAGACTTTTCAGAATCTGTTTTTAAAGAGGAAGTGGCTGAGGTCAACCATGGGAAAGGGTAAATACTTTGCCTCTTCATTTGCACAGCAGTTTGAAGGGGTGGACAACAGTTTGAGGTATTCGGTGTCAGGGAGGATCTGTCCCTTTGCTGAAGAGTAGCACAGTTGTATCTTGGCATCCAAAGTAATAATTTTGCCAGAAAACAACTTCAGCTTTGGGCAGTAAAAAATGAACTGTACTTGAGTTCGCAGAACTGCTGTCCTGAAATCAGGGCTCATCACCTTATTCTGATTTTTGTTCCTGTTACATTAGGAAGGTTCCATCTTGAGCTGTTTTGAGATTAATGTAAATGTGTTGTGGATTTAGAAAGTAGTTCAGTAGATTTAGAAAGACATAAAGCCTAAATTTGACCTTAACTCTCTTAAGAAGCTTCTGACACTGCTAAAACCATGGGGTGGGTATTTTGTTCTGCTGTGATGTTTTGACTGACTCATCTTTAGTAAGTCTTCAACCTGTACCCAGAAAGGATGAGCTTATATTAGGATTTTATGTGTGTCCTGTGATATTCAGATATCTTTTCTGGGGCAGTGGGGTTTTCCTACTGAATTTGATTTCTTAGATGCTTACAGTTACTTGAGCTTGAGTTGCAAGTCAGCTGTCAGTTTGAAATCACACTTATTCCAAAATTATGCAAATGTATATCCGAAATTATTGTTACAGAATTATCATTCCATTCCCTCCTCTATTCTCTGCCCAATCCTATGTCATATCTAAAACCAAAAGAAATTAAAAAGTTGATGGTTTTATTCCTGTGCTGACTCTGAGATACTTAGGAGTTTTAAATGTACTGGCCTTTTTTCAGTTGCTTGGTTTGGTTTTGTTTTTGAGTGGAGAAACTGAGGGAAACGGAAGTATTCTCAAGCTTACTGAAATCTCTAGGAGCTTTCCCCAGTGTTCTGTGACCTTCAGATCAGGTTATGCCTGCTGTATCAAAGATTTTTTTGGAGTCCCCAAATAGCTTAAGATTTGCCTAAAGGCATAAAACCTCATAACACAATATCAGCATGACATTAATTTCCTCATCTGTAAATATAACTACAGAGAGATACTGGCATTTCGCACTTGAAGTTTCTTTTTCTCTTTTCTTATGCCACATTCCCTGGGGGCTCACTATCAATTCCAATGCAATGTAGAGAGTCTGTATCTTCCTCCTTACTGATAGAAGATGCAACCACTTACATTGCCTTGGGTAGTCATGAGCTGAATCACTGGCAAAGTCTTACTGAACATAGATGTAGAAATACTGCCACTTAGAAATTGGAATAAGCTGATCTTCCTGCCTGTGCAAACGTAGTTACGCTGTCAAGTGGTAAACTGCTTTTCCAGCCTGTAGGCTGCTGTGCTGCAGGATGCAAATCTCTTCATTAAGAATTTACTCATCCTCACAGTGAAGGGTGCACTAAGCTATTTTTACTTGGGCTCTGGAGAAATCTTTGATCTGTGTTGCAGCACTATGCTGCATACAGTTTACAGCATGCTTTGTTGTAACGGCAGTCAAGTCACAATGGAGCTGGATGCAGCGTGCATCACTGAAACCCCACAGACAAACCATAGAGGAGCATCTCTGGCTCAGTGCTGTGTTGTTGTGTTGTGCGTCACTGAGGTTTTAGTTAAGACTGTCAGCAGTAAACTCTGCAGCATAATGTCAGGTTGTGGGTGCCTGCCTTCTGCAGACCGTAATTACTTAATGGGCCTAATTTTTCAGCAGATGCTGAGTTACCATCCCTGTGACAATGGGGCTTGTTGTATCCCCTCCTTCTCCTGCCCACCTCGAGGCACCTGCTGACGTAATGAACTTCCCAGCATTTTGAAATATGTAGTGCCATGCAAAGGTAATGTTAGAAGGTGGACAAGCTGTGTGGTGTTTGTGTCATTAATATGGTAAATGCTTATTGCAGTGAATAGTTCCAGAGGCTTTGCTTTTGCTATACTCTGCTGGGAATTTATAAAAGTGCAGCAGCAGTAGTGTCTCTGAAATATGCAGGCAAGGTGTGTAAGGCTTAGTCCTGAATATATGGTGCGGGAGAGCCTGGCCTGTGCATTAGTTATTTGAGAGTTAGCAGTTGCATAAGATTTTTCCCAAGTTCTCTGCATGGTGGTGAGCTTTACGTACTTCGATTAGGCAGCTGCTTTTCTTTTGCTCCACAGATGGAGCTGGCTAAACCCTTCTGTGTCTTTGCTTGTGACATGGGTCAAACTTCCCGTCAATTCAAATGCAGTCTTTTCTTTGTATTGTGATTTAAGGCCGTTTAGATTCATGGTAACGTTATTTCTCTGGGTTGTGCAGACCCGGATCTCCTTCCTGAACTGCTTCTTTCCTAATAGATGATATAGCGTGTGAACACAGGGAGTCTCTCAGGACAGTCATTTGCATTTCTGGAAGAGTAAGCCTTGTTTACAGCCTGCTGTCTGTGACACTGTATATAGCAGCTGTTTCCCTTTTGGAATCATGATGAATTCAGGAGGTTTGATTTCTAGTCAATAAAGAGTTAATGACTGCAGCAGGAGTGGCTGGAAAGCTTAATAAATATCTCTATGTATCCCATGCATACACTGTGTTCGGTCTTAAGAGATCAATCAACAGAAGCACCAGTCAGTTTTAGTGTAAGATATGGAAATCCATCTGAAGTTATATTTCCTCCTAGCAGTACTCCTCTGCAGTAATGCTCTACATAACAATTTGACTGAGTTTTGTAACACTAGAACTCTTATCGGGAGGTAGATTGCTAAAGGAGCAAACAAGTCAGGGAGGGAAAGGGAGTGTGAAGGGGCGGCTTAAGAGCAACTTCTGAATTAAGGATCAACTACGGTTTCAATCAGAAGTGTAATATAACCAGCATTCTTAGCTAATGCAGAGCAATTGGTTTATGCTGTACAGTTGGAAAGCTTGTTTACAGTCATTCTTACTTGGTCAAAATATTAGAACAGATATTGTCACCTGTTTAAGAACTAAGGGAAAATAAAGCAGAGACCTCAGGATTTAGCTTATTGTTTGTAAGTTGTTCAGTTTAAGTGAATGTGTTTTACCCATAAAGTTGGCTTTTAAGGCTAGCAAGTTTATACTGGTAACTTTCTTCAACCCTGACTATCCATTCTATGTTGGCTGTGTTTGTAAATTCTTTCTTGGAGAGAGATGACTAGAACTGTGCCCAGTATTCAAAGTATGAGCTAAGCAATTTATTACACAGTCCTGAAATAATTTCCATTATTTATATTCAAGAAATAATTTCCATTATTTATATTCAATACTTGCATTTATACACCACAGAATTTAGTTGCTTATGTAGTACAACTAAACAGATCTCCAGAAATCATTTAAACATTGTTGGCCACTGCTCTGAATACATCTTTTCTTGTTACCTCCTCCTTCAATTCCACATGGCCTTGTGCCTACTGTGTACACCTCCTTTTGTAATAAACTAGACTTTTGTTAGGTATCCTCGTGGAACTGCATTTCTCTGAGCTGTGTGGCAAGCTACTGGATGTTAGCAGGGATTTGCAGTTTGGTCACCCAGAGAGTTTGGATATTTAGTGTTCGTGACATGAGAATGGCAGTGCAAGGAGGCTAACTTTTGGATTCAAAGCACAGTTATTCCACTAGGGCCTTGGAGCAGTGTGCTGAGAGGTGCTTCTCTGGTACGTGTCATGGTGGCACATGCTGCTGTTCTTAATAGTTATGTAATGGTCCTTCTCTTACACAACATTCAGATTGCTTTGAACACTTAACAGACTAAGTTGAGGCAATTGATTGGACATGATAGAAATAGCTATACACTTGTTTTGTATGTGGAAAATGCAGCATTCAAATTTGTGCAAGGGAGTCTGCAGCAAAGCTGAAGTCTAAAGCCAGGCAGCTGAAGTCTTGGGCTGGTTCACTTAAGTAAAACTTCAGGTAACTTCTAGCTGTCAGACTCCGCTAATCAGCAAGGAGCCATGCCTTTAGTCATGCTGCAGGACTGGTCATAGGAGTATAGGACTGACACAGCTGAGTCCTTTTTGCAATATGATTATTTATTTTTTTTAAAAAGCACAGATGTGACCAGAGCAATTAAAGAGTTGTGCTTGAGCCTTGTGCAGTGTGCTTACTGTGTTACTGTCCCAGCTCCATTAATTTGGTCCATCTTTCTTGTCAGAGCTTCAGTGGTGTTTGGTTTCTTTGGTATATCTCTTGTCAGTGTGCATTTCTATAGTCTGGCAGAATTATGCACAATGTAACTGCACTAGATCACAATTCCTGAGATCTGGTAATGAAGATTTTTCCATCCTTGTGTCACCGGTTTGCTCATTTGTATATTATATATAATTCAGCCAAAGGATTTTGGAGATCCACAGATTCTTACATTCCCCCCGCCCCCC
>JANZLQ010000055.1:14397839-14412256 GCA_026212715.1 Elanus axillaris | reverse complement strand
AAAAGTAAGGATTTTTTTCTTAGTTTTTTTCCTGGTATTTTGCACCCAGCATTCTACCTTCTCGCTTTCAGGAAAGCAAATTTCAAAACCTTTTTCTGCTTGCCAGTTCAGAGAGACCAAATGGGTTGTTGTAAAATAGTAAACAATGGAGCTTGATTTGGAGGCTATGTAAATCAAAGCCTGAAATCCTGGCTCTGTTTTGAAGTCCGTGGCAGAATTCCCACTGTTATTAATGATTCTGCAAGTGCTGCCAGTGTTGCTGCTACCAAGAGGCGCCCTGCTGCTGTTTGTGATGGTGCCTGCTCGTAACAGAGAGCGGCTATGTGAGGTTGTCTGTGGAGGGAGGACCAGAGCCTGCAGCTGAAAAATCTGTGAGCAATTGAAAGCATTCCTGAAATTGGTGAAGTGTTTCTGAGTCTGCCTTTATCATTAAGCTATTTTGAAGGGATTGGGTAGTTGAGGGGGGGCAGGGGTGATTTTTTTCTGTTTGCATTTTAGTCTGATCTTGGATTTACCAAAGACGGATCTATTTTGGCAGGCAGTGGCCTGGCAGTGATGCATCTCACATGCTGTCTGGGTTTAAAAAAAGGGGGGGGGAGGAGAATGGGAGAAAAGAAAGAAGAAAGAAAACTCCACCAAAGTTTTGACTGGAAATTCTGCCATTCTGGACAAGAGCAACTGCTGAGAAGTTGAACTGTTCCACTTTAGTGTGGATCAGCTGAATAGCTGCCAAAGCTTTTTTCTGCCCTTTTCAGTTATTCATATCACTCCCACCATAACAGCCTTGAGGAGCTGCATTTTTTTGTCTGTGTAAACCCAGAAGACAGTGTGTCTATTGACCCTCTTGCTGTTTCTGGAATGTGTCTTAGAAAATTGTCCTCAGCAAAATATCCTTCATTCTTTTCTGTAATGGAGACCGAAATGGCAGAAAGCATACTTGTTTTTTAAAAACTTCTACACTTAATCACCAGTTGCCTTTCATATCAAACTGGATTTTGTAGGGAGAAGGTGTATGTAACTAACACTACACAAGGATTTATTTTTTGAATTCTCTGAGAGCAGCATGTAATGCATAGCAGTTTGCTATAGTTTTATCATACCTTCAGGATTGGCAGTGCCCATCATAAAGATGTCCATATCCCCTTTCTCTGTTAAATTTTCCTTTGCCAACTGCTGGTCAAAGCCATAAAGTACTAGGACTTATTTCAGACCAGTATATAAAGTTTTACTAGTACTGCATCTTCACAGGGATTATGGAGAACTTTTCTTTGTCTGCAATTCTTTTGTCTCATTATGATATGCAGTGATTACTTAAGCTGCATCATATTGCTAAACTGCAAGATTTTTCAAGCAGGTGATGAGTGGGTTCAGACTAAATGTATCTCCCTAACATGGGTTACTTTGGAGTAAAAGTGTTGCAGGATTAACTTCTAATTTCTTATTTTAAAGGTGAAAGATATCCTTCTGTAAATAAATACTTCAGTTATGAAAGATTTTAGAGCATCAATTTCCCACCCTGGCATCTGTCACTTAGCTCAAACCTGCCATCTCTGGACTCCTGGTAGAGTCATCTAAGCATCTGGAACTAACTTTTGATGCTGTTTGAAAATCTGGGTTTTGCAACTCAGTGGTTAGGTAGAAAATCTGCAGGAAATGTGGTTAAAATAATCTTGAGAGAATGATGCTTGTTTTTCTCCTGCTACCTTGTAGAAGAGATAGAAGCCATAGTGTGTGTTGCCAGTTCATATGGCTGTTGAGTTTAGTGTTGTTTTTCACTTACCTTAAGTGCTGTTGAGGCCTGATTTCTTTTTTTTTTTTTTAAAAGCGCTGAAGACAGCTACAGTTCTACTGATTTTTAAAAACCTGAAAGCTTTGCAAAGCTTTGAAAGTTATTACTAACAGAGGCAGTTATAGAAAACACTCCTCTGGTGTGATTGTGTTTAAATCTGATTGCCTGGCCATGGAAAGCATGCTTGTTGCAAGGTTAATGGTGCTGCAGATACTGGGCTGTCATTCACTTTTGGGAGTGCTTTTTGATGAGACATGAATCGGCATATGTCACCTTTTGGTTTTGTTGCCTGCCATATGAGTTCAGAGAAGAACTGCCTTAACAAAAACAGACTTTGGAGCGGAGACGATGTGTATATACACTGTGCATGTTTATTTGGGGACAAAAAGATGTTACAAAGGTATATTTGGGGAAGGGAGTGTGCGAAATCTGTGTATCTTTTGCAAATGTGTGCAGAAGCACACATTTGAAAGCAAACTGCTTTTCTTCTTCTCCCCACAAATACCTCAAATGTATGTACTCTCTTCTGCTTTTTCATGATGCCGAAAGCTGACCTCATCTCATTCTTTCTTCCTTTCAAGAGGGGGGGGCGTCTTTTTTGTTGTATTACGAGTACCTAGCCTTGACATCTCTTAAAATTGAGTAATCTGGCAGTCTGTAGATGATCTGGATCGTGGTTTCACATGTGGTGCTAGAAACATGGGCTCTTGCTCAATCATCCCTGCCCAGTTGAAGGAGAGGGTATGTTGACTGAAAGCTGCATCACAGTATCATCCTCTTATATCTGAAGTCATGGTCTGGCTTTCCAGAGACCGGTTATTCCAAAGCCTTTCCTCCTGAAAATACTGTCAGAGCAAATATTTTAACATTAACTCTAAGAAGTCCCCCAAAATACCTTCTCTAAAGCTGTTTGCATACACAAGTGAGCAGTAAAGAAGGCAAAAAAATTTATTTTCTGTAAAGCTCAACTATAAATTACTCCTGAAATAGCTCCTGTGATTCTGTGCAGCTCCAGGCCACTGCATCCATTACTCTGAATGTGAAGCTTAATGTCATCAACTCATTTTTATCATTCTGTGCTTCAGCAGATTGCAGGAACCTGGCTATAAAATATACAATTCTGTTAATACTAGAAGCAATATTAGTGAGTGACCTACTCAAATGAAGTAATAAAAAAATTCTAGACTTTTTATTTTAAGATCCAAATACCTCATTGGAAAAATATTTAAACTGTTTGAAGCTTGCCAAATGCATTAAATGGCCAGGAGAAACAAAACATCACTGGGGATCTCATACAAAAATTCTTGTTTTTGGAATGTACCCAATTTTACTTACTCATTTGCTGCCTCCTCTTATTTGGGGCCAGTTAAGATCATTTTGGAAACTGAGCATCTACTGTATACATTTAGCTCAGAGATACTCTGCTCATATCCAGCCAATGAGCTTGCTCGTGAAAATGAACTCTGATGGCTTAATGTTTGCTGGATCTGCCTGGAAATGTGTAATAATGGATTTCTTGTTTTTCTGCTTCAACAATAGAGTCAAGGGACAAATTCCTGAGTTGCACTATTTAAAAAAAAAAAAACCAACAAAAAAACCAGCTGTATGAGTGGGACTGAGACTGTTGTAGAAGTCAGCTCAAACAATGGGTTACTCTTAGGTAGGTGAAGAGAATGGGCCTCACAAATGGATATTGATCTGTAGCAGCTGGGACTTGATGAAGGGGTTGGGAGACAAGCATACATTACTCTTACAGCTGTCTGCCTTTCCATGGCTGACTTTGTTTGGTGGTAAATTTGTGTTTGTAGTACAAGGCTATATTGTTTTCCACTCATATTTAATGTAGCTATTTATGGGTGTGTGGATGATGAAGTTTAAGAAGCTATATAGGACTTGGGCACAAAAATGGTTGATATGGCTTCTTGGAATTTCATTGCGGCAGGTAAATTTTCTGAAGTTATATATGCATCCTTGACAGGAGTTAGTGGACAGTTAAAACTCCTGGGGAACAAGCAAAGTTGAAAGTCTTTCTTTTCTTTTATTGGATTTATTTATTTGGCTATAGTTGCAGTATTTTCCATTTGATGCTACTATTTAATCTCCTATTATGCACTCAGTGCCCAGCATTTTCTCATTGTGCTTGAATTATTTTTGTACAAAGAATGTGAAGGGCAATCTAGGAAATTCCTACAATTGACTGCGCTTGCAAAAGAAATAGCTGGATTGAGGTGAAATAAATTATGAGGTGAGATGTGTGAGCTGGACAAATGGGAGGGAAGCCCATTTCTTTGCAAATTGAGATTTGAAACCTTCTGGCAGAATTTGTTACCTTCTAGTTATGATTGCTAAAATGTTCCATGATTTGGTATTTAATGGATTTATTCTCAGGAAACTATTGTCTGCTTGGAACAGTTGAAAGAATAACCCAAATCTGAACTGCTTTTAGTGGGATTCCACTTAGAATATGCTAAAATTATTTGTTGTGCTGTTTTCCCTGAAACGCTCCAAAATGCTTTAAATAATTTTAAAAGCAGTCTTTCTGTCTTCTTTTTTAAAGGGGTTATTCTGACATTGAGGGAGCGATTGGAACACAAGACTTTCTGGACTCTCGCAGCACTGTTAAAGGCTAGGTTGGCTGAGGAGGGTGAGGAGGTCTCTGTGAGCACTGAAAAAATGAGTGCAAACTCAGGATAGTTCAGATTTACAAAGCCAAGTCCTGAGCTCACTCCAGTCAATGACAGAGCTCTTGCTGGAGCAAGCAGTGGTCCACAGCTGTGGAGCACTGTCTGCTGGGGCAGGCGGGAGTGGGCAAGGAGGAGAGGGGCTGCGTGGGAGCAGGGTGGGCAGCAGAGCTCCAGCCGGGTGGATGTGAAGAGGGAGAGAGGGGAGCTGCAACAAGTGGACGCAGGACAGCGAGTGAAGTCGTATGGGTATAGGGAGCTGTATGGGAAGGGAAGAGAAGGAAGAGCTGCTGTATGAAGGCCAACAGCAAGGAAGGAAAAGGCAACCAAAATAAACAGATGGAATAGATAGTAAGGGAATAATATTGGCCACGGCAACAGATAACAGAAGGCCTTGGGAAGCAGAATTGTAAGGGGAGGAATAAGAAAATACAAAAGGGTCGCTCAGGGACAGATTGTTCTAGGTGAAGAAGTGAGGTTAATTGCCCAGTGTTCTGTTATGCTGGGTAGCAAAGCAAATCATCTGTGTGGGTAAAAATAGGGACTTGTGTCTCAGCTTCTACTCAGGCTCCCCTTTCCTTCTGCACTTCATGCCAATGCTATTTAAGGAGTTGTAGATAAAGGACTTTGCAGAGAACATAGCAGGATCATGAGTTAAGGTGTTCTGTCATGATTATGTTGGCTAAGGCATGTGAAATGAGACAAAACCGTTTGGGTTTTTGTCTCTTCCCTTTCCCCAGAAATACTGCTAGGCAACAGTAGTGGTTCATTAGAGAAAAGCAGGTGCCGTCCAACAGGGCATATGGTGGAGCAAGAAGAGTGTCCACAAGCATACAGAAAATGTGCATGCTCCTTAAGTGGGCTAGTAGAGGGGCAAACTTGTTTCGGTGTTTTACATGGAATGCTTGATATAGATGAACTGTTTCACAAAACAGGAGTAAACCAAAAGATGAAGTATTCAGAGACCCATATGCTGATGTTCCTGTGCTGCTTAGTGGTAAAGATGGTAAGATGAGGAGTAACACAATGCAATTTGTTTCCATCTAGTATAAATTACAAATTTCTTTTGGCATTTTTTTAGGCAAGACAGCAAGCCCAGCTGCGACATCAAATGGCAGAAGACAGCAAAGCAGAGTATTCTTCCACTTTACAGAAGTTCAACACTGAGCAACATGATCATTACTACACACACATACCAAACATCTTCCAGGTAAGGGTCACTGGCACTGATCTAGAGTAGTTTATAATCTTGTGATGAGAAGAGAGGGGCGTATTGCACATCGCCTCAATTCTATGACCCTGTCTTTTACTTTTTGGTGATTTCTGTCACTGTGAGCAAATTTTATGTGCTGTGTGTAAACCCAAGACATGGAGAGCTTGGTAGGATAAGTTGTCATTTTCTCTTAGACTAGATAACAAGTGATCAATAATAATATCTGAGGAGGGTGACATTTAATTGTCATGACACATTACGATAGTCTTTGGAATCCTCAGAGTCTTGCTCTGTTAAACTCTTGTGTCCATGCAGCTGGGGAATGAGAGCATTATTTGCATTGTTGGGGCAGGAGTCAGCTGAGCATCATTACATCTGTAAAGGCTCACAGCCCTTTATAACCTGTCTTCAAATCAGACTTCACAGATGTTTAAATTTAAGCCACAATACTACAGTAGTGAATGTCAAAGGGTTTAAGCAAGCTTGCTGATTATGTCTTAGGATGCCTAGAGAAAAACTGTAGAAAAGGAACAAAAAAGCCATCAGATTTGTACTGACTGAAGATCTGAGTTTGTGCTTGACTGAACAAAGAGAGATTAATGTAGTAGAACAGAAGTTCTAAATGACTGTTCTGTTGTAATGGGTCATAAGCATCAGAAGTGGAAAATACAACCTCTTTAAGGGAGAAAATGTCACATGCTTATCATCTGATGAGAAATAACTGATATTTGTGTAGCAAATAGGGTTTTTTTTTATCCATAGCTGGAAATTCTTAGTTAAATGGACACCTTCTCTTTTGCTTCGTGGTATTTCAAACCAATGTCTTGAGATAAATTATCCCTGGCATCAGATATAAAATTTTTGCAGTATGTTTGTATATATTGCTAGACCTGGTAAGTGCTCTGATTTGTAGATGAGCATGCTTGAAGTACTGCAGATGTATCCTGTTCACTACCAGTGCACCAGTAAGCTCTAGTGCTTTCTTTTAGATGTTGAAACAAGTTTTGTGAAGAATTTGTTGCTTGTGGATCAGTCAAGGCAATGGGGATTTTGAAGTTGACAATGCTTCATAAGATTCCTGCAGTCTAATGTGAAACAGGTCGTTCCTGTTCATGTTCTTCTGTATCCTGTTATAATCTGTCATAATGGTGTTATGCTACATCCAGTTTCCCTCTGTTGTAAACAAGAGGCCCGTGGAATAGATGCTGGAGATTGTGGCACTGAATCCATTGAGCAACAGGCAGCACATGTTGAGAAGCCCTGGTGTGAACAAAAATGATGTATAGAACTGCCTGTAAACCAAAAATTATCTTCTAGGGAAAAGGAGAAGGGGACACATCAAGATTTTTGTTTGTTTGGATTCTGCAGTGGAATGAAAATATGATCTTTGAGAACATGCACAGAAAATGAAAGGATTTATTGTTGCAGAAATTCTCTTAAAAGCCTTAGCAGCCATCCTTACAAAAGTCTAAAGCTGGGGTTTTGACCAATCAGCATTTTTTAACTTAATTGGAAAATTCCCAGTAATAGTAACAGAGATTACTTTTAGAATGTCGTTTTGATGTTTGAGGGAACAGTATCACTTAGAGCCTTCATGAGAAGAGCTGTCCTAGTTTGTTCTTAATGATGATATTAAGTCATAAATATTAGAGCAGCTGATGTATGCTGGGGAGTAAAATTGGTTGAAACTGTGAAGTTAATCTTGATATTTGATCTGAATGGAATGTTAATGTTTTAGAAAATACAAGAGATGGAGGAAAGAAGAATTGTGAGGATAGGTGAATCTATGAAAACTTTCGCAGAGGTCGACCGCCAAGTGATCCCTATTATTGGAAAGTGTCTGGATGAAATAACGAAGGCTGCAGAATCAATTGATCACAAGAATGTAAGTGTTGCATTGTTTGGACTGTTGATTGTCATCTTTAGTATTGATCACTTCTATATGGAGACTTTAAATCCTGGATCCATGCTGCAGCATGAGAGGTTTATAGTCATAGAACTAAAAGAATAGCTTCTCGTCCCAAGCTACTTTGTCTGAGGCAGGATGTGCTCAGATTATTTCCCAAATCTACTTAACACCCACTAATGCCTCTACTGCCACACTTTTTCAGTTATTTTTTTCCTTTTAGGAATCTTCTCTCCTTTTACTGCGTTGATTACTTTTTGAAATACTGTAATTGAAAAATAGGCTTCTGCACAGAATAAGTAAGATGGTAGGCATAATTCCAGATACCTAATAATCACCAATTCTTATTCAGGTGGGTTCTATGTCTAATAGTCAGAAAACTGAATGTTGCAGAAATGTCTTTATTCCAGTTAGTTTTATAATGAAGTAATTTAAAGTATTAGCTGCATATATTATTGAAAACAACTCTGGCAAAATTTCTACTTTATTGTAGAATCTTTCTTTGCAGATTTGAGGTTTGCTAGCAATCGGTAAAGGAGGTCTCGCAAATCTTGACTTCCGAACATCACTGTAGGAGTAAAAAGAAGCCTTCCTGTTAAAAAGGCTGATAAAGAGTTCGGTTGAGCTTCCTGATGTACAGTTAGCACAAGAGCAAATGTGTTCCCTGTTTTGTTTTCTGAATGATTTGCTCCCTTCATAAATGAAGTCTCTGCTTGCTCTTTCAGCCCTTCTCATGGATTGCATTAGTGCTTCAAATACAAACAGCATGTGTCTTGCTGGCTGTTTGAATTTCCCATACGTCTTTTTCACTGGAATCTTTTCTGAGCTATTCAGTGCCCAGAGCCTGGAGACTGCCATTAATTGGCAGCATAAGCCTGAGGCTGAAATTTTGAAATGAATCTACTACTTTCTGCTTGGCAATTGCTCTCTCAGAAAGCAGCATAGGAAACCAAGGAATCTGAAAATTACTCTTTCAGGGTGGGAGAAGGAGGGGTTGGGGCACAGATTCCCATGTTAGAACAACATACCCTTCTTGAGGTACAGCTTTTGGTGCTGTATGGTGAAATCGTGTGGGGAGATTCATATCTAAGTCTACACTCTGCTTGAATCTTCAAGTGAAGTCTTAGCAAAACACACACGAGGCTTAAGGCGTTTGAATCACTGAATTTTGTATTCAGTTCAGTCTCTCTTGCACACAGATAAGTCTGATGGCTCATGTACACAAGTATGACATTAGAAAATTGTGGCTTTGAGCATTGATAACTAAGGGATCTCCTGTAAACACCATGCTAACAAAAATGTATTTAACCAAATTCATTAGATATGAATAATTAGAAAGGGTTTAGCGTGTTCTATCTGGAAAAGAGTTATGTCCATAAATGGTTCTTTTTCCTTAAATATCACCAAGGATTTTTTTTCTTCCTGGAACAGTAGTTTCTAACTTTCTTGATTCTGTTAAAAGTGATATGCTTGTTCCTGCTCTTCTGTAGCATGCAGGTCCTGCCACTTTATAAGGATGGCCATAGGTGTACACAGTAGCAACTTAAAAGCTGTATTTTATTTATTTCCAGATAATGTACTGCTTTTGCCACTAATGCAGAGTGTTATAGCAGACCTTTCCTATCTCGCCCCTTAGTGTTCTAAGAAGCAAGTTTGGGCTCTTAAGCTACAATCAGGAGAGTTTCTCCTTTTCCTTGAAAGATTCAAATTGAAGGTTGTCTCCTTCACTTGTCTTTTTCAAGCTTAAAAAGCTTTGGATAGGAAAGTCAACTAGATATGTGCTGTAGTCAACTTAGAAAATGAGGTCTGGTTCCAGGAAAGTTGAATGCAAGGACAGCTGGTGATAATGTAGCTAGTACAATGGTGAGCAAAACCAAGAGCCTGCTGAGCAGGAAAAGCATTGTGTGAAACTCTGGGCCCACGCAGACATGTGTTTCCCAGCTGGGAGGAGATCTCCAGGATCTGGTAATCATAAACAAAAGTACAGTAACACCAAACTTGAAATGTGTAAGGTCAGACACTGTGACACTGACAAAAGGCAGTGATGCATTTGGAGTTCTTTGTACCCTTTGGTTTTATTTTCACTTTTTCTACCCAGCTATCACATACAGAGTTACTGAAGAAGGGGAGAGGTTAAATGAAAGCTCTGCTCTTTGTGCAGTAACTTCAGTTCAGAAACCAGGGCTTTAAGTGGAACAACCACAACTAATGTAGAAGATGTATTGGTCAGAAAGGAAAAAAAAAAATTAGAAATCGCCAATTCTAGTAATTTACATTGTGTACCAAACTGTGTGACAACTGTAGCTTAAAGGATGGAAGAACCTGCAAGTTCTGCAGGTTTTTTTGCTGTCAGCAAAATATTACCACCTGACGGTAAGGCATTGCTTTTTAAAAGGAAAACCAAAATAAAAGCAGCAGAACGTTGCACTTCATGTAGGTATCTTGGAGCTTTTCAACAATTGATTTTCAGCTTTGGGTAGGTCTATTACAAATATTGGTCGGTGAAGGTGGAGTTCCTATGGTGTCTGTGAACCACTGATTTCTAGCATCAAAATTGTGTAGTAAAATAGCAAGGAAGGATGTATTTCTATACTGACTCTGAAAGTGTATAAGTGCAGACTGCTACCAGGCTTCCTTTCCACAGTCAGCTCTGTATTCCCTCCCTCTGTGGATGCTAGCAGGATTCTGGAAGATCACTTTTCTTCCAGGGCCCCTATTTCATTGGATAGTGTTAAGAACCAGAATTACGTATGGAACAGAATTAATACTTTCTATATCCTCTGCTGCTTAAATGTTAGAAAGTTCTGCCTCATGCCCACTTGCAAAATGGCCAGTCTTTCAGGCTTAGTTACTAAATTTGCAACTGTGTAAATGTGATTGCTTTATGCCCTCACTGAAGTGTGTAGAATTCCTGCTAATGGCAATAGAAACTGTATGTGCTCCAGCTGGGAATACTGGTTAGCCCTGTGTTTCTAGTGCAGTTGTAAATATGCTTCTTTTTCGTGTCCTCTTTCTAACAACTCGGACAACACAAGAGGTCATGTTGCAAGGGTAAGCTGTAGTGACTGCTAGGTGACCTTATGCAGAATTTGCTTCAGAAAGCTGTAGCAGCAGATAGAATTAATTTATTATGGACTTTGGAGTTCCTGTTATGACATTATCTCTGTGATACATGGAGCATGCTGGTTATTTTTAGCTCCATTGTAGTGGAAGGATGTTTTGACTAAATGGAAGGAACACTGTAAAATTAAGAGGAAAAAATGAGAAGCTCCATGCTTAGGTTAAAATACCAATAGAGTATTTCATGTAACCATGTGTATGTGTATAGTCTCTTCTCTCTTCCTTCTTCATCTTGCTTTCATGACTATTATTTAAAATCTCTTCAAATGTTTAGATCTCAGAAGTTTTTAACATCAAACTAGGATGAGATAATGGAAAGTGGTGTTCTTCCTCCCTGAAAGTTGTGTAGGAATTTCACACTGCACCTCATAGGTTGAGGATCTTAAACCTTAATTTTCTTCACAATCCCATGAAGACTTTTGCAAAGCTTTTCCTATAGCTGTGTTTTGCTCAGTTGAGCCTGGCCTCTGGATATGTTTATATCCCACTAAATTTCTCATCAATAGCGTTTTACCTAAGGACATAAGCAGAATCTGTGAAACGCCTTCAAAGCAACAAGGTCATCTTTTTTATCTGAACAGGATGGTGGTGCTCCTCTCTAGAGGCTAGTAAGATATTTGTGCGCTGTGGCACGGTTTCTCTAATGGTCTTAGAAGAAAACTGTTTAGAACAGTATAACATAAAAAGCTCTCTTACCAAGAAGTCAAGTAGATGAAAAATGTGTTAAAATTTTTTGAGTCCATTAGATTTAAATGCATTTTGCAAGCCAAGGTCTGAATTTGAGTTTGTGTAATTAATTGTGTTTGTAGACCTGACCAGGAAAAATGCTGTATGTTGTTCTTTGATTTATTCCCACCCTCACATAAAAAAGAGCAGCACCATTGCATACAGTGCACAGCCAGCGTATGGCTCGCTTGCATCTAGTCGTTAGTGCCAAAAGGGTATGTGGCTTTAATGATAGCACGTGGAGTTCCCAGCCACTGCCTGCACCAAGGTGTTGGGCTACCTGTGTGACCTTGGACTGCTCAGTTGTTAGGTAAAGCTCACAAGAGAAACTCCTGCTGTTTCACAAGGACCAACTTACGGCAGTGTGATCACCCAAGAGCTCCTTTATATAGGAGTATTTATTGGGATTTTCCACTAGTTTGCTTATAGCTGCATGCCCAGCAATTCTATACCTTAAATACTTGTTATGAGTCACTTATCTGTTCAGTTACTAGAGTATGATTGCTTCTCTAGTCAGTAAAGTTAACAATAATAAGGTCTTAGTCATTTTCACCAGTAGACATGAAAAAGCCTGTAAAAGATGTTTGTATCAGAATTTTGATTTTTGTGTTGGAAACAAAACAGAGGGAACAACAACGTTGCTGGGTTTGGTCAGACTTGGGAAGTGTGCAGCATAGTGGAAGACTGGAGTGATGAGACCTGAGTTTACTCTTCCTAAGCACCATCTCTAATTAACTACAGTAACCTGTGCTTTAGTGATAGCTATTTTTTATTTTCTTAAATAGACCATAGTCCTCTGCTTTTTGTGTGTTGGTATTTTGAGTAATGACTGATCTTAGTGATACATTAACAAAATGGACTAGAGTTTCATGATGGGGAATAATGGATTATTTGATACCAAAGCTCAGGTGCTTTATTTCTAAATTTCTAAACCATCTATATGGTTTATTTAGACATCTGTTATGGAACTGAGATTGTAGCCATTTACGTTCCCAGTTGTGATACATTCTGACTGACCCAGGTGAGAAACTTTTGTTCTGTGTGGGGTGGTGGTTGTGGTCTTAATTTACATTTATTACTTTAGTATCTGGGAGTATTAAATTTTACACATTAGAGTGCCTTGTTTTAGTAGGACACTATGCTGTGCCTAGATGGTTTTTTTTTTTAAAGCACATCATGGTAGTGAAAATAGGTCCAAGAAAAGTGCCCTGATATTGGAGCAGAAGGTGGAGAGGCTGTTATTGAAGGCTCTGGAAGAGTGTTCGTTCCCGGGAATGAGACTGGTCACTGTAAGGGTTGATTCCCATACAGATGAACTTTCTTGTCCTTGTACTGTTTTTCTATGCCACCAATTTGATGACGGCCCTCACCTGAGATGTTTATACTTGTACTGAATCTGTCCCATTCCAGGATTCACAGCTGGTAATAGAAGCCTTTAAATCAGGGTTCGAGCCTCCAGGAGATATCGACTTTGAGGATTTCACACAACCGATGAAGCGGACTGTCTCAGAATCCAGCCTTTCCAACTCCAGAGGGGATGGGAAGTCTGAGCCGAAGTTTGGTGGCAAATCCAAGGGCAAGTTATGGCCATTCATCAAGAAAAATAAGGTACTGACTTGCAAAGTTGAGCGAGCTTAGTGCTAGTACGTGTATAGTCAATAACCTCTGTCTTGTCTAGTAATCCTGGCAATTACAAATTTTTAAAGAGAATTTTAGATTCAGAAAGTTAATAACTGATGTCTTAATATGGTGTTTTGTTGTAGTCTTTGATTACTTAAGTTTCTTTATATCTTTAATTTTTTTCTTGTATAATTTCTTTAATTATGTTGCAGTTTTTATATTAATTTAACTTTAGTTGTCATGTCTCTGCCATGGTCCATTTCTGTTACTAACTCAGAGAAGGAGTTGTATACCACTTACCTAGTGCCATGTGTGCAAACTAATATTGTTACTTTTGGGAAGCTTTAATGTGGCATTACTGTTTTGACACTTCTAAAACTCTCCTTGGCTTTTCATTTGCGTTATCTTTTCAGTCTGTGCACTGGGTTCAGCAGTTGGGTAGCTGGGAACAAGGAATTGCTGCGATTCATTCTTCTTAAGCACAACTAACGGAGCATAACTAACTGAGCAGTTGACTTTTTAAAAGACCATATTAACTTATGTATCCATTAAACCTTTTTCATTTCACTGTCATGTTTTACACCATAATGCATGGCAGCATTTATCTGGGGTTACCAGAATGTGTCAGGGTGACTGGACTGAATCAATTTTCAGTAACACTGATGGAAGCCCAGAGTAGCTTTGTTATTTTGATCTCACCCTTGCTCTGACCCTTATCAAACCACTTCTTCTAACTACAGAGTTAAAAAGTCTGCCTGTTCAAAATGGGTCATTCCTGTTGTGCTGGTGTAAGAGAGAATTTGGCTCTCTGGTGCTTACATCAGTGTAGCAAGAAACAAAACCCAGAACTAACTTCTAAGCAAATTCATAGAATAATTTGTAAAAGTGAAGTGTGATGCGCATTACTGAGGTATCATTTGAAAGCAGGAAGGAATGTGGTTTGTTGTCTTCCAGATAATAGAATCTCTACTGGGCACTAAGGTACCTTCCTTATCTGATCCTTTTAAATTCAGGTATTTGAAAGCTCTATCCATATGCATTATTCTGAGCTGTCCACAGAGCGAGAACAGGGCAATTTATGGGGATAGCGCTGCATGGAAGAGTCTGCATGAGCTTCCTGTCAAAAAACTTTTCTGTTACTCTTCTGTTGCATCACTTACTAAAACTTCCATTTATCACATTCTTCATTTAACACAATTCTTAAATACTGCTTCCCCCCCCTCTTTTGAACCATGGCCTTTAATATTTAATTATTTAATTGTGTGTGGTTTTTTTTCCTCTGGATTTCAAATATTGGTTTTGATGCTTATTTTCGTTTTGTGTTTTATCTTTTTATTTTGGTTTTTATTCTGTCACTTCTCC
>JANZLQ010000055.1:14346503-14396503 GCA_026212715.1 Elanus axillaris | reverse complement strand
CAACAGGTTTATCATGTCTGCCTTTGGGTCTACTCAAGCAGATGATTTGGGTTACACAATTTTTAAAGTGTCCGTAGAAAAAAACCTAAAAACCTGCCATGCTCTTTAACTTTTTTCCTAATTCATTTCAAATGGGGTTTTTTTTGCAGCTTTTATTCTTGGCATTTTAAATGTCAATGAAGTATCTTTGCAAAAATACCAAGCTGAAAAACTATTTGTAATAACCAGTAATAGCTGCCATTCTTGCAGATTATGGAGGAAAGACATTAACTGAGAATTTGCTAAACTTTGTGATAAACCATAGCAAAGCTAGGGAAAAAATTTTTTCAAGTTCCATGCTTGGTCCTTGGAGCCTTCCCTACATCCATTAGCATGCAGAATTGTAGGCCAGAATGTCTTTTTCTGGGCATTTCCCATTAAGTCCACAGACTTTCTTGGTTTCTGAACTGACTTTCACTTCCCAGTGCTATGATGCACACAGTTCAAAATTATATTCTGCGTATAAGAGCTTTATCAGTCTAGTAGGCAAGCTCCAAAATTTAGATGAGAGGTTCTGATGGATTAGCGTTTGTGTTTTTCCCCTGCCAGCAGCTGAAGTGCAGTGTGTTAGATGCTGGTTTATGCATAGTACAGTACAAAGCAGCTGAAAGCCTGCCTCTGTGGCTGACCTTGGGGATTCACCTCGGTCTAGATCAAACTGGTTCAACATTTTGTGACACATCACCACTGTTTCAAGTTCAGTGTCCCTGTCTCCTTTGCTGGTGACAGAGTAGGAAGCATAGCCTGAGTTTTCCCATGTCAGCTGCTCTGTTCCTGTTGCTGACAGTAGCTGTGGCTAAACTGATGGTAAACTGATGTTGATGTGTTTTGTTTTAAATTAAATGCTCTCGTTGGTGTTCTTCATAAGCAGTAAGTAATATGTCAGGTCCCTGAGATAAAATTTTCCATTTTTCAAACAAAAAAGATGACTTTATCTTCCCAGAAGCTCACACGTGGCACAGTTGTGCTGAAAAATTGCTGGCATAGCAAGGCTGTGGCTCCTAGGTTAAGGTCCTTAGAATTATTTTCTCCTATAAAAATTACAGGAAGGAGAGACAAATGTTCGGTATTTTTAAAAGTTTTTTAGAGCAGACTGTAACAGCAAGGAAGTAACTGCTTTAGAAAGCCCAAATTCTGCTCCAGGGACTGCACTGACATTTAGGGCTGAGGGCTGGAGTTGTACAAAAGTAGAGATGATTTTGGTGGGGAACTTCAGTGGTTAGTTACAGACAATTGAGAACAGTGCTGTAAACAATATTTTGTCTCATCTGCTTACAGACAGTACATCTTTAAAAAAAAATGTTTTATACAGAGTGGTTTTCAGTTCTTTGCTAGGGAATTGCCACTTAATGGGACATTCAGAACCTAAAAAATGACATTTCTGGTGCATTTCAGTGGGGAAGTGGGAAGTTTCTAAGTTGTCCAAAGGCAGGTTCTGTAAATGTACCTCCTTCCCTCAGTTGCAGTTTGGCTCAGAGCACCTTTCTCAGTGGCTTTTATGGCAGGAGAGAGTCTTTCAATTCTGCTTTTGCAGCAGCAGACCTGGAGTGTGTGCTAGCTAGTGGCTGTCTTGGTGGCACCTGCTATGGCAGGTGAGCATCTGGCAGTTGTCTTCATATAGGGTAGCATTGAGGCACTTTGGAGAGTAAGCCACTGCTGAAGGTGAGGGTTTGTGTTGCAATGTACTGCTTTAATGGTGCCATTCATGGAACAGAATATTGAAAATTGTGCTGAATATTTATAACTTGATTTAAAAATACTAGTTTGTAGTTCCCTGGGCACCTCACAAGTTTGTACTTCAAATGTACAAATTCTTATTGAGCGAGTATTTGGCCATACAATTGTGACTAATTGCTTTTAATGTTTCCTGAAGAAAGGCCATTATTTTATGTATTAACTACCCAAGAAATCCAAGCAAGTCTTACAAGTTCTGTGTGCCATACTGGTGCTAAGTTGTGTGTGTGAAAGTTGAAATGAGAACAACTTCCTACAGGCTTCTCTGGAATCCCTCAAGTTTCTGCTGACATGTTCATTAAAAACATGCAAGGAAAGGCTATTGCTAAATCTTCATTTAAACCTTTTGCTATGTTCTCTTTCTATTTCATTTCCTTCCCCTGTTAGCTACCAGGATGTTTGTATGTAAATACTTTTCCTGCCTGATTAATCTGCAGAGTTTGGAAGCCAGTGTTCAGATCATCGTCTTTTTTTTTTCCAGAGGAGTGAATTCAGGCTACTTGGTTCATCTAGAAATATGGAGTAAGAGAGGCTGCAAAGCTCTGGCAGCTTGCTCTGTCTGATTTGAAAACTTGTCAAGCTCATATTTTATAGGTCCTTGGTGATTTGTTATACAAATGGTCAGACTAAAAGATTATGGAAGTACCATATGACCTTCAAAAATAAAATAATTCTAACCAGGAAAAAAAAAATCAAGAAGCACACCCAAATCCTGTTAATTTATCAGATGAAAAATGAGTGGTTGGCATTTGTTTCAGCTGATGTGGTTGATGTGACCCCCTTTATATTCAGTACAGCCGGCTAATGCTGTTAAATGGCTTTTAACAGCCAGATAATACTGTTAATTCTGCTCTTACCACATTGTTTTGTAAGATTTCCTTTTCTCAGTTTTTTTTCCCATCCTCCTGTCAAATCCAAAAGCATTTGAATTTTGCTCAGGAGCAAACGGATTGCCATGCTACCAAAGAAATGAGGAGGATGTAGAGGGGGAAACTCTCCTCTACACAGAAGAACATTTGATCTGTAAAGAAGTACATCAGTGAGGCGACTTTTGGAAAGGTTATGCTGGGAGCCAGGAGGACAGCGCAATGTAACAGGTGTTTGGCTTTGGCTTTGGACACTGAGTAATTTCAGTTCCTCTGAATATTGCTTCCGCACTGCTGGTTTTGTTCAGAGGCAAAATTCCACTGCAGCCAGACACCTTGCAGTAAAGGTGACAAGGGATTTTGAGTACTCTTTTAGAGTATTCAACCAAATTGTTGTCATCCTGGCTTTGATAAACTGAGCTGCTAACTCCTACAAAAGCCAGGATGACTGTTTATTTCAGAGGAAGCTGGATCATACTCCTTTTTTGCACTGGCTTAAGGAAGAAGTACGTGGAAACGTAACTACTCAATGTGAACAAGTCCACTATATACCAAGACCATAACAGGATAAATACTACCAGCAGAACTGTACATTGTAAATTGATCCTGAAACATAAGTGAGTTAATGGATTCCCAGCCACTTCCTCCATGAAATCTTTGATACCAGAACATGTCTGGAGAGGCAGTATGTTTTAGTAGTTTTCTTATAACATTTTGGATTAGCAACTTGTGTTGCATTTGGAAAAAGAAATTACAAAACTAAAGCAGAAAAATCACTGCTGACTGTTAAAATGAATTATATAATTAGTAATGATATGTCCCATGCCCAATCTGGTTTTAATTTTGCTTCAAAATAAAAAATCCAGCGAGTCTTGTTTTTGTGGAAGGAAGCAGGTGCCTGAACAAATTTACAACAGATGCAAGGTTAATGTAGGGGTGCCAATACCAGTATCAGTGGTCATTGCAAATATAAAATCCTAGTCTGTTTAAAAAAAACAAAAACAAAAAAACAAACAAAACACCAAACATTTGTTGCCAACTCTTGTCAGTGTCTATGGCTTTCTAATTGCACTTTTTGTATTTTCCTCAAAGTTTCTTTCTTGTAACCCCAACAGCAGGAAATGTCTATTGTAGAGAATACCCTGAAACCTCTGTAGCACTTGTCAGAGGTCAGAACTAGAAGAGGAGGGGAAAAAAGACTCTTTTACACAGTTTTTGAATGCTATTTCTAATAACCCTTTAAAAAGGCAGTATAAAAGTAATATAACACTTGAAATCATCTCTTGTCTCTTTAGGGAAGTTAAAGCCAAAAGAGTACAAAAAATGAGGAACCACTTACATAAGTCATAATTTCATTTATGCTTGCTCTGCTGCTTCTAATTCCATTTTGAGGACAAAGAAAACACAGTATTCTGCTAGTTGATATTAATTTTTATGTTCTTTTGTTTTATTGCTATAGCAGCAGTAACATCAGCACCTTTATTTAAAGAGCAATACTTCTGAACTAACAAAATCCAGGGGTAGAACTTACACCTTTGAATTACTTTGTGTGGCATTATGTGACATGCCTTTTCTCTCTTACCTTGGAGACTGGGTTGTGATTAAGCAGAGAGGATGAGTCTGGGAGCTGGAACACAGATATTACTGTCATTACCCAAGTTCCACCCTCCAGATGGTTCCGTAAGGCACATGGAGGGACTTTTGTGGTTTCCTTTTTAGTGGAAGTTGTTGACTTCATTACAATGTGATTTTATTTCCATTGCACCAGTTAATGTTTTCCCTTACCATCCTGTCTTGCCTCTGACATACTGTGTAGTCTTCTGACACTTAGCTGTTGGTCTGCCTGGGTGATCAGTACTTTGTTGTTCTGTGAGCATGCAGAAACAGCAAACAAAACAAACAACCCCCTCTCGTACCTGCTCTGTTCCTTGCCCCTGGGAATACTTGTTATTCTAATGTAAGTGTATAAATCTGTGCCAAGACCAGGATTTTTTGGCGGGTGGGGTCATTAAAGCCATGGTTTATTCTAGCACAGAGAGAGATGTTTTCTGACCTTGTGTGTTTAAGCTAGCATTTAAAAATATGGTATTTACTGATTTTTGTGAGAATGCTAAACTCTTTAATATTCACCTAGTTTCTAGGAAGCTTCCACTTTGCACTTAAAGGCTAGTTAAATGCCAAGCTGTCTTAACGCTGTAGAAGCCATAAACACAGAGGTGCTGTGCTTGTCTCCACTGTAACGGATGTGTTTTCTCTTGCTGACTCACCAGCAGACACAGTCTTTGTATATTCACAAAGAACTCATGAAGAGGACTTTAGGGACACCCACGTGTGCCGTTGAGGCTAGGGAATATGTTGTAAGTCCGTGTATGGTGTGATCAGCCCATACCGTTGCTACACAGTCGCTAACCCCACTTACAACGCTGTTAGAGTGTGCCGTGGAAATGTGCTTTGTAAAAGATAAAGGGAAAATTTGGTGGGAGGCAAGTTGCAGCTTACTGGGTTATGCACAGGAAAGATATGTCTGCTAGTCCTGGAAATGCTGAAATTGGCACAATTAAAGTAGCTGGACCTGTGAAACTCCGAGTAAGTACTACAAACAGGTTCCATGCATTTGTTCTAAAATATTTTATGAATGTGGTCTTGAGCATCATGAGCCAACCCCTGATTTACAGCAGTGCAGTGACACATTCTGTGCCTTGGCTATGAAGCACTCCCTAGAGCTTTCTGATGCTTCCCTGAACTCTCTGTAATGATGGTTCATGGAATCAAGATATATGACCTCTAAATCTGATATCCGGATAAAGAAGAGTATGGGGAGATTGCTACAGGACCACTAAGAAAGAAAATCACCTCTTGGTTGTATGGAAGTCCAGTGATTTATTTCAACCCTGTTTTCTGTAAGTGAGGTTAGTGTCCGTGACTGTCCAATAACACATGGACTTGCTGGCTTTCATGCTCTCTCATGTGTTATTGAAGCTTGTGGCTCTTAGGCTCTTCATTTTTTCCCTGCAAGACTAAGCTACACTTGTTTTAAATTGACAGCTTGAAACAGATTTGCTCATTTTGAAGAAACATTATTTATTTGATCATTTGGGGGGGTAAAAAGCCCCTGTTCTCCCAGGAGCTGTGAGCAAGTTTCTAGCTGTGAAAACTCAACAGAATGGACAAAAGTAGTTACTTAGTGTTTAATGCAGATATATTTTCAGTCTGCTTATATTTGTTTATAGAAACTGAATTGCTGTCATGTAAAATTATCAATACAGTTCAGAAATGGAAAACTGTGAATATGACTTATTTCAGCATTTCATTGTTTCCAGTCTATGATCTGCTTTGTTATTTGTACTGGTTATAACAATCCCTGATGTACTATTTCCAAATGCTATTAATAAGGTCTCTATTTTTGTTATACTTAACAGCATAAGAATTTGGCATACAGTGTGTATAATCCCTCTTAAATTTGCTGAATTTACAGCAAAAGAGTAGTCTTGATGCAGATGATTCTTTGCAGTAGTATAGTGCCTTTAGAGTGAGTAGTGTTTAGAAACTAGCGCATGTAGCATACATTTGTGCCTTTTATAGAGTGCTTCATAGGTAAATATTTATTCTGCACCATGAGTCTTGTCTGTATATATATGTACAAGGATCTCAATTTGTGCTGATCATGTCTATGCTAAAGTTCACAGGAGTGCTAAAGCAATTACGCAAACAAAAGCTGCCTACGCTGAATTTCTTCAGCAGCATATTTTAGTTTGTTCTTTCTCTTTCCTGTATGATTATTTTCTCAACTGGATTGGTTTCGTTTGCCTTTTTTAATAGCCTCTTAGTGAGAGAGTGAATTTATTCATTGCACTGTCATTATTATAATGTGTTACTTCCTAATGGACTGAACTTCAGAGGGAAGTTTAACTGCTCTGTTGTCACTGAATGCATTGGTTCAAATGGAACATTTCACTATTTATTTCAAGGCCATATATTTTCCTTCAGTGGTTGGCGTGTATTACTGTACAAATTTTGGTAACTAATGGTAATTTTTATTTTTGAAAAATGTGTATTTCTTATATCATGCTATCAGAAAGATCACAGGTGTGGAGCCACTGTTGTTTTAAATCCAATCCTGAAGACCTGTGCTTTTGCTAAAAATGGAGCATCTGAGAGCACCATATGTGGGAGCTGTTGGTAGTAAAATAACAGAGCTCTTGAATAGAAAGAGGTTCTGAAGTCTCACAGTACAGATAATTGCCTGGAGTGAGAGGCATTTTCCAACTTTCATGTTTCAGCTGTCTTGAACACCAAGGATGTGCATTTATGCACTTAAAAGTTTGTTGAGCATTTCACAACTGTCCCCAAAGAGCTGGTAGGACAGGCACAGTGAAGGCTGCTGGAGGAGGCTGGGTGCAAGTTTGATTCACCCTTTAAAATCTGGGTTTATATTTTGAACAGCAGCTAACTTGTGCTCCTTGGCACAGAACAGAAGAGCACTGTAGCACTGTTAGTCTCCCTATCTCTTGGAAAACATTCTGAATTGCAGCTGTCATAATGTCTTGCAACACTGGAAGAGGCTTTGGTAATTTTGGTGGTTGGCTGCCCAGGCACATTTGTTCACCTGGCAGTCTGAGGCTCTCCAGCACTGCTGAGAGCAGTATGTGCAAGTGATGCAGGGCAGAGGCAAGCCATGCTGCTGTGTAGGCTCTTAAAGCATACACTTCTTTTTAGTCTCATTTTTGCAGAGTAACTAGAAGATAATGTTTGGGCTCTGTACTGGGAAATGTGGTGAATTTTGAAGAATCAGATCATGTATATCACTCAAGAAGCTTGAATAATGTCTTGCCATGCTGTCATAGAATCAATTTAGCATAAAGAGAAGAGATTTTTCATGGGTGGTGGGTTTTTTTGTGGGTTGTTTTTGTGTTTGTTTTTTTTTCCCCTTGGTCCTGACCTTGTACTTTGGCCATACAATCAGACATTTGAGAAGAGTATTTGGTTTTGAGTTGTTCAAGAGCATGAAATGACTTTATGTGACTGCCCGGAGAGCACTGTATACAATCAACAGTGATATTTCAGGGATCTTGTCCTTTGGACATAGGCCTGAAGAAATCACCGCAGATCCCATTGTGCTTTTTGTTGCTGGAGGCCAAGTGCTGTACCTTACCTTTTTTTTCCACTGAGTTTTGGCTAGGTGTTGTCCCCCTTCTCTTAAAGCCCTTGCATAAAGTGGCTGATGCTTGTGACTGCATTTTAGCACACTTTTGATCTAAAGTGACTTGCATTCGTTTGCAAGTTCTGAGGCTTTTTTTCCACTTCAGAGATGTTACTGTAATGAGAAAAATCACTGTTGTTGTAGAAGCTGTAAATAAGGCAATCCAGATTTTCATTTGCAGTGATTAACGCACATGTGTAGAGGTACAACACTTCTCAATTTTTGTTTCTGGCGAGGAAATGGCAGCTGACTGATAACGCTGGCCCATCTTGTGAACTTTTGCACAGATTTGTTAGTGTTACCCATTTTGCCTTCCAACAGCAAGGGGATTATGTGTCATTTTATTGTAACATCAGTCTGAAAAAGTTCCTCTTCTACTGATGCACTGTTGTTTTTTCTCTCTCCCCCCCACCCTGTATCTCTCCAATTTTTACATGAAGCTTTCTCTCAAGCTGGTAAGCACATTTAAAGCATGCCTGTCCTGTGTTTTAATCACAATTTTCTGTGTGTGTTTTAATGTGCACTGTGCCACATATGACATGACACTGAAATTAACTGTTAAATTTGTTTCTTCTTTGTGTTTGCTTTTTTTGATATTTATCAGATAACTCTGAATACACAGGTCTGGAGTCTAATAGAGGTGATCAGAATTTAGTCTTTCTAATAAGCTGCTAAAAATTAACTCCAATATGTAGTTTAGTTTTCACTTTTATAATCTAGGGCTATGAAAATGTAGAAAAACAGCATCGAGTAATTCTGCTACTATATAAGTATACATTAAAACATATAAAGGAAAAAAAAAGTCTATTTGCTTGCTGGATATTTTCCAGTAAGAAATGCATGTCTTTTCATGTAATGTAGCTGCAAAGTTTGCTTTCTGTGTCCAGGTATTACTGGAAATCTGCATCATTATCACCTACATTTTACAGCCCTATGTAGTCCTTCAGAATAACTAATGATGATATTAATTGAAGTTCTGTAAACCTTAACCAACAAGGTTAACTCAGTCTGATTTGAATTCACAAATGGAGAGATATACATATATATGAATCCTAAATTCTATCTTGGATGCAGCTGGGAAGGTTTCTTGAACTATGGTAAGATAATATGTTACTGAGTTGGAAAGGGAAGGGGTGAACGTTATTTGGAAAAGCAAATTATGTGCTGAACTTCATACACAAGGTACTGTATTGCTTGAGATGCTCCACACCTTGACATGTTCCTGACAGCTTGTCTACATTCCTTTGCCCTTCGAGAGTCCAGACACAAGGAGAATGCAACTGGTTTGATGACCCACTTCATGCCAGCATGCAAGAGCTGCAAATGGCTGATTGCAGTTTTGGAGAGCTTCAGAGGATCTGCAGTGGTTCCTGAACTGCATTAGCTTGAAAGTTTTCTTATACTTCACCAGTTAGTGCCTTTAGGTGCTCCCTTTCCCCTACACATATGGTGGTTTTGGATACATCGTTATGGACCTGTTCTGTTCATAGCAGCTTATTCAGAGGAAATGCCTAGCCCATGAAAGCTACCTGATGTAGCTGTGGAGGTTTCAGGTCCTGCTGCTGCGCTGTCAACATGGTGACTTGCTTGCATTCCATTAGCAGTTTTGCTTCTCACTGAAGACCTGTGGTAGGTCTGAGGAATGATTGAAGTGTCTACCTTACTTGCAAACCTTCTTCTTTTGGCTGTTGCCAAGCCACTGTGTGGTAGTCCAATGCATTTATGCTAGGGATTTCCATTTGTTGTTTTCCTGGTCACAGTGCTAGTGTGTTGAGTAGCTGAGCTAAGCCTTTGTATGTAGGAATAAATCCTCCCAGAATAAATGGCTGACCATGCCTTTCCCCAAGAATTGCACAAATCAGAAAGATGTGCAGAGAGGGCTGAGACCCGTGTGCACCTCAGGCAGAGGAATTCAGCTTGTTTGGAATTTCCTCTCAGATCCTAGCTGTACAAGAGCCAAAACTGGGGCTGATAAACCTCGTGCTCTCCCCAAGCCTCAGCCGAGAAACTGGTCCTATGATGGTCTCTTTTTTTCACAGTCCTTCATCTTGGGACAATTTGCATCCTAAATCCCAGTATCTTTATGCAGGGAAATCTAGTGAGCACTGGTTCCGCTGGTCCTATGATACAACATCAAAAATAGCCTAGATTCCCCCACACCTCACTGTTGAAGGATTTCTAAAAATGCAGGCAATGTTCACTACTTGAGAGGTAGCCCAGGTGCGTTTTTGCTTGAGAGCATGAAATATGCCCAGCATGTGCAAAAATTGCTCCTTGACTCTTCCTTTTGGAGAAGGAACTGTACTGATGGGAAATTATTGAGCATGGAATAAAGTCTGAGTGAGATCACCTCCTAGTCTCAGGCATGCCTTTCTACGCAACACTGATGCTTTGGTCTGAAGCATTGTGAACAAAGATACTGAATTTAGTCCAGCCTAGAGGTTTTAAATGAAGTTGAAGAATCAAAAAGAAGATGCTTTTCTAAATTTGACTACAACTATTGCATTCTTCTAATCTATAACTAGGGATATTTGCAAGCATATCTGTCTCTTTTGCTTAGAATTGAGAAGAATATGTTATATAGTCTTTCTTCTAACTGCTTGTTTATTTACAAAGCTACCTCCCGATGCTCGGCCTTAAAAAAATGTATGGCTTTAGTGTGTAGATTATCTGTAAAATACATTGAATCACTCTCATGCTTAATGTGATGTAGGAGTTCTGTCAAGCAAAATATTATCATTAAAAAATGAATTAAAATAGATTGCTCCTGTACCATGCACAAGTAATGTAAGCACTGCTAGGACTTCATGTAGTTTAAGTTTCAGAATCGGTGTAACTTACGTAGTTGTTTCCTTCCTTTGTCTTAAATCTGCTTTCTCATTGTCTCATGAAATGAAATTTTAAGTGTATTATTACACAGGTGATCAAGGCTTAACTAGATGCATATGCCATCTTTTACTGAAAATCTGTATGGCAGCAGTTTCATTAGGTTTGCCTGTTCTATTGTTTTGAAATGGCTAGACCAGAGGAGAAGGTGACCTGTTTATAGTTTTTCTCCATCCCCCTGACACCCCCACACTTTATTTCTAAACAGCTTGTTCTGTAATTGCAGAAGAAAGAGTGCACTGTCTTGGAGCACATTCAGTGCAGAGTTGAAAGGGTCTAACGGGCAGCTTTTGTGGCAGAGTGTCCACTAAATCACACTCCTCTGAGACAGATTTGGCATTTTAGTAAGACTAATGTTGCAACTCTGCTCACAAGCTTTCAGTAAGCTGATGGGCCACTGAATTCGGTTACTCGGCTTTGTGTTTTTACCCTTCTTTCTCCCATACTCCAGTATTCTCCATTAGAAGTGGGATGTGGAGTGAGCAGAAACCAAAACAAGAAAAACCTTTACAAATTCAAGATTATGTACAAGAACCTCATTCCTCTATGGTGCAACTAATTAGTATTGATGTGTGTTCAGTAGAGCCCACCCAAACCATCCCCCTTGCTTTCTTGGAAGACAAAAATAGGTGGTACTTTGAAGAAAATAGTATGGATGTATTTTATTTGTCATCTATCTGCTGTATCAAATTGAGGCAATCAAGAAGAGGCATAGCTGTTTGAAGGCAGAAAAGGGGCTTTCAAGCAGAATCACACAAAGGTAACCCCTGTGGTCTTCAGATGTTTTCTTTGGTTACGATTTCAAATTGATTGATTCTGTGGCTTTGACATAACTTGTGATTTTTATGCTAGTAAAAGTGAGAGCAGAAAAGCAGAAAAACTGAGAGACTTTGACATGGAATGTGGATCCTGGAAAGCATGCAGCATGTTTTTAAATTGCAGAATCCCAGAGGAAGCACTTCTACTACCTTAGTGTGTTCAGGAGAGCCCTGACATAGATTAACTTTAAATTATTGGACCAACACTCAGACTATCCAGAGCAAGCTAGCAATTTGTAGTGTACATGTGAGGTGCAACTGTGACAGGAGTAAAAGCTAGCAACTGATTTTATGGGGATGCTGTCTGTAGCAGGGTAGAGGAAGGCAGGAAGGATTGGCTTTCCATGAGAATGGAATTCTGTTAAATAAAATCTGATTATAACTATGGGTAAAAATAGTTTCTCAGCTTTGCTGTTGAATTCTGGCATTCTTTAGTTGGTGGTCTCCCATTAGCCATTTGGTATGGAAGTGGGATGTGGTCCTGAGATTATTTCCAAGGCATCCAGATTCCTAACCATTTAGGGACTGATAACTCTCAGTACAAATGATAACAATGCTTCAGACCATTGTGATTTTGCACAGATTTTTGTGAGCTGTTTTCACACTGCAATCCTGAAGCATTCTTTCAGGCTCTGATCTTTTATTTATTTATTTATTTATTCCCCTCTCCTTCATTCCACTCTGTGCAGGGAGCAGGTCCAGAAGACTTCAGCAATCTCCCACCTGAGCAAAGAAGAAAGAAACTTCAGCAAAAAGTCGATGAACTAAACAAAGACATTCAGAAGGAGATGGATCAAAGGTATGTCAAACATCTCCAATGAAAAACGAAATAGGTGGTCTCATATACAACAGAAACAATGAAAAATATAAGAAAGAACAAATAAGAGTAAGGTTCTAGGTTTGTTTAATGTGCTGTTCCAAGAAAAGAGAACAGAGTTTACATACGGCTAAAACACTTGTGAGATGCAAGGCTCTCCACAATGCATATTCTGAAATCAGTTATTTAATTTTGGCTGCTGTAGGTCAGAGCTGGGGCAAAAGCTGTCTTTCTGTTTATTCCATTCTCCCACCTCAGTGTAATGCATATCCTGCCTTTGGAACCGTGAGAAGAGAAGATCCTGGTATAAGGATGGGAACAATACGAGGATAACAATTGGAGACAGTTTCCTTCTTTCTGGAGCTGCTTTCTTGGGCTTTTGCGGGAGAGCAGTGGTTTAATTGTGAGCCAGACAAAGGTTACTGTTAGATACACTAAGTTTGTTTCTTGGTGTGAGCTGCTCCTGAGGGTGTGTTTTAGGAAAGAACTGGATGTAAATACAGCATCAGTCAAAGGTACGATCATAATCTCTCAGCACTAAGCAGAGCACCTGTTACTGTATGATGGGCATGGGTAGATCCCAACAAGAGAGACTATTATGAACATGATAACATCGTCAAAAATGCTGATTGATTGGTGTGTATCTTAAGATTCTGTGATCTGTAGCTTATGTTTCCTAGAAGCAGAAAGATGATGATTTCTGTGCTTTTGTGGAAGCTTTTTCTACAGGGCTTTATTTATCATTTTGGTCGAGAATAAGGCTATTCTAGTTACACACTTTTTATTGATTCTGGCAGCCTGTATTCATTGCTTTGTGTTTGTTCACATTCTGCAGTTGCATTAAAAATTCAGCATGTTATGTTTGCAAGAGACAGAACTTTTCTTCCCTGAGTGATTTCAAGACCTAGCTTCTCTGCTACAACTCTATCCCTAAATACTGCTTTGCGTTTGTACAGATATGCCTACGTTTTCTGCTAGTTCGCTTTGAAAAACCTGTTTATTTGAATAGTAACCCAAGCTTTCTTCTTTATGTTTTATATCATTAATAAGAAAAGAGAACTGCATGTGGTTATATGATTTCTCATTGCTTTGGTTTTTTCCTCTGTGGTAACTTAGATTTGTCTCAGTACAGATTTTCCTTTCTGCTCTGTATTGATTCTGAGGTAACCCACTGTTAAAATTGGATATGAAATCAGAGCAGAATTAAGTTATTTTAAATAAAGATAGTATGTGATTGAGGAATTAGCAGCAGCAGTTAAATAAGAGTTAAAAAAAATAGTAATAATCATGACTCATATGTTTGCAATATTGTCCCTTAGGGCTTCAACCACAGAGCAGTCCCACTTCCTTGCCACCCACACTTTTTCCCATTTTCTATACACACAAAGCAAAGGCAGGCACAGGATTGCAATTGTCAAGAGTTTGGTGGGAAAGTCTAAAATATAAAGAGTGTTAACTTGAGTCGTGGGACTCAAATTAACCTTTCTCCCCCCAACTAATGCCTAGAGAAAAGCTGAATAGCTGTGCCAGTAATACAGGAAATCCGCTAGTAAGTCCACCCTTCTCTAAGCTCTGAAATGTTCATCATCATGCAGATAACATTTTTCTGTAAGTTCAGCCTCAACTTGGCTCAGGTCAAAGGCAGCACGCTGCTGTCAGTGAGAGCTCCGTAGGCTCTCCTGAGGGAGCTCATGAAGGCATGTTCTACGTTAATCTTGGCCTTACAGTACCACATTCAGCATAGCAAGCCTTAAAATTAACATCTCTGAAACCCTAGGCATTTGGCATCTGGGTTGATAGGAAGCACAGCCCCCAGAAAGAGTCTAGTAAAAATGCTGTATAACTTAACAGGATGCAGGGTCGCATTATGTGGTCTAAGGTCCATCTGTCACTGTGCTGTGACAAATGCAAACCATATGAATTTAGCTTTGGTTTAAGCAGTGTGAAATAAATATCTTACAAATGATTTTGGTTGCAAAATACCAACTGCAACAGGCAGGGTGAGAATTTCTGGTTAGCACTCCACTTTTGTTATTATGTCCACGTCCAGCTCTTTGTCCCAGTTTCTCAACTGGATTTCAGCCCTTGATGGATAATACTGATGCAACTGTTTGTCTGTGCCCCAGAAGCTGGGATGATACTCATCTAGAAAGTTGAAGCTGTCATGTGTTGCAATGGTTGTAAGACTTATTTTTTTATTATTATTTTTTTCCCCAGGGTTAGCAAGTAGATACTGTAGTACTAAAATAAAAGAACGTGTTAGGCTAAAAGCCAATACCAAATTCCTCCTTTTGCCTTGCAAAAGGCTGCTGTCCAAGAATTCAGTTGTTTTTCTGCTAGGATTCTTCAAGCAGGGCACATGGAGCCTGAATCATTTGGTCTAAATGTGCTGCATGCTTGTACTGACACAACCCATCTCCTGTGTAGCCTCACAATCCGCTGGTGAGGCTCTTCCTGCCAGCCTCACTCACATGAAGAACCCTCAGCTGCCTGTAGAGTGAGGAGCTCCTTTTAATGTAGGAGCTTGAAGAGTTTGGCTTGTGTATGATGTCTCTGTCATGTTGCATTGTAGGTCAAGGCGTGGCTCACTTTTTTCCATCTCTGACAGTGTAAATTCTCTTCTGGCAGGTGACTTTACTGTTATTTTTTTAAAGGCTGGTTCTATACAGGGCAAAAGCCCCTGTCTGGATGTTCTCAGTTACCTTGGTAACAGATTAGGCTTGAATCACACAGTAGAGAAGAGGCAGTTGATTATCTTTTCATTTGCCCTCATTTAAGGAAGGGCATTTGCCCCCAACCACACTAACACGATTTATTTTTCTTCTGTCTCTCAGAGATGCCTTAACAAAAATGAAAGATGTGTATATTAAGAACCCACAGATGGGAGATGCAGCGAGTGTGGACCACAGATTAGCAGAACTTGGACAGAACATTGAAAAGTTACGACTGGAAGTTCAGAAGTTTGAGGTATGGGAAGAGACATCTCACAGTACAAAGTAGCTCAGCATAAGCTTAGTTCTAAGCAGGTGCTTCATTGCTGTTCCAGATGTATTGATGCATTTTCTTACTGTGTGTGGGTAAGTGCTATTTAAGCACTTGCATTACTTGAGATCTTTGAGCCTATTTGTGTAACATAAGTATGCACCATCTCTTGTGACTGTCAGTCAACAGTCCTGCTGTTTAATTTGCCACAGAAAACAAATTGTGCTAAGTGGAGGATAAGAGAAAATGTAGTGCTCTCTGGACTGCCCAGAGGGGTTCAGATGCTTATTTAATTAAATTATTTGAAGCATCATGTTACAGATGTCTGTGGAAAATCAGAGGAACATAAATGTAAAGCACCATTTATAGTCTAACAGCGAGACAGAAGCCATCAGATGAAATATGTTTTAAGGAATGGCCTGTCATTAACAGCAAGATTCTTAGAGATATGAAATCTTAAGAGCATAAGGAGTATTTGGAATACATGAAGCCATTATTATTGCACGAGAAGAATTATAGGGCTGAGAAGAGGCTTCGCTCTAAGTTAACGCTATGTACATAAACAGATACAGCCCATTAAATTTAGATGTTGCCTACAGTTGTTGGCTTTACTATCCATTGCTTCCTTAGCCATTTGAAAATCACTGGGTCTTTCATTCTCCCCAGCTTTAGTCGTCTTGCATTCAGCAGAAGCTGAGATTGCTGTGTTTCTGGTGTTACTGAGACTTCTGTAAGCTGCTACCCAGCTTTTTACTTTATTGTGACTAGAGCAGCATCATCTCCCAAGAGCTGTTGTTAACTGCTTCTCTTGGGTCACAGAGTTTTCCACACCTGGTGTCAAAAAAGAATTGAGTTTTCTGTAAGTGTGTTTTTTGGCAGGATGGATAGATTTAATATACGCTTAAAGTACAGAATCTGTACCCTCTAACAACTGCAACTCAGAGGAGTTTACAATGGGATTTTAGTTCCATAGGCTGAACGTCAAATATAACACAGCAAAGTAAAAGCAACATATATCCCCTGGCAAGTCAAAGCATGAGATGCATGAGATTTCTTTCCCCTTGCAGGGCTGGCTGGCTGAGGTGGAGGGCAGGTTACCGATGCGGACTGAACAGGCCCGGCGGCAGAGCGGACTGTATGAAGCCCAGAACACTTCAGCAGTAAACAGCTGTGCGCAGGACCGGGAGAGGTACAGTATCTCTGTACAGAGCTGTTCTGTTCAGACTGGTAACTGGATTGGCTTTCCTTAGCTTATTAATCAGGAAAACTGTAGCTCTACAGCATTCAGAAGCTTCCTCAGTAACCAGCCTGAAGGCAGGCACTCTGTGAAGTACCTGATTTTAGCATATAGAAGATCCCAACTTTGAGCCACTTTTCTGAATATGATGAAATGTGTAATAGCCTCTACACTCACTGCTGTGAAGGTGAGTGAAGTAGGTGCATTTCTTATAGATTTTGATGGGAAAAATTACTGGTCTCGCCCATCGCTTTGTGACAGCTGCTAGTGTAACAGCCAGTTCTGAGCATGCTTTGGAATTGCTGAGCTGCTCCAGCTACAGTTGCTCACCTTGCCTTAAGTATCTGCTAACCAAGTTATTCTCTTTGCTCCTGAGATTGGTCGCTATAGTTGCTGTGTATTTTCCTCTCTTGAGCAGCCCAGATGGCAGTTACACAGAAGAGCAAAGTCAGGAGACTGAGATGAAAGTACCTGCAACAGATTTTGATGATGAATTCGATGATGAAGAACCACTACCCACCATAGGAACGTGTAAAGCGCTCTATACATTTGAAGGTATCACTCAAACTTTACTCTCACTTACTGTTTTATTTAGTTACGTGCCAAGGACAAGTGGAAAACGTTCATTTAACCCCTGCACTGCTTAAATAGACAAAGAAAGGGCAAGTGAGGCTCTGGCATGATTCTGTTTTGTAGAGAGGCACTAAGACAGTGATTTTTCTCCTGTTATGCAGGGACTTGGCAAGAAAAAGAACCAAAACTCTGTCAGGATCACATTAATCTGTTTCTTTGTGTACGCACTGTTGTCTCCAGAATCACATGCTCTTGTTCTCACTGCTAATGATGCAACGAAGGTTGCATCAGCATGTGGTCCAAGTGTGCCCTGAGCACCCCCCACTGCATCTGCGGTTCTCATTGTGCAGGACAGCCTAAACTCGATGTTACTGTGTCTTTCAGGTCAGAATGAAGGAACAATTTCTGTAGCAGAAGGAGAAATGCTCTACGTAATAGAAGAAGACAAAGGTGATGGGTGGACACGAATCCGAAGGAACGAAGATGAGGAGGGCTATGTCCCTACATCGTATGTTGAAGTCTATTTGGACAAAAATGCCAAAGGTGCTATGACTTATATTTAATACTATTATTATTACTTTATTTGCTTTCACAGAGATATCCAACCCTGAATCCGCTCTGTGTTGCAGATAGAGCCTTTTTTAAAGTCTGTACAATGCCACAAAGTGCATTATTTTGTACATGGACTAATATGGCTTGCTGTACTGCAAAAAGCGCTTTTTATTGCTCAGAGAAGGATAGTGTGGTAGACTGTAAAACTAGAGGGGAAATGCAGCCTTCCTTAGACAGTGCTTGTTCAACTGTCACTGCCATTGCACACCCAGCTTAGTGCAGGAAACACAAAGCCATTTGGAAAAATATGGGCTGTCCTCAGATATCCAGGTAGCATCTCAGACACATTCACAAGTCAGCTGTTTGTCCCAAACTGGTTCAGTGGAACGTTCTATGGGAAATATTTAGACTGCTGTTTTGTGTCTCAGTGTGGTAGCTTTTCAGAGCCTAATGTGTTCTGTGGACCTTTTGGATTGAAACCTGGTCATCACTTAGTGTGTTTGGAAGGGAAAGGAGAAGTCTTGCCAAAGCCTGTTTGCACAGCACTCTGGTCCTTGAAAAATCAGTAAAACATTGACATTAAGAAAGATCCTCTATTCTTTCCCCCCTTGATACGTTTCAGAAAATGGTCTTTTGGGTGTATTTGCTGTGTCAGATGAAATAGTTATTTCAGATGACCATAACTAATGGTTTAACCTTTTGCCTCACACATGATTAATGGAGACATTCAGAGTTTAGACTCCACAATCTTCTGTTTCTTTGTTGCTTTTAACTCCTCACAAATAGGTGTGTTGTGTAAGTAAGCAGTGCTACAGGGGAATCATGGCTGGAATATATGCTAGCACCATAATAGGTAATGTAATAGACCGAGAAATCAAAAGGTTTTAGTCCTGTTTCAAATCAGGATGTGTTTGAAGTCCACTGTTAAGTAATTTGTGGTTTTTCCGTCACTTAATCCTTACAGATTATTGTTGTGTTTCCTAGACCTTAGAGTTCTTGGTGCAAAACAAGCTGTCTCATCCAGTTCAAAAGAAAACTGAACCATTCTCATTGGGATTTACGGACAGCAGGAAGAGAGGAGTAGGGCTGTCTCTGTAAACAAACACTATAACTTGATCAGTTCACTGTCTTGGATTCAGTATGAAACAGTGCAGTGCCTTGTCTGCTGCAGATGAAAGTCTGGGGTCTTGTTTTATTTTGCCATAATACAGTAGTTTTATGTTTGTGTTGGCAAATACAGGGTCAGTTGAGATGTAAGAGAGTGCAAAAAGTTCAGCCCCTCTGTCAGTTTTTATTAACCTTTGAAAGAGGAATGTGGATTGTACATTCTCTTCATATTCAGAACAAGGCAGAAAGCACAGAATGGGGATCCCATCTCTTAGCCCTGTGTTCTCTCCTATGGAGATCAACTGCTTTGTGTGTGGCAATAGTTGAAAGCAACATTAGTATTATGCTGGAAAAATTGTTGTTCAGCAGTGTAGGCTGCTTGAAACAGCTAAGCTAGTGTGGCATCTAAATCTGTCTTAAATGACAAGCATGGCTTTCCTGCCCTTAGAATCGCAGCCTGGGTCACATCAGTGAAATGTGACAGCAAATCAGCTATTTACGAGCATAGCAGCAGGTTGGATGGGCAGTGAAGCAAAGTGTATCTCTGGGTGGGGTGAGAAACCCTGACACACTCCTGCTAACAGAACTAGCAAAAGTTTGTCTTTAATTTACCCTTCTGGAGAGAATATTGCAGGAGTATTGCAATACCAGCCAGAAACTCATATTAGTATGTTAATGGTATTATGTAAGTTACAGGACGATGCTGAATGATTGTAAGTATGCTGGGAGTGAGTGCAGATACAGTTACAGCCACTTCTATAGCAACAGTGGATTTTTTTCAGATCTTTTTTGTATTAATTTTGCTGGACTTCAGGAGCAAAATCAAATGTATCTGTGAATATCTAATGTAAAGGAATTGTAATACTTACCTCTTTCATTTTTCAATTCTATGGTTAAAAAGAAAAACTAAAAGAGAACTTGCCATAAAATGTCACAGCAGCAATATAAAGATTTGGGGGAAGTGCTACTGTGTTTAAAAGACAAACTTTGTTGCAAGCTCCAAATTTCTCATTTGATTTTGAATATATTAGTAGAAGTGACTTCAGTCCTTGAAACAGAAGCTTCAACAGTCCTCAAAATGGCACTGTGAATACTAAAACATTTATAAACTTTGGTAGTTCTTTCCTCTTTTTGGAAAGAAGCTTGAGCAGCTGGTGCCTCTAAAGCTTAGTTGCATGAAGGGTGGGAGCATTCACACCAGCTCTGAGTACATCTGTGACTCTTCTAGCCAGCAGAACCAATTCTGGCTCAGGTGTACCTGCCTGATCAGGTTGTGCCAGTGTTGTGAGCTGGAGGCAGCTCTGCCTGAGAAATGCAACTGTAAAATGCTTTGTGAAAATTCATTTGGCAGCTGGCAAGCTTTTTCAGTCAGCTGAAGCCTGTGTTGTCAGGGCTCTGCTGCCAAACCTGAGATGGATAGGACAGGTAAGTCAATGTGTTGGAGTAACCCTCCTGATCATAGTGTTCACAGGAGCCAAGCTAGGTCTGCGTACTCCTGCAAATAAATACCCGTGTGAGGGCTGTTTGTAGTTTACAATGGTACCTCCAGTCAGAGGGTGTTAGCAAACCCTGTCACAAGAAAGAACAGTAATGTCTATCTTGTTTTGCCTTTTTTTTTTTTCCAGATGTGTACAAATCACTTCAGAAAATCTCTGAGTAGGTTTGCATAGGCCTGTTCACCTTTTATTCTACTGGTTTGCTGCTACGGTTGTTTTAAGAGCTCTATTTCAGAAGGTTTTCTTTAGAAGAGATGAATGCACATGTCATATCTCCAGCAATGAAAGACTCTGTTAGGTACCATTCACTCAGCTGATCGATGCATGTATAAGTTCACCTCTTGAAATTTAAATGTGCATCACTACCAATGAAAGTACTGGCCTGACTGTATGAATTTAGTTGTAAACAGCATTATTGTCCTTCCTGATAGAAATGAGAGCCAACATGGTTCATTCTGTTTGTGATGCATGCAGGAAACTATTAGAAATGCTAAAACCCACGCAGGCTAAGAATTGGATCTGTTGGGTGTAAACTGGTGTTTTGGGGCTTATGCCAGCCTCTAACTGCTAGGGGATGAGGAAGAAAACTCCTCTGTGCATACATGGGTGTAGCTTCTTGCAGGGCTTTTCTGCACCTATCAGGTTTCTGGTGCTGACAACTGTCAAATACAGGAATTAGTTGGGCCTTTTTGTTCAAGACTGACCATACTGTGTTATTGAATATGGTACCTCGTATTCTTCTTGGGAACAAAACTGTCTTTCACTGAGGGATGTTGTGAAATAGCATGATACACAAAAGAACTTGCATGAAATAACCAGCTTTATATAAACTCTCCATTGCACCCAACAAAAATGCCACATTCGCTTCCACCAGAAAGACAGGCTATCTGGGTGACATGCAAGTAATAGAGGCTGTTTTGTGAAGTTTAACTTCCTGATAAAAACATTTTGGAGCCATGGGCTGATTAGGATTTCAGCTCCTTTGCCACTGTGGTTCTATTCCTTCTCACCTCCAATTATATAAATAAATCCTTGTAGACAGCTCTGATTCTCAAGTGTTGCAGCTCTGCTGTTTGTTTGCTGTAACCATTATGCAGAGCCTTGACTTATATAAAAAAATAGGTAAAAGTTAACCATGCTGATGCACTTTTTAACTAGGATATATCTGATTATTTAATGCTTGCCAAATTATTTAGGAGACAGTAATTATAAACTGGACTGTGGCTTTTTAAAATCCTTTTGTTAAATACTTGCCCTTAGTTCTCCCAGTATAAAAAAACCCCACCTGTATATAACATAACTTAAAAACTAAAGTTACTTGAATTTGAATTGTTTTTATCCTTTTATATATGTATAAATATAAATGGGTTTATAGGCTGTTCTGCTTAACCTAGCTGTTGTTTTGATAACTACTCAGTCCCTCTTATGTTGATAAGCATTTTTGGTTACTCAACTGCCTGCATCTGGTTGAAGTTGCATAGAAACTTTCATTTTGTGTTAAGGTTTGTTAAATCTGGCCAGTGTGGTTGTTTTGTTTCTATTCTTGTTTTTTTTAAAGAATCATCATCTGTCAGGAATCTCTTTATAGCTTGATGTACCATGGTGTCTTCTTCTAATAAACACTATATTTTCTCATTCCTGTGAGGTTTTTGTTTTGTTTTAATAACAATTCATTTAAGTTTAACTTTAGTAAGGCAAAGCAAGTGGCCCCAGAGCTGCTTTTCACCTGCTTCCCACAATAAGTACAAATGCAATTCCTTTTCAGGAAAAATACTTTGTTGTGGCTCTGAAAACTTTTTTTGTGCTGTCATTCAGAGTTTTTCTTTTATGGAAGTGGGTGCAAAAGAGATTGGAAGGTTCTTCTGCTCTCTCAAATGCAAGGAGGTTTAGACCCACCCTGTATTCCCTTGAATACAATGGTCTCTTTGGCCAAGTCACACTTCTGGATTGTAGCTTCACTTAGCCACAGAGAAAACTTACCCTCAGTGAGAAGTCTGTGGGTACAGGGATGTGACAAAAGATGGGTTTAGAGGCTAAGACTGCTTTCACTTAACTGTTTATTTCTGGATTTGCCTTAAAAATTAAAGCTCTTTGCAGCCTGTTGTGGAAAGGATGGCTAGTCTGGATTCGTCTGCAAAATTCTTTGTGGTTTAGCTTCCTGTTTGTTTTCTTCAGTATCATTTGTGGTCTCTGGAGCTGTCACTTGAACAGAAACAGTACTTTGCAGATTGAAAATTAAAAAACCATTTGTTTTCTCTGTTGCACTAAGAAAGCACTGGCAGGGTCCTGCTCCTGAGTTTTACATCCTCCTCTCGGAGGACAGCAGTGTCCCAGTGATGCTCATCCCCAGGCCGGAGGGAAGGGCTGAGGGTGAATAATTACTGTTTGAGTGCTGGCAATGTATGCCCGAGTTCAGGAGCTTTCTTTAACCCCTTGTAACCTGGTAGATGCTTGGATGCTCTATTTCCTTTAACTTCTTGCGGGCAGTGCTACTCTTAAGGGATCCCATTTTCCCCAGCCTCTTTCTAATCCAGTCTCTTTCTTTTTGTCTTTCTTATGTTTTAGATTCCTAAAGGTGTTTGTGCTGGTGCAAGAACCTCGGGGCGAGCTTGTCACAGAAGGAGAAACAAAATGGTCTGTTTACCCTGCAGGCAGTTAAAACACACCCATGGAAAGCCAGACTCCCAGTCGTGTCTGGAGTTCCCACTTGAAAAATTCAGACCTAAATTCCATCCCAGTATCATTCAGATGATTGCTCTTTTTCATGGCATGCTACTTGTGGCTCAGATTAACTTATCAGCCTTTCCCACTCTTCTGCCAGCTTGGCACAGCCCCTCTGTAAAACATAACCAATACTTCCCCGCCTCCCTACCCCTCAAGTGCTCCCAATGCTGGTCAAAAAACTGCTGGTTGCCCTTTGCAGAGGGTAACCAAAGAGTCCCAAGCATGTACTGGTCTATCTTCTGTCCTCCCTTGTCCCTCAGTCCATCTGAATGTGTGCACTGGTCCATCAGCATTTCACACGGTGCCTTTAGTGCTAATCCTGCAGGTAGTCTCATCAAATAGCTTGGAAGGGAGGTGCATACATGTGGAAAGCCTCCCCTGGGAACAGTGTTACAGCAGCTGGACTGGGCTCTGAATTTGCAGATAATAAATTTGATCCACATGCATTATTCAATATTCTGCTTTCCCCAAAAGGTCACTAATACTTGTCAGCCTTTTTTTTCTCTTTAAATCTAGGCTGATGCTCATTCCAAGTATTAAATCCCTATGACCTTGCTGTTTCCTGAAAGCCTTCAAGCTCACGTATGTACGCTTGTTTTCCTGCTTGTTCTCTCTTCCCCTTCCTCTTTATTCCCAACTCCTCTCTCCCTCCTCTTTCTCACACAGACACACACACAGACACACACAGAGACACTGGCATTTTGGTTTGAAGCCCCATTTTGCTCGTTACAAGGGCCTCCGTTTTGCTCTCGTTTCAGTCTGCATGCTCGCCCTGTTGCCTTGCCTGCGCCCACCTTCCTGAGGGTCACGTTATTTTGTGGCTCATTGTTAATCTCTTTGCAGTTTTCTTTTGTTGGTTTGTTTTTCAGCGTTTCAGACCTGCCTTCTCCTTTTGCATGACCTCTTGTGAGTTCTCATCAGTTAATGTTTGAATAACAGAATTTTTTTAGAAAAATAAAAGAGAAAAGAAAAAAAGAAACTGCACTCTATTTCGTTCTCCCACCTTCTCATGGACTGGACCTCGACCCAGAAGCCAGACAGGAATTGTGACCATCCTGTTCTCACATGGTTTTATTTGAAGCAGAAGTAGCATGATAAGTGATGCTGCACTTTATCGTGTCATGCAGTGGAGAGAGAGCTATAATATCTCCAAATATCACATGATCTGGACCTCAACTGCAGAAGACAGTGTCAGTTTCTTTCTAAACTTCTGTATTACAAGTGTTAGTTTCCCCTGAATCTTTACCATACCTAGGATTTTACGGTCATCTTGTACATGTTTGAGCCCTGTCAGTCAGTTGCTACTTAATAGCTCTTGAGGGCCTAATTTATTCAGAGATCAACACATCATTTGGGGGAATCTACTTGCTCTTGGCGAACTTCAGCATATTTTGTAAAATCCCCAGAATTTGAGAAAATTGATATGGAAGCCACTATGGGCAGTGACCCTAAAGTGAAACCTCTCAGGTTTATTTTCCAGACAAACATTTGTCTTGTTTTGCTGTCTGCTGTGCTTTTGTGCAGGGTCAGCATATAGAAATGTGTCCAAGAGCCATGCATTCTCCATGTTGGGATTTGCCAAGAATCATCCCCACTCAGGATGAAGCAATTTTTGAGTTGGGTTACATGTTGTGTTCATAGCTCTGTCTCTTTCTCTCCATTCAAGTTACCAACTTTTATTTGTAATAGCACAAGTCCCTTGGTCCTACAGTTAGTACTGTAGCTGTTGTATAATGGTGCTTAATATCTGCAAGCATCAACCAGCAAAATGTTATGTTTTTTAATCTAATTCAAGTGGCTCAGGAGCCTGTATTGAGAAGCAGGCAATACCAACGCTGAAGCCGTTCAGCTACAGTGTTAGCGGCATCAGAAGGGTCATAATCAGTTAAATTACCGTGCTTATAATTGCTGCTACTGTGGTCACTTAACTGTTTAGATCCATGAGCCTCCGATAGCAGAATGTGATCCACACAGTTGGCACCTGTGGCTTTGTACAAAGATTTCTGCAAAGGTTTTGTTGCATCCATCTATCAGGGGATCTAAATAGTTAAGCAGTTAACAGGTGTGCAAAAATATCTTTTAAAATATTTTTAGCTGCAGTATTTTTATTCTTGTGTCCAATGCACTGTTGAATCAGCAGCTAGAATAATTCATTTTCACCTCTCGTTGTGCCATCTATGTAAAAATTAGATGAAACTTTGCTTTTATATATTTAATCTAGGTGGACAGTATATTATTGTCAGCCTCTGTGGAACATATGAACAATTGCAATGTCTGTGTTGCTAAATAGCGCTTTAGAAGGAGCATTAGCTTTAGCTGACTGATTTTCTTCAAAAGTTTTATTAAAAGACCACGTATGGAGTTTTTATAAACTTGGCAACTAATTCCCAAAAGCCTAGATCTTAAAACTTACTGCAAGAAAAAAATAGTGACAGTCATGTATTGTAGCCTACACCTGTTTATTCTGCTGCCTTTATTCAGGGTAACGAATGAGTAATTTTTGTAGAATTTACCTTTTGCAAAATCTGAAGGACTAAAGATGTGACTGGTTTATAAAAACTCTGCTTGAATTCACTAATCTTGCCCAGAAGCGTGGACTGTACATCCTACCAAATCTCATCCCCAGCAAAAGTCTCTAATGCCCTTTCTTAACACCTGTAAATAGAGAAGAAACATATTTACTGATACTGAAAGTTGTGTTTAATGCTGAGTATTTTTCAGAAGTTCATTTAGTTTGATGCATATTGTTCTTTGTTTTCCTGCCTGAAGTGTCAAAAGACCTAAAAGAAGCCAAATTCTATTTTAACATGATGATGTCGAGCACTTTTTTATTTGTATATGTGTGTGTATGTGTGTTTGAGCACTGATCTCTAGATTTTGGTGGCATCTCAGTGTTGTGATTTCATTGCCAATGTAAAAGGTTCTGGTGTTGCCCATTCATTTCTGGAGACAGAATTCAACCAAATAAAGTGCTTCCATTTGAAAGCAAATATTGACCTTGTAACAACGAAAAGAAAGTCATCCACATATTTAAATAAACATTTAATTCCAGAAATACAGTTTCACTGGACCCTTTTGATCATCCAGAGAAGACGAAAAATGGTTTTGTCACTTCTCTTTCCCAATAAAAAAGGCTATGCCTCTTTGCTGGGGCGTCTCTGATTTCCTGAGGTGTTCTAGCCATTGCTCTCCAGTGAGCTTTCTGCCTTACCACAAACATTTCCAGTTGAGAACGGGAATTTTGCTGTGACTTACTGTTTCAGCCAGATAAAATATTATAGCCTGAAACTCCCCATAGCTGCTCTTTTACTTCTCATTCTCCTTGACTATGGGATGGATTTCGGTTTCGATTCCAGCTGTAAAATTCACAACAAGTAAGCAGAAACAGCCTGTTCCAGAGGGGTGCTTGTGTCTTAGCTGCTGATGACATACTCATAGTACTTGCTTTGTTCTGCTTTTTATTTCATATTATTTCATACTGGAATTTTCAGGTATTTGAAGTATTAATTTGGCTCTGCCTGTACCTTTGAGTGACTGTCCCACATGGCTGGTTCCCATCAGGTCACTCTGGGGCACAATTTTATCAAAATTTTGTCTTTCCAGCTGACACTGAAGAGAAACTGAAGGAAGGGGTTGGGTGTTTTGTTGTGGGTTTTTTGTTTTGTTTTGTTTTTTTGGTCATCTGAGGAGAAAGAAAAATGTAACTTAGAGTTGGTTGTGTAGTTGGGAAAGACAGGTGGATTGATTTTTTTTTAAAATTTTTTTTTTTTACTTCAATAGGAGGCCACAAGAACTGGAAGCTTGGGGAAAATATTTCCTCTAACAGAGCTGTACCTTGTAATGCCTGTAGTGCACGCTTTGGTTCATTTGGAAGTCTTGGCAGAACTGATTGTTTATATATTAAAACTAAAGCTTTTGCAAGCCTAGCAAATCATGCATTTGTGCATGCATGAACATGCAGCTGTGTGGAATACAGTCACGTTTCCCCTCACCAAATAACCTGAAAACCAGATGCATTTCTGTAAGTCTGGGTGAGGATATTTACAATTCCATTTTAATATGCAGTGTTGGTAAATGGTGTGTGTGTGTGTCTCTCTAGCTGAGAGAAAAACCCTGACTAGCTTCGGGACAGCTTCTCCATCACCCGTTAGTCACTATTGGACATAGCCTTGTTGAGCAGCCATGAGGATTTGCAGTTGTACAGCTCATAGTAGGTGACATCTGGCTGATAATTTCATTTGAAGCAGCTATATATTTATTTTTTTCTAAGGTCAGATTTTTTTTAACTATTTCAGTTGTTCTTTGCTAGCACTAATTAACATCCCTGTCAATTCAGGACAAATCAGTACTTTTTATGAAAGTCTGCTAATCTTTGCAGTTTTGGGAAATAATGAATAGGAGAGGGTGTTGGTCTGGCTCTGTCTTTGATTCATCTTACACGGTATTAGCATTGCTAACTTTAAATAGGAACAGCACAACTAAATGAGTGATTGAAGGCTGGAAACTGAAGCCAAGCTGAGCGGTAACTGGGAAGAAAATAAAATGAGCTTTACATATGCTGCCTGTGTCACTGAGTGTGTCAGAGTGTACGGGATGCTGTTGCGTACTTCAGCCATCCAGGAGGGTGGAGATGTGCCACCGGCAGCAAAGGCTGGGGCCACACGTGCGAGTGCTGGTGAAGGTGAAGCTGCAGGGTACGTATGTGGTACATGGGACCGGAGGAAGAGCCAATTCCCCTTTCCGTGGGCTGAGGTAACGCATGCATCACAAGGTGAGAGCGTGGGGCAGATACGGCAGCGTACTCGTCATCTGTGCATCACAGCTCAGCTGCATCCAAATGATCTGTCTGTCCATGAGGCCACGGTCTGGGCATGAGAAGTCAGTGGAAGAGGAGCAGTGCATGTAATGGGAACTCCCCAGTACTCCCAGAAGACTGGGGGGAGGGAGCAGATCATCTAAATACTGAGGTCAGCTCCATCAGTCCAATGCATGAACAGTCCTTTCATCTGCCCTTCCTTGCAATCAGCAAGGGACCTGATAAAATAAGGGGAAAATGAAGTGATTTGCAAAAAGAACTGATAAAGGCTTCAGCTGTGAAATGTAGTTTACATTGGCAAGGGGTCCCAAAGCTCACTGTGTCAGAGACGTGTGCTCAGAAATACCTTAGCTGCCTACTGCAGGAGTCAGAGAAAAGCAATGCTGCACTCAGATTTCAAATGGAATATAGATGGAGAACTAAGCTTTGAGTGTTTTAACGGACAGAGTAACAAAAAGTACAATTATGGTTTTGCCAGAGCAGCACTAGAGCTGTTTGTCTAGACGCTGAATAATCCCCTCCCTAGGGGAGGGGGTTTGTTAATGTCTCCTGGAACATTTTGAGCTGTTCTGCAGTTGCTGAGGTGACGGGGTTTGTTTGTAAGATGCAAGTTTTGACAGTTGATTGATTTCAAGTTGCTGAAGAACAAGCTACATGTTTTTATTAACCCAAGCTGAGCTCTATTTCTTCAGATATTTCAGGCTTCAGCTAATGCAGTGCCATTCACAGCTCTGGCAGAGAACTGTTCCTGTCCTCCAGCCCCTCAGCCTCAGGCACCACTCATCGCCTGCTGCGTTCAGCAACTTACTAATTCACGGTGGCAGAACATAGTAACAGGCTGGCAAGAGCACCGTGTTTCCTGGGGCCTCAGTAGCAAAGCTGCTCTCACGTAAGTGCTAGCAGAGAAGTGGATTATATCAGTAAGACATTTTAGCCATGCAACAGTCCGACTGAAAACTCTCCTCTAGAAATCTAGAACAGCTCAATGAAACTTCAGCAACTTACCTTGCAAGTTACTTTCATAGCAATGATGGTCATGAATAGGACACGCTTCCAGACAACATGGGATTTCTAAGACAAACTCAGCTGAAATTGGGTAAATGGAACATGAAGAGGAAGTCTTTGTAAGCAGAGACTGAAAGGAGCAGGCACTCTCCTCTGAAAGAGTGCGGTATGATTTAGTGGACTTGGGCTACCAAAGCTCGCTGCTGCTCAGGAGGGTCTGTTACTGCAAGGCCTCTTGGCAGCAGGAAGTTTGGATTTTTAATTTTTTTTTTTCTTCATTAACACTGTAAGCTCCCTGTAAGCTCTCAGACCCTCTCACCACGCAAGGCAGGCACTAGTCAGCACGGTGTTGAATGCACATGTATTTATTCTAACACATTTTCAGCACAAAGTATAACACTTAAGCACAGGAGTGTTATTACAACCTGGACAGCATCCTCTGAACGGCACGGACAACACAGACATGCAGCCCTACAGGCTCTGCAGCAGATTGGAAGGCAGCTGCAGTGGCTAACAACGACAGCTTAGAACAATGAGAAATCCCAACAGTGGCTTATTCTCTGACCTCCCCTTGGGCCTGGCTGGGTATATACAAGCATCCAATGAACAGGATAGTAAAATTAACATGCTGAACAATTCATAGACACTTTTTAAATAAGAAGTTGCTGTTTGCAGCAAACATTTGGTCTAAAAAAAAATCTGAAGGCCACATTTTTCTTTTGACATTCTGTCCTATACTGTCTCCCACTTTCTAATGCTAAGTCAAAGAGCAGCCTCTCCCTCCCCCCATCTTTTATGTGAGGTGCTCAGGAGGCCCCAGCCCCATGCTAAGCCTGGTACTACCCAGGCCAGACTTGGTGCTGTGGAATCATTCAGGTTCCAGCACCATGAACACAGTTTGGTTCCTCAGCCCATGAGAAGCCACCTCTGCCTTGCTCTGTTTCCATTAAATTGCACTCACACACAAAGATTTCACTATTGCCTTTCTGGCTTACGAGATGAACGAAGAACTTTTAAGAATAGCCCTGCTAAGAAAAGTAGTGTTTAGCCTTTTTTTTGTCTTTGTTCCTCTCTCCACTGCCCACTAGCGGATGCTCCTTGTCTGCATTAGTGGCAGTAGATTGGGGAGCAAGTTATTTCTGTTCATTAAATGAGCTACTGTATACACAAATAACATGTGTTGAGAAGCTGAAATGACCTCAGCACACAGGTGGGGGCTTGTTTGCAGAAAGCAGCTCATTCCTAAAAAAACTGCTTCAACAGCCTGGGGCCTGCTCAGCCAGGCCCCTTCCCCAGTACTGAATCACCACCCTGTCCAAGGGTGACCCATCTGAATTAGCTCTGGGTGAACAAACAGGCTCCTTCTCACCCTTCACACCCCCTTTGCTTCTCGTGCCAGATGTGGGGACAGATGTAGGCTTACAGCAGGGTCAGTCTGAGAATGGGGTTATGAACCACGCCTAAAGCCTGCGTCAGAGTTGTCCTGTGTCGCACTCCAATGAAACCTGCCCGTTAACAGCTCTTAAGTTTAAGCTGTTCACGTACCACCCCTGTGAGTTAACCACCTGGAAGGCTGCATCCCACAGCTGCAAAGCTGCTGGGAGCTTCCGTGGAAAGAGTACAGTGGGAAGCTGTAGGGAAGGAGGACTCATCTTCCAGCTTTGTTCTCTGAAAACATGCTGAATGCACAAACTCAGATACAAGGAGAAAAAAATTCTGCAGGACTGCAAAGGTGTGGCTTTAGGGGCTAGGGGAGAAAGAAATGGCCTCTTTCAAAATTTTTTAGTTGACTGCAACTGAATTTGCAAGAATTGGATAAAAAGCAAAACTGGAAGTTGTGACAGCTGTGCATCACCAGCACAGAACTACTGGGAGACCTTGTGGCTTTAGTCAGCTTCAGGTAACAAGTTTCTCCAGTTGCAATACTGCCTGCTGGAAACATAACTAATGTTTCATTATCTTTATACATTTGAGTTTAAAACAAGTGCCAAAAGCAAAACCTGCAAAGGAGCAGAGAAACTCAGTTCACTGGCGCAAGCTGGGAGCGCTGGTTTCTTGTAAGCAAACAAAAGGGAGAGGGCCCAGGTCAAAACATATCCTAGTGAGGTTTGGCTGCAGTCTCCTACCACGGCATTATCCAGAGGTGAATTACACAGAAGCTGATTTTTCTCCTAGTCGCCCAGCACCACCCCTATTATTCAAAGCCACGTGAAAGGCCAGCAGAGGAAACCTGCCTTCCCCAGAAGTGGTGGTGGGTGCTGCACGCCCCTTCGAGTACCAGACAACGGAAGGTTTGACTCCTCAGGATTCCCCAGCCTCCCATCCCCACATGGATGTACCTGTGCCATACCTTCCCTGCCCCATCCTGCACAGATCACACAGCCCGCGTCTCAGCTTCGATCTTCTGCTCCCCATGTAGGTTTTCCAATTCTTGGACCTGGGCCACATTCTGCCTAATGGCAATCTCGGGGCCCCCTCCGTACAGCGTGCTTAAATAAATCCATGTCTCCTCAGAAATCTGCCCATAGTCAGCACCTGAAAAGGACAACAGCAGTGATCAGACCTGCAGCTCTTGGAGGGAAAGGGCTGGCGCACAACACAAGCCTGTCCTCCCCAACCACCTCCCCCTGCATAGGCCCACCCCCAGGAAAAGTGAGGCACGAGTGGTTCCTACAGCTGCAGGGTCCAGGCCGGCCAAAGCCCCCACCCCACTGGCAGCTCTGTTCTGCTCAGCTGTAGCCACAGCCGTAGCCGCAGTGGTTCCCCCCAGCCCTCCACAGTGCCACCTGCTGCTGGAAGCCACTGGGGCTCCACGGCAGTGTCACCGACCGCTGTGGGGTCCTGCTGCAGTCACTTCTTCCTTTCCCCGAGAGGAACTGAGCAGCAACAGCCCATAATACCAGGGCCTACCTGACGCCCTCCCATACACAGCAGTGATGAGCTCTGAGACCCAGGGGCCTACACACACCAGTCCCAGGCAGTTGGGGTTGCACTGCCTGGGAGACTAAACCCGGCCCCCTACACACACACACTGTTCTAGGAGGGGCAACTCAAGACGGTCAGAGCAGGGAAAGCAAAGAACTTTGCCATAAATGTTACAGAGGAGGAGAAAAGCAGAAAGGGTTGCTTTGAGAGGTAACTGAGATGCAAATGCAATCTTTATCTGCTTGGCAGGAGAACCCAGTGAGGACAGCACAAGCAATGTTATTTCACAAGTTGGACCACAGGAGATGCTGAGGAAAGACAAGTCAAGAGCAACACAAGATCAAAGCTACAACGCAAAGGGCAGCAAATGGGAATGGTGGAAGGGGCCTGGGGAACAGAAACAGCAGGAGATAGGGGGCTGCAGGCTTCACTATAACCAGTCACAGCAGCAGAACTGTCATCCTCTGCAACACCATCTCACTCTGTGACCACTTCACTATGGACAGGTAGATCCAGTGGAACATTCCCCCCCTTTTAGGAACACTACAAGTCAGCAAGCACAAGCCTTACCCTGCTTAACTTGCACATGGCCACCTGCTTTCGTGAGTGCAATCTTGCTGTTGTCAATTGGTCCAGGAGGCTCTGTAAGAGGAGAACAATCATGTCAAAAACCATTCTGGTTTCCACGCTGCCACCAGATTCAGCTTATCTCCCAAGTTCTTTTGTTATTTCTGCTCTGCCCTTGGGGACATGCAGGCAGTCTGAGTGGCTGGCGTCTGAACTCCATTCAACCTCAATTCATACCACTCAGATGCAGTGCTCACTGAAGACCTAGCAGATAGACTTGTTTCCATTCCACCTCTCACCCCCAACAGACTCCAGAGGTCTCTGCCTTCTTACCGTTATCCTTCCCCTTGACAAAGGCTTCCCACTCACGGAACCACTGCATGCTGATACAGTAGATGACGCTTGGAGACTCCTCTGCCTGGAAAGCCTTGTTCAGCTGGGAAAGCAGAGAACAGAGACATGCAGGAAGGATTTAGTCACTCCTGAGATCTGGGAGAGCACCTTCCATTAACTGTAAGGCACCTTTGCCATTCTTCAGAAGATCCCCATGTAATGCCACCCCTTCCTCACAACCTGTTGGTGCTCACTAAAGCAAGCAACAGACTAGCATGATTCCAAACTCGGTGTCTGCATACAGCCATGCACAGCATTATCATGTTCCAGCTGCTCCTCCCCATGCTGCTATAGCACTGGGGAACCCCAAGATCAATCTCCTGGCCGATCATGTTCTGGAAGACAGGGGCAAGAGTCTTCCACTGTCTGTGACAGGTCTCTACTTCCCACCTCTGCCCTTTGCTGTTGCTTCCAGATGCTTCCCATACAAACCTTGATGAAGGTGTCGATTTCAATTCTCCTGCGTTTGGCAAGTGCTTCAATCTCCACTTGGCAAATCGAGCACACGTACAGATGGTTCACAGCAGGGCCGCCCCCAAACCTGAGCACAGAAAGAGAGGGAGTGGAATAGAGAACTGCAGAGAATGGAAATGCTTCCCAGCCCTGCATCCTACAGAGATAGATTTTATACTACTACAGATGCTGGTGAAGGAGAGGCAGCTGCAGCTCTTTTCTGAATGGAGAGTACTGCCTTTACTCAACACAGTGAGGGTCACAACACTGCTCTGGGACAATGCATTGATATAGCTCATTTTGGTTTAAATTAGGAGGCTCTGCAAATACAAGTCTTTTCCAGTCTGCACCAAGACTGCATACCTTTAAGGTGCCCTGGCAAGGGATTATGTCTTGAGCACTGCTCAAAAAACAAAACTCAATGGAAAGAAGAGTGAAATGACCATATGCACCTGTTGTAGAGATACTCCCACACATTCTGGGGCAGAATCACAACCAGGTCATCGATGTAGTGATATTTATTAGGAGGGATCCCTGTGGAGGAAAGGCAAAGAGGGACAGTTAACCAGGGAACTAATTATTGCTGGGTAAAGACACAAAAAAAGTCCAATCTCCCTTGCTGAAAACTCCCCAATTCCAGAATCTACTTCCTCTGCTAATGGAAGATAGTCAAGAGTTCATTAATTGTGAAGGTTTCTCAATTCATGGCCTCACTTGATTAGAAAGTGCTTCATTTCCAACTGGAGCTTTATAAACACAAGGGCTCCCCAGCACGACAGATGAAGAAGCAGAATAGTAAAACATGGTATCAGCTCTCTTAAGTAGCTTGTGCTCCACTCTCCAAACAAACACTGAAGGCCAACCTTGTTGACAGGGTAACATGGATAAACCCTGTCTTATCTGCTTTCTACAGGTTTGTTTTTAAAAACAAAGAGATAATGGAAAACTGTTGTTTCACAGCACTACACATCCCTCTGGGCCTCTGACCAGCAGGACAATGGGGTAATTGTCTCATCTCTCCCTGAGCAGGCTGGAGCTTCTGCCAGAGAAGCGGATCATACTGCAGCATACACTGTATCAGGATGACAGCTGGAGCTTTTTTTCTGCATTTGTTAATGCACCAGGAAGCATAAAGGTACAGCTGAGAGTTGCTATTCCCAGGTCCAGCAGCACTGCCTTACCTCCGTGAGAGCAGAGAAAGGTGTGATTGGTGATGGGACCAGGCTCAGCAAAGGTGTTGAATTTATTCAGCCACTCTCGAGAGATGTAGAACTGCAGTAAACTGTGCTCCTTCATACTAGCAAGGGACACAACTTTCTGACGCTCTCGCACAGCTTCTTCACTGCTTTTCCTTAAGTAGGGAAAGGAGAAGAAAATTAAGCTATTCCTGAAAACTTAGTTTGCTAAATGCATTTCTAGGTATTCTGCAACCAGCAAGGGACTGCTGCATGCAGGGCACAGCTCACCTGTAGAACAAGACGTAGGCTTCTGCATTCTGTACCACGGTCTCATGGACTTCAGTGACATACTGGTCATCAAACTCGTACCACTGGCCATTGATCACATTCTGGCAGTAGGCTATATAATGCCCACCTGTAACAAAGAAAACATGACACTTTTGGGATTTGGAGTGCAGACAAAAGTCAGGCCTGGCATAACGTCACCAGCACAAACAGGATTAGCTGCTGGCAGAGAATGGAGAGAGAGCTCCCCCCCGCCCCCAAAAAAAGGCTTTATTCCTGTTCAGGCAGGCTTTGCAGGAGCGGGGGAGCCTGGCACTGTCACGCTGATTTGCCTTTCTTGGAAAAGGCCTCCAGAGAGACTGAACATCAGGAAAGAGTTTGAGCCAACCCAGTGGTGAGGCTGAAATAGCTGCAGGGGATCTGTCAGATCTGCTCAGTTCACTTTTCAAAGGGCAGAGGCTGAAGAAGCCTGGGAACAGAGGGGGCAGGTCTTACACTGCACTTCATCCCAGAAGAGGTGTTGGCTAGTCTTAGAACACACTTCTGCTTTGCTCATGCTCATCTCATTCCTGTTCACCTCTGCCTGTACTCACAGAAGAAGGACTTACTGCCTGCTGTGCCATGGTGACAGATGACTGACAGGAGATCATAGGTGGTGATCTGGGAGACACATTCCTTGGCTAGGAAAGGTCGCAGATCCAGCCCTTCCAAGGGGAAGGAGACATGACTGTTGATCTTGAAGGAATACATCACCTCATGCCGGAACCGTTTCAAGTGGATGCAAAGAATCTAAAAGACCAAGGACAGAACACTAAAGTGCACTTTCGTTATGGGTATTTGGATAAAACAGGACATCTCTGTGCATCCAATCTTTGCAAGAGTTCTTTGCCTGTTAGTCATGAATGCTGCTGGCTCATCACCTTAGAATGGGGAAGTCTCTTCTGGTCTAGATACGGGACTTAGCCACCAAAGCGAACTGCTATTTCTGTTCTACCTCTAGCCTCCTTACCTCCTCAGTGGCTGCTAAAAGAAAATGAGGAAACAAGGTGCTTCTACTCACCTCTGGTAGCCGCAGGACTTTGCAGTACTTTACTCCATTCCGCAATCTGAGAGAGAAAAAGAAACTACCTGTGAGAAATCTCTAAAGCAAAAGGATGCCAAAAGGCAAGGCTGGGTCTTGCTCTGGCTGGGTCTTGCTGGCTTTGAAATCCAAGACAAATCCTGAATTCCAGCAGCAACAAATTCAGGCTCTTTGCAGCATCCTTCCAAAATGAAGCATGGCATAAGCAGTTTGTCATGCCTCTTCTTTCTAATACAATAGCTCCATTACTGCCAAGCCACATCCCTGTTCATATCCTTCTTCCTTTCTGTTCCCCCCACCATAGCCAGCACTTTTCCTATCTGCGATCAGTGACCTCTCAAGTATAGAACTCTAATATAAGGCGAGGCAGATTTTACACGGCACTCAGCAGAAATGTCCAGGCAGAAGGCATAGCAAAATGTTTGACAGCAGTACAGAGAAATAAAGTTCCAGAAATACAACAATATAGAGATACTGCAAACTTACTTTTTACACCGTTCACAACTGTACATGTTGTCCCCTGTAAACAATGAGAAGAAAGCCATTATGCAGTTACTCAGAGCACACAACAATGATATGGCTATGTTTCTATCCAGTGCAGAGAAACCAAGTTAAGCAACCTCTTGGGGAAGCCAGCGTGAGAAGAGATCAAAACACTTCTTGCAGAAGTGTAGGCAAGAAGAGAATGTAGTCAACTAGTAGAAAAATATGCAATTGCCTGCCAGCACAACTGAATACAGCAAATTGTTTGAGTTGTCTAGAGCTTAAGGAGTTGATGGAGAAAGTGAAGAAACTAAGGAGCCGTAGTATTCATAACCAACAAACAGCTACATCTGCTCCTCGCTGAGGACACTCTCACCCAGATTTCCCACCCCTCAGCAGGCGGGAAAACTCACTTCTGCTCAGACATGCTGAACTGCCAAGTTTTGGTACCACCAGTCTCTAAGTGAAATACTGAGGCAGGCTTTCCAGGAGACTTAATCCGCCTCCAAAATGCATAAGAAATACTCCTCCATGCAGTTTTCCTTGTTTCATGCTGTCAGACCTCACTGAAGAAAACTCACCCTTCAACTCATCTGCTGCAAAAAAGGCAGCAAGACAATCCTCCAGCGTCACAACAGGACCCCAAAACCAGCTAGGGATACAGGACACTACAAATCTGCAGAAGAGAGAGGATTAAGAGAAAGAGTTATACATAAAATAGCTGGATGCTTTGGCATACAAAACCCCAAATGGATGATGGGTTTCCTTCCAGTTGTAGGTCCTAAGCTCATCACACATTCCAGAGGAGCAGGGAAAGCATGATTTCTCTCAGCTGATGTTCCTACTGCAGTTGCTCAAACTGGAAATTATTTGGAAAACTACACCAGGAATTAATTTGCTCTGGAGTGCAAGACTGAGCTAAAGGCAGGAGTAAGTGAGGGATTATCAGCTGCACAAGAGATCTCAAGGTGTATGACAGAACTAGAGGAACAGTAGCAACTGGTTTACATGAAAAGGCTCAAAGACCTGCAAGGTACCACATACGTCCAAGGAATCGTTACAGCTGACCTTCTGCTGTAAACACCACTGGTTAGGGATAGCTGCCTTCCAGCACTGCAGGGCAAACCCCAGAAATAAGAGGTCCTGCACAGGGAACGCACCTCCGGATATACTCCATGATGAAAGCAATCCAGCCTTGTGAGGCGTAGTTGTCCCCACATGCCCCTGTCTTAGCTGGCACATTTTGGTAGATGGCAGAGTGCAGCTTGGCCAAGTCCTCCTTCCCTGGGATTGGGAGTGACAGGTCCTGGAATGTCTCCACTGTCGTAGAAACCTGGAAATGGCCAAGAGGAAGAGGTCTGGGTTTCCTGTGCATGTAATGGAGCTGGGACCTGACCTTCATCACCTTTTATCACTGTTTCAATTTTGTCTAGGCTAGAAACCTGAGCTGGCAGTAAGAGCAACTTCCTCTGGCTAATTATTCTTCACTGCTTGTCAGCACGATGACTTTTGTCATGGTTTTTGTAGCACTGGAATCAGTTTTCTGATGTGAATGTGATATTGCTAGGCTAACTCAGTAACACAGATAAGCAAACAGAGCTTTACAGAGAAATACAACTTCTTGGCATGGCAGGTTTCTTGCACCTCCCCCACCAACCACTGTTGCCACTTTAGCAGGCCTACTGTATCCCACAGTGTTTGGAAATAGGAGCACCATTTCCTAAGAAGAGATCTACAAGCTAGAAGCCTGTGTGCTCTTTGACTGACGGCCACCAGGAGACTCACTCTGTCGCAGGTGAGGCACTGCACCAGGCTGAGAATGGAGCCATCAAAGATGTCAGAAATCACACTGCGATAACGAAGTTCTTTCTTCTTTTTCCCAGAAGCCTGCATCTGGGCTGAAAGACAGACAAGGAAGCCCCACCATGCAGCAGCTCCTTCCCAGTCTCCTGTCTCAGTAGAGTCATGCAGCTACACAAGAACATAGGACAAGTGCTGTCCTGCATGTTCAGGCGCCACTTGCGTGCCAGTGAGACAGTGGAGCCCATTGTAAACTGACATAAGAACACTGCTGCTTCGTGTGGTACTACAAAGGGGGAGGTAGCCAACTGAACCAACACAAACGTGCCAGCTCTCAGCAGGCAGAAATTGTCATACTGGAAATCCTGTTTCCATCCTTTTACTACATGTTTAGAAGCCTGGCCCTGCCACAGACAGTCCCTGCTTTTCTGAGGTCTTGCAACATTTTGCTCTAACCTTTACACTTTACTCCCTCTCCCCTGTGACCTGCCTGTGTACTTTGTCCTTTTTTTTTCCCCCTCTGACATTTACCATGCGTTCCCCAGGTCTCTTGCACTGGAAAGGACTCTCCACAGCAGGAACTAGCCAAACACACAGTTTTGTCTAATAACAAACCCTCTTCCCCACACACACGTGCATGGAGACAGAGTGCTTTTTGTCCGGCCAGAACATCTGTGGCAGTGCTGACCTCAGCCAAGGGGCTGGGACACAGTTGAGGAAAGGATGCCATTATTGAACAGCTGTAGGGACAGTGGTATAAACACATGCCATTGTGTTTGCAGACTATGCAATGCTAAGGGACTTCAATTTGCTATTTGCTTGGGATAAAGAGACCAGTTTGATAACAACAGAAGCCAGGCTCTACTCTGAAGCCTAACAGTGCTCCCAGCACTGGACTGACATCTGCAGCCTTAATTCTATTATTGTGAGCCCCAGATGTCTAAGAGGCAGGAAGCTCTCAGTAACATCATCTTACAGTTCTTTGGCCCACATGCTATGAAAGTCAAGTCTGGCAGACAAATGTTTACACATCTCCATGCTCCTCTAAAGGGACAGAGCTTGTGCCCAGGACTTCATGCCATTTTATTAATAACAAACGCAGATGCAAACATGGAAATCCTTTCAGGCTCCAATATAAGAGCATACTAGAACACCTATTGTGCCCAGAGCTTGATTTTACCTGCAAGTTTACTGTAGTCTTTGCCTAGTACTATTTTAGAAGGCACTGATGTCCATGGGAATCAGCACTTCTTACAACTGTTAATCAAGAATCATGACGGATCGCTTCTCTCTTCTGTACATGAACCCCCCCTCCTCTACATGCTCCCCTCTTTGCTTCCCATCATATGCTCTTTGCAATACCTTTCTTGAGCACGTAGGAAGGTCCAAGCCTGGCAGGACTAGAGCGAGGAGGACTGCTAGAGAGCTTGGAGTGCATTTCATGATGGACTGGACTGCAGGGGCGTGAGGAGCAGCGCACATAGGCATCATTGTCAGGTTCTGTTTGGGAAAATGGAGAGGGAGAAGAGCACTGGTGAAAACCCCAGATATGAAAGGCCATCCTATTGCAGTCAGTGTCAGCCCAGCTCTGTGTTCCAGCACAGCATCTTTCCCAATACACACAGTTCAGTGTCTATTAACTGTCCTGCTTGCACAAGTTGGCAGATACAGCTCCCTCAGTGCATGGAGAGGAGTGCACACAGTGCTACACTGAACAGCTAATAATTACATATAAAAAAAACCCCAACCCACCATTTTTTCACACTTATGACTAATTAGGTTTTACAGCTTGCTCCTGTATCACTAATCCAGACAAAAAGCATTGCTGTCTTCAGTGCCAGTTGGCAGAGTAAGACTCTTATATACAAGAAGTGTTGAAAGATCGTGTATGTTCAGTTTGAGGTGACTCCACACCTACGTCTTAACTGCTGCTCTTTTCTTTTCCCTAAGACACAGAAATACACAAACTGTGCCTCTCCCTTTTCTCTCCACAAAGCCCACAGTCCAACATTAACAAATACCTTCTTCCATGCCTTTTCCACAGCTAGTATTTCCCCAGGCTAGGCTATCAGATAAAGCAATGTACACATACAAAACCTTTTTCTTAAATTACGAAAAGGCACAAATACAGCATTTGCAGGTTTGGCAGAGGCAGCTATCACTGCCTTCAGGTCGTAGTCTTTACTCAGCTCCATAGCACGTTAGCCTGGCTAAGCACCTCTCTGGCTCACGTATTACATTTTCTTACAGAAGCAATTGTGCACAAAGGCAGAACTACTGCCAGGGACACTGAGGAAAATCTTGAAGGCAAGATCTCTTGAAACCCATAGAAGGAACGGTCACATTGTGTGTTGTTTGCCACTGCATCACTGTCCCTGTGTAGGATGATAACATGTCTTCTCACAAATAACACTACTAGAAGAGGTGTATACCTGGTGTCCTACATGGGCTGGCAGGACGGGGAGCTGGCAGCATCTCAGGTGAGGCTCTGCCATCAACTGGCATCATAGTAGTATCAACGTCTGCATCCTCATCCACCTGCTCTGAGTTACTGCGCCGATGGCCACAGGAGAACTTTCTGTCCTTCATCCTCTCTTTCTCAGAGATCCCTCTCCCTGCTTCATCCTGGATCAACAACTCCGTCTCTGCCAGGGAGCTGCTGCCCATGCCCCCTGTGGTCCGACTTTGACCATCTCCTTCACCCCTGTCACTGCTTGAGTCACAGGAGAGGAACTCATCCTCTGAAGGACTTCGGTCACCATCTCGTTTGTCGTCCTGGTCACTGGTATCCAAATCCCTTGTCTCTGCAACAATTGGTTCCTTCAGTTCTTCATGAAGCTGATCCATCAGACACCGCAGGAACTCCTGAGTGTCCTGAAAACCAGGAGTAATTCCATGTTAGTATCCATTCAGAAACGGGCAAATGACAGGGGCAAAAGAGGAGATGGCTCCATTCACAGCCTCTTTCAATGCTGCCCACAAAGGTTAGCTGCCTCTGCAATTCAAATAGACCCTGCTAAAGCAGAGAGAGTACTGTGGCAATGTACCAAGAAGCCTGTCAGCTACATAAATGTTTTAACTCCTAAATGATAAAAGGCCCAATTTTTATCTGAACATCTCCAGCTGAAAGACACTGAAAAGCCAGACAGCAGCCGCAGCATGCAAACCATGAGCTTATTTATCACAGGTTTACAACTGATAAAAGGTGGGAGACAAGGAGAAACCTAATGGAAGACAGCAGGCCATAGACAATAGACTCTTATCCACAAAACAAATTTCATGAACACTGACTTCTGCTCATAGCAATCCCTCTCTTAGAGAGGGCAGATTAAAATCTTTAATAAATAGGGAATGGAACCAGAAACCAAAGACTAATACAGTCTAGGTGCAAGCTCCTACATTCTTAATACATGGTAAAAGAGCTGATACATTGGCTTCAAAGGACCTGCTGAAAACCGACTTGGTATTTTGACAACTCCAGAAAGTTAATGATGATGTTTCTGTTATTTTATGAAAGTTTGGCTTTTAGCCTGCTCTGTGTTCCTTTCAACTTTTATCTCTTTACAGCTGAGAGTTTTCCAATCCAACGTACTTCACATCAAAGATAAATACTTTAATTAATCATTATTATTTTTATCCTGTTTTCATTTCCTGTCAGTATCACAGTTTCAATGTACTGTCACTTCTCTTGTAAATTTTCTAATCAGTTTGATGTTTACATTTTTTTCTAAAGAACAAACACAAGAGATACACTGATAAAAACTTCAAAGAAAAAAAAAGGTTACTAGCTTTAAAGATTTAGTTTGCTGTAATTCCCCAGAAAAAGAATATAGAACATTCATATCTAACTTTTTTAGTACAGATTTATCCAGGTTTCTCAGCTCTGATGTGACTAAATAATACCTAACTCTCATATAGCATGTATCAGTAGATCTCAAAGCCCTTTATAAAGGAGGTGACTATCATAATTTCAGAGGTGAGAAAGCTGACACAGGAAAATGCACTGATTTGGTATCAGCAAGCCAGAGGCAGAGCCTGGATAAGAACCCAGGTCTCCTAAATCCCACCCAAGTGCTGTATCAGACCACTAATACTGACACAAAATGGGCGTGACCCCTGAGCTCAAGGTCTTCCTTCTGAACACAACCACCACCACTGCAGGAAGAAAAACCCCACCATCTTTGGAATAATGGTATGGTTTTGTTGAGGCCCCCCCACCTGCTGTGCATAGCCTCGGAACATGGGGTTGACGAGTTTAATTCCATGGGATAGACTGCTTGGAACAACATAACTCGGGCTGTTTAGATATGAAGAAAAAAAAAAAAAAAGAAAAAAGTTAGTTTGCTTATCAGGCCAGGAGCCAGTTTGTCTAATAAGCCATAGAACAGGGCGTGGTAATAAGTTAATGAGGACAGAAGGTAATCATGCACCTGCAAAGCCTGGGCATATATTTCTGTATTAGCTGGTTGACATACAAATTAAGAGACAGAAAACATCTCACAATCAGTCTATCCTTCCAGAGAGACCCTTCCCTAGAGCATATTTAACTTAAAGCTCTGTCCACACTTTGAATTGTCTCAAGTGATTCTTTCCAGAGGAGGAGTTTGCAACTAGTTACTTGGCTTGATTTTGCAGCACCATGTCTGTCTCAAAATCTGGGTGGGCTGACCACCCAGTAAATGAGGTAAATCAAAACCAGCATTAAGATGACATTATATTGTTTCAAAGTCTACAGCCTTCTCTTCCAGAAAGACACAGGTCACTTTTGCTCTGTATCTTACATATCCCTTGTTAACAACAAACATGAAACAAACATGCAATGCCATTTCAATTCCTAGTTTGATTTTTTTCAATTAATTGCACAGAGCAGAGATCTTCAGATTTAAACAGAGCTGCATTATTTTACCCTGTCCTTTGAATTGGTCTAGAATTTGAACCAATAGCGAACATTTCCCAAAATGTCACCTGCATTTTCCACTGTCTTCGGTAAAAATCTCTGTATTGTTTTTTCTATCCAAATCATCAATCCATCTGCTAATCAATAGCAGTGCAATTAAATGCTAGTCAGTCTACGCAAAATACTCAGAAATGGCGAAGTGTATTCCCTTAGTCCTTCATTTTTATTTCATTGCCAACACGGAAGCTATATTAAAAAAAAAAACAAACCTCATCCTTTTTATAAGAATGTATTCTTTTCACTGACATCAATATACCTATTTTATCACCAGTAGCAGGATACAGGATCTCCTAGATATGGGGGAATCCTCGCATACCCATCTACATAACATTTGAACTGACTGCCTTAGACAATGCACTTATCCATGAAGATCCAACTTCCTCTTTGCTGATGCCAGACTTCAGAACTAACATAACTATGAAACCTGTTGAGATTAGATTAGGAAGTGACCCAGCTAGATTAGGGAGTGACCACTCACCGTTTCTTATGCCAAACCTCAGACACCAACTTCTGGTAACTTTTGCACAGTGCTGGTTTCTTATCTGTACGGACCAGTCCACCACACTCAAGAAAAAACTGTGTGAGGGGTGGGCTATAAGAAAAAAAGAGGAAAAATTCAGTGCACAGAAATTTCTCCTCTGCTTCTACTTAAGGGTTTATCAAAACTTAAATGCATGCCCTTTCAAAAGCATGCTTAAGATACTGCTTTTAAACTGAGGGAAGAAGTGATTCCAGATGCAGACTTGACTCCTAACTTCAAACAAATGAAAAAGGCTGATCTGAATCTGTTCCCGGTACATAGAAGAAATCCTGGAATTAGTTCTCAGCATGATGGCTAGAAAATATTTTAGAATACAGCTTCTTAGGATTATATCATTGGGGAGAATAAAGAGATGTGACATCCCTTCCCATGCGATAAATATATTTCTGTCACAATAGAAATGATGAAGTTTTACTTCAAGCACTCATCTAAACATGAGTCTTCTATGTAGCCACAAGTTGGCTATTCACTCAGTTTACTACTGTAAAATTTCTGTTGCCCTAAAAAAACACTTAAATTTTTCTGCACCTAGACTGGCCGATTTCTCTTTGCAAGGCTCATGAAGGTCTCAGATCAGAGGCACCACTTTTGATATTTAGTGAAGTCTAGTAAAGACTCTACTGAAAGGCCCTAATGCCTACCAGTTAGAGAGAGCCTGAAGTGCTGCATTCATGTAGCAGGAGTTCCCAAGATTTTTCATTCCAGTAAGGCCTAAAGCACAAACAAGAGAGGCATGAAACACTTTCAAGATGTGCTGCTTTCTACATCTCTCCCCAAAGGAGAGGGAATTCAGCCCTTTCTAGGCAGTCTCCACACTCTGCTCCTAGGAACCTCTCAGTACAGGTCCTACAAATTGCAGAGTTACCCTCACAGCCCTTTCATCAGCTCGATGCAGATTTACCTCTTGGTTTCAAATCGTCATCCTCTGATTCAGATTCGCCTTCATCAGCCACTGCAATTGGAACAGCTTTCAAAGGGTGAGCAGGCAATGGAGAATCCTAGATTAAAGACAGAAAAGTAAGCATCAGTGAGAGGCCTCCTTTAAAAGATGAGTTGTGAGAGATACTATCTTGCACATAAATCGAGCCAGCCTTTAAAAAAAGCACACTGGAGAGAGAAGAACCAGTTGCACTGCCTACCCTTCTCACTAATGCAAGGAGGGAGTGGAAATAGTACCATTACTGCTTCCAGTACACATGATAAGAGAGGCATCAGGAATATGCAGCAGTGTCACAAGTACATGTGTTTCTGGTGTGACAGCTAAAATTTCCATGGGCCATGCATTGAAAAATGAAGATGTGACAGCTGTTGTGGTTCCTCCCAGAAACAGATGCCTCATGGAAGAGGCCAGGACAGGTTAAAAAATAAAGTCAGAATGGATAGTGAAGTCATCCAGAAGTCTTCTTGCTGGGAGATCCTGTAAGGCAAGGTTATTGGTCCTCTGGCTACAGATAGCCACATTCAGTGAAAGAGTTCCTATCACAGCAAAAGCTGGGACAATAGTGGAAACATCTTGGCTAATTTTGCAACAGGTAAACAAAAACCCTGCCAAGTGTTCAACCCTGCCACATTGTGACACAGACCCACCGGTTCAGTGAACTTTACTGGTGGTGCCTGCGCGTGCGTTGCCAGCCGCTGGTCCAAGAACACCTCCTTTTCACAAGCATAACACCAGACACGGAAAGTGGTCAGATTCACCGTCAGGTTGTGCTTTTTGGCCTAAAAATAAAAATAAAATAATGAATCTCATTTGACAGCTAGGTCACACTGAAGCGCTGGACTACTAGAACAAGGTAGAGGAGGATGAGGTAATAGGAAAAATCCAACTCTATCTGTCTTAAGATGGACAAGAGAGAAAAGTTCACCTGTGCATGAAGTGTGCTGTGGTCAGCAAAGGACTCCCCACAACCAACATAAGGACAGCCAATCTAGTGAGAGAAAAGAGCAAAAGTGCAATGGGCACAACAAATTATACTCTTCATAAAAGAGTCTGCAACTCCAGTCCCACCAGCAGCTGCAACTTCAGAATTGATCTTGCCAGTTTTCTAACCTGCTTTTTTTTCAGGGCCCAGAATAAGATAGAAAATTGGAACTGTTTAAGAAAGAAAACCTGGAACCAAGTTTGCACCCACATAAAGGCTCCACTCCAAGGCAACTGCTCCAATGGGCAGTTCATCTGAGCAGTCCCGAAATGTCTGGGCATTCCAGTGTAAAAATAAACTGCCCCTGCCCGCCCACATGCCCCTTGTCATTCCTTTCTGCCTCACTACCCCGAGCAACATCTTTTGAGGTCTCACACTTGCAGCCTCCCTTCACAGTTGCCAGCAGAGGCAGGACCCAGCTGACAGTCAATGCTGGGCATTTTATTCATTCCTATTGGGACTACCAGGGGGCAATCACCTATGAGGAGTGAACTGTTACATCTTGGCATATTCTGACAGCATTAGCCTTTAATCTAGGGAGTCTTTTCCTTGGAATCCATCAAAAAATGGTGGATAGTTCTACTGTGAACGCCCTCTTTGCTTCCCGCTTTTTTTTCTTTTCAGTACAGTACTTTTTTTTTTAAATGATATTAAAGTGAAGTCCCACCCTATCATGCACACAAACAGCAAGCCATTTTTACCTGAAGACAAGCCCAGAGATTTGGTCCCACAGCTCCACAAGACTGGCAAGTTCCCTGCATATTCATGATAAAAGAAGGTTTGTTTGCTTGTTTGGTTTTTAAGCAACTTAGTCCTTCAAAAGTGGGAAACTTCTCTGTAAGACAGGCCTCGCCAACCTGCAGCTCACAGTATTTCATTCCTTAATACCACACTTCCAAGTAAATATATGCTTTGTGCCATTTTAGCTAAGTGATACATTTAAGCAGGATAAAATGACAGTAAGAAATAGATCAGATGGGGTTGACAAAGGCTTACTTTATGGGACATGTGCAGGGTACATCAGCATTGGAAGAACAGTTTCTGCCTCTCCTCTATGGAGACAGGCAGCATTTTCTTCAAAAAGCAAACATGCACACCCATGCACAATAGCTAAAAGGGAAAGGAAAGGACTGACAACCAGAAGACCCTGTACCTTGGATTTGAGCAGCAGATCATCCCTGGTCACCTCTCCTATGGAATCCAGGTGAGGACAGATGTCTCTTGTATCCCCCATTTTCACCAACGCTCATCTGCGGGGGCGTGTTTTCCTAGAACAAGAAAGGATACTTCCTTTCAGCTACATGTCAGATTTGCTCTCACAGATTGTAAGAAGATAAATTAGCATGTTTTGTGTATTAGAGATTACAATACCCATCTTTAAGGTTCAGAGATCAGAACAAATCTAATTCTGGACTCAGTCATATTAGTTAGCACAGTCCTGACCTGTTGTTGAGTGGCTGCATTGTGGTTTCATAGGTAAGCAAGCAAGACAATGGGGAGGAGAGGGAAACGCATGAATAAAGCTAATAATCTGTACAATGAGGAATGTGCATTCAGAAACGTAGGGAGGGGGTCAGTACACAAGCCTAGCTTCAGCAGCACAGCTGCCGACTCAATTTCAGGTATGGGGATGGATTTATTGTAACCTCAAAATGAAAACAGTGGTACAGTGACCCATTGACCACCCTGTTCTTAATCTTAAACTCCCAGACTGCCTGGATCATGTAGCATCTCTAAATGATGCAGAGTCCTATCACAATGAACAAAAACTGCCATTAACTCATACATGCTTTACATACATAACTTAACTGGTCTTGTCTACCATGAATACTCCATGAACCTGACTAGACTGATAAGCCACACTCTCCCCCCTAGAAACTGGGTGTTCTGTGCTAGCTAAGCAGGTAGGGTGGGAAAACAAATGTGGTGATGTGAACTGACTTCCTCTTGCCAAACACAGGTGCACAGCATGAAGAGATACAAATCTAAGTAGCTTGGTTGCATAAAACTTAGATTAAAAGTGAAAGGGTGCTGCAGTCCAAGACACAAGTATTTAGTATATGGTGTCTTGGGGCTTCATGCTACCCATGCTGTGCTGACATTTAACATTTAGTTATTATACTACTTTATCAAACATTAAAAATATGATTACTGTAGTAAATGAAGCTCAGCAAGAGGGAATTAGACTTAAATGATCCGTAACACTGATAACCAGTCTTCAGTCTCCGAAGAATTTACCATTTGATAGGTAGCTTTTTAACAATATGAGCCACATAACTCTCAAAGGCTGTACAAAATGTAACAACACTGTTCCACCCAGCTCATACATCCAAGCACCGCAAGTACAGAGGATTTTATAGCTTGATGCTTATGAGCACAATAAACAATTTCATGGTGGTTGATGGGTGTATAAAAGACTTCAAACATGTCTCAGTAACTTGCAGCTACAAAAGAGAGATGAGAAGAGTTTCTGTTTCTTAAGCATAGTTTAAGTAACCTCACTTGTGACTGTTAAAGAAAAAATAAAAGTGATATTGGCTGTAAACAAAGCAGATATGAAAAGCCCACATCATTATAAAAAAGAAGTGGAAAATTCTGATTAAGTTAATGACTCCAGCAGCATGGTTGCCACCCTCTGTTGTTTTCACATTTTGAGGACATTTGAAAGAACTCCCAGTGTTATCTGGTCTGAATCACTGACAGTGAGGAGAAAAGGAAAAAAAAGAAAAGACAAACAAATACCGTATCAGCAACACTTATCTTGGGAGAGGAAAAGCTTGCCTAGCAACTTGCCTTGGCAGAAAACAAACCTCAAGGATAATTTTATAACAATGTTTTTCTAGAAGTCTTTGGAACTTAATAACTGAACTGGAGGAGCAAAGCAAAACTGGAGGGAAAAGAAATCATATTTGCATGCCAGAAAACACAACATTGGTTGTAACCAGTCTCTCAGTAACCTGTGAAGAGATGCTTAACAAACAACTGAGCAATTTCATGCAGCTTCACAGAGAAGCAAAATAGTATCATGTAACATATGTTGATTTAAAACACAAGTGACAAGACTGCACCATCTTTGACTAACACATAAAACTGGGACACTTTCAGGCTCTGAGTCCCTTCATCAAAACCAACCCCTTTTCCCAAATGCATCAGATGGTCCAATTAAAAAAAAGTATCAATGCCATGTTTGCTAGTTCACCTTCCTTGATTTCTTATCCCTTTCCCAGAAGAAGCTTCCCAGAAAACCTAATGAACAAAATACTGTTTTAAAATTAGCTCCAGGCCCCTTCATCTTCACCAGCTTCAGCTAACTGGGAACCAGTTTTGGAGCACATATATTAAGTACAGTCTTGTGGATGTGTATAGTTTTAGTGCATTGCCTGGCACCACCCCTCTACTCAAAATTAAAACCATGCCTCTAAACTTTCCGGCACTGGGATGCTGATCTTCCCACCTAGGGCTTCCCTTTTTGAACACAACAGGGGAGACCTCACTTTTACCTCTCAGCCCTGACTAAATGCATCCGGAAAGGTTTGAGTCGTAACTGCTCAGAAGGAAGTATTCAATCCCTACCAGTCCACAACTCTGCCCTAAGAGCTTTAGCTTGCACACACACCTCCCAAATGCTGCTCAGGAAACTAGGAATTTCATAAAAGCACTGCCAGAAAGCTTAACTGTGCTTGTCAAAATGTACTGTGTATGATGGGAAAAGAAGTTACCTTAAAACAAGTCCTTCAGCCTGTCTTTCTTAAGCACCACTGTGGAAGAACAGTATATGAACATGTCAGAACAATTCCACGGTAACTGCAACCTACTTTCAGTTGCTTAAATTGCTGCCAAACCCAGTGTCTCTGCCTTCTACAGTAACACATTTCTCAGGGTTTTGGTTTTGGGGTTTTGGTTTTTTTTTTTGCTTGAAACAACTGTGTGGTTTTGTACCAAAGCTAGAGCCAGCTGTCAAGAATTTCAGATGCATGCAGATTCACAGTCTGCAGAGTAACCGTTTGTACAAATAAAAGAAATCCTAGCACTGTTCATCTGCAAAACAACTACCAGGTCTGCTTGCTCATCTTGCATAACCTACCAAGATAAAGGAGTACCTGCGGTTGTTCTTAGTGACATTTTCTACTTGAGATACTGAAGAAAGACATATTTACTGAACTGCCTAAGCTGACAAGGATGAACCAGAGACCAGGCACTTCTGACTCTTAACTTGCACCACATCACATATATGAAAGCCAGGCTTTTTATGCAGAAAAGGCAAAGCAGATCAGGTTTTAACACAGATTTATTTCTGGGGGGCACAACACGACGACACACCTAGAGATTTAGCTTTCCCCTCACCCTGCTACGTCGCTCCTCAAGTGCAGCAGACCCCCAAAACACAGGTCCTCTCCTAACAGACGCTACAGCTGTTAAGCATGAGTGAAGTTGCATAGAAATATGCCTGCACGCTGCTGGATTCGGGCAGGACCAGTCACCGGCCGCCCCGCAGGGTCCCACTCCGAGGGTCGCGGGAGCGCAGAGGCCGCTGTCGCCCCGGGGAAGACACCAGGCCCTGGG